>VZRF01009585.1:881064-1190808 GCA_013396875.1 Vireo altiloquus
GGGCCCCGCGGGGCGCTGCGCTCCCCGGGGCGGTGAGGGCGGTGCGGGCCCCGCCGGGGCCGAGCGCGGCACCTCGCACACGGGTGGCCCCGGGCAGCGCCCTCCCCGCGCTGGGCAGCGCCGTGCCCAGGGCTCCTCGCACCTGCGAACCGCTGCCTGGCAGACGGTGCCCGGCCGGGACATGCGGGAGGCGGCAGCCGGTCGGGAGCTGTTCGCTGGAGCGGTGTAGCGGCTGCAGGAGTTCAGGACGGCTGCAGAACTTGCTGGCGTTGTGCTCGGGCTGCAGTGTGGGAACAGGGACGTGACAGCGAGGTGCTGAGTGACTCCAGCGAGAAACGGGTGATGCTTGCTGAGTCCTCGTTAAGAATGTCATGATGTTCTTGGAGCCCCAGCCCCGTAAACCATGTGATTTAAATGACGGGGATTTCTTTCTGGCTGTCTCAGATGTGACACTCAAGCATTTAGAGGAGCCTAGAGTTAACTACAACTTACGTCTTGTTTTGAGCTCATTCAGACTGTTTTATTTGGTTACTTTCAGCAAACTTTTCCGTGTTTGTTTGCTTTTTCTTTTCAAGAAAATACCGAGTGCATTGAGGCTCAGCTCTGTCGTGTTTGCATAACGGTATCAGAGAATCTGTGCAGTGCAAATGATTAGAATTGGTCTCTAGTCAAGAAAGGAGATATTAAAAGCACTTGAATCACAAGTGATGCACAGTGCAAACATTGTTTTGAACCCGGAGCCACCTGGGTTCAGCAGAAGTCGTTTTGGCTGAGGTGTGAAATTCGGAGGGCTGGAGACGGCTGGCATTGCCTTGTAATTGCTGGCAAGGTTCTACTTCTACTGAGATTTGTTTCCAATAAGTTTAGGCTCAAGGTCAAAGCCCAAGATCTGTGGTTAATTGATGAGTATTTTATTAGTTATGTAGCAAACACTGCTCAACAGGAATTCAGCAGTAAAACCAGGGCAAGAACTTACACAAATCTACAAACGCTGCTGAATGCCTGACTCATGTATGGCGAGCCCTGCTCTTTAGTCAGTGCTCTATTCAGAGATGTGTTGAGTGAATTCAAAGACAAAGAGGAAAGGTGGGTGGCAAGGGCAGTAAATCTATGTTTGGACAACCTTTTATTTTTTTCTGCAATAAAGATTCAGTGTTTCTCTTTAAATACATAATTCCTTTGCCTTTTCTACACCTTGCTATTCCCTTTAGCTGGAACAACATTATGAAATTTTGAAGTTTAGTGAGTTTTGGAAGGGCCTGGGAGAGAATTATTTTATGTATTAAATCAGGTTTTGTTCCCTGTTCCAATTTACAGTGTGGAAATTTCTTAACTAACTTTGGCTAGAGGCAAGGTATCATTTAACTTCTGAACCAAGACTTTTTGTTGTTAAGAAAGGCTGCCTGAAGGGTTTGTTCTTGGTGACTTTTACAAAATCAAGAGGAGGAAGTTTCATCTTAATTTTCAAATATCTTTTAAAATTTTGTGCTAAGGATATGAATTACACCTTCTGTCAACATCTGAAGTGACATAGGAGACAGCAAGGCTAACAGCTATGTTATGGTGCCTGAAGGTGAATCTAAGCAAAGGGAAAGATTGGGTTTTAAATCTGAAGCGGAGAAGCTGAGGACATAGATGAAACAGCCTAGCAGGGAGGCTGGACTAGATGATCCCCAGAGGTCTCTTTCAGCCCCAACTTTTCTGTGATATTACCTGGGCATCTCTTAGGCTGCATTTAGGCTACCGTTTAAAGCTGGTCAAGGCTTATTTGCTTTATAGACATAGCTTTTGTACTCCTGTATCTGGGTTTGCAGAACAGCTTCTTCAGTATTTTTGAAATGTTTTGCTTCTGTTGTGAAGGAGGAGGACAGACAGACCTTTAGTTAGGGATTGAGAAAGGAAATGACCGTTTTCTTTCCGTGATGTCACTCCAGAAGTTCATATAAGGTTTTCTACACTCTAATTTCAGATTTTTTGCTCTTGTGATTTGTCAAAGGGGAAGAGCTCTGAGACAGAAGGAGAGGAGAGGTTTTTTTCCTCATTAGGCGTGGGAATATATGTTGCTTAGTTTCACCTTTATGTTTGATTTTTGTTCCCTGAAGTGGTAAGGCTCTGAACCCTCATGCATCCATCATAAACACTGCCATTCATTGGTCCGTCACTCCAGCGGATTGCACTGACATTACCAGTGTACTGGTTCTATGTTTGATTTTTATCATGTCCTTGTAGTTAATGTGAAGCCCTCTGATCCTCACCACATAATTTGATTTCTTCTCTTTTTTTGTTTTTGCATCAGTAAATCTTTATTTTGTGTTTCTGTCATCCTGCAAAAACTCCACAAACCTGTTGTACAGGCATGTCCTCTTATATCGCTTCTTCTTACTGTTTCAAAGCCCTCCTTCGAGCCAGCCATTGCAACTTGACTTTGCAATCTACCAAAATTGTCCTTTTCTCAGGTAGCCAGCTCTCCTCTTCACTGACAGCCCATAGTCTATTTTTGAAGGATTTAGCCAAGTACTACTTTGTGCCTTTGTACTTATTCCTTGACAATATTGGCACATAGCCTAAAAACCACAACTCTTGTTCCAGGAATCCATCTTGACAGAAGAGAACTGATTACTGTCACACATTGACTTGTTTCAAAGCTGTCACCAGGAGTATATTTTTCTCTCAGCTTTTAGATGTGAATTGGCAACAGGAAGAGAATACTGTGGCATTTTAGTTAGCTGTCTTTTATGTGTCAGCCTAGGATACTGTTCCCGTACTGGATGACAGAAGGTTATGGCCAGAGAATATAATATTTGTATGTTTTAAGGGTACAGACTATTCCAGTTGTTAAGATTTTGCTGATATCAGCTCTTATAAAAACCCAAAGGGCTGGATAAAAATAATTAGTCAGCCCTTCTGTTGGGAAGATAAGCAGCATAAACTGCTGCAGAGTTGTTAGTTTGAACTGACAGAAATGGAAACAATAGCACCAAACTGAGCTGACTGTCTCCTAAGAAAATATGTCAGTCATTCCTGAAAATCAGAGGGAGCCAAACTTACACTAAGACTTTGATGAGACTTCAACTGTTTTTTGAGAGACTCAAAATCCCATCTGGACGTGGTCCTACACAACCTGCTCTAGCTGAGACTGCTGAGCCATGGGGTTGGAGTAAGTGCTCTCAAGAGATCCCTTTCAACACAGGAGATTCTGTGCTTCAGTAGATTTGAAGTTTTGTTCACTTGCAGTGAAAAACTTTCCCCAAAAACTGTGCTTGTGCATGACTTGGTTTGTCTCAGGAACTCTACTACTCTGTACTGACCCTGTAACTGGATGGTATTTTCAGGAATAGATCGATGTTGTAGGGGACTGGAAGAAACAGCGTTGTGCTTTCCACTTCTCTTTGCTTGTCCTTTTAGCTGCGTTGTACAAAACTCTCCTAATTAAAAGTACAGAGGTGGAAAGCTTAGCATGTGCAAAAGCAGGACCAAGAAGCTCTCAGCATCTTGGCATTTTCTGGACATAGGCATAACATTTCCAAAATAAATATGATATTGTCAAATCCTGAATACAGGGACAATCTCTCTTACATAATAAAAAAATTTGATCCAGTTGGGACCATCAGGTCCTAATCCTAATAGTGGACTTTGGGCACTAGTGTTAATCAGCTGTTATTTTTGGATGAGCCTCTATTTATCCTCCTTAGCCATGTTTGCTGTGCAGTTGGTGTGTGCACACACTGTTGTTTCAATGGATATTTAGTTAGTCCCTTACAACCAAACCATATCCCTTTTCTGATGACAGTAAAAGTGCTGCTACATGGTTGTCGTGTAGTTACTGAAAAGTTTTTTAAATATAAACCACCTAACAAGGTTTATAGTTGACCACTAGATATTTGCTTACTGAAATGGATATTACAGTTGGCTGTATTTCTGAGTGTTTAATCATCGTGCATAACCAATGACCTTGTGGTGTCAGGTTATTGATGAGGTTGCATAATTCTCTTTGTGTTGTTGCTAATAGATTGGTTGAGCACTGATGCTGTAGAAGGACACATCTTTTACTCAAAATACCAGCTGTATTTTGCTTGTAGAGTTGCATTGGTTAAATTGTTCGCATTGGAGATTAGGTTGTTACCTTTTGTATGTTAATGTTTTAGATGAAGTTTGTTGTCCAATACCTTGGTTGTTTGTTTGTTTGTTGCTTTGATTTGATACAGGTGTGGGGTTTTTTACAGTTACAAAGTTTTGTTTTGTCAATCAAAGTCCTTTTCCTTTGAGATGGGTACTTGGACTGTGGCTAAAGCACCCTCAGTTAATGAACCAGAATCGAAGAGGTCATAATGTGTTGCAACAAGTAAGTAGCATGACTTAAATTTATATCAGAACAGATCTGGCTGACAAGATTCCTACTGACAATGGCCAGGAGCTTTAGGGAAGGATGGTCTGGCCAAGAAAGTTGTTGAATGTAGCCAAAAGAGAATGAACAACTGTTTGTTGCTTTGCTGCAGACTGCGTGACATGGCTCCTTGTTTAATAAATGCACCTCATTGCCATAGGGCATGGGTGCGAGATGATTTATCTTTCATCTCTGTATATATCTGCAACTACAAAGAGAATTTTTTCTAACATAACCTCATTTTTTTGAGTTAATAGGCAAGTTTAAATATTAAACTTACTCAGTCTGTCTGCCTGTCTCTCTCTAGCTCCCGAACCTTCACTCTATTTTCAGCCTACCTGCATCCCTGGATAACATGAGGGAAAGGGCTAGGAGATTGCATTTAAATTCTGAAAGATAAATCAAGAACGAGTTGATCCCAGATTTTTGAAATTCTGAACAGTTTGTTGTCCCTCTTACTTCAATAAACTGGAGAGCTCCTATAATTGAGTGTTCCAGCTGATCTCAACTGTATAATTCCACAAGAATATAAAGGAGCTGATGTTTGCAATAAGCTCAAACTGAGCCATGCAGTTCCTTTGAGGTCAAAAGTAATGCACTCATTTTATTCAGAACTGGGCTGGAAGCTGATAGTAATAACCAGCTGGTAGGCAATGAGCCATCATGTGTAGCATTAACTGAAATCTTTTAGGCATCTGAAGGTGATGATGCATGTAGAGTAGACAGAAGGTGACACATTCCCAAACACACTCTTTGAGTTCGTTTATGCTACCCTGGGTTTTTTGATAAAGATAAAAAAATGCTTTTGGCTTCCCCCTGTTCTCTGAGCATCCAAAGCTAATGTCCCATGAGTTGTGAGAATAAGTTGTACAACTGCTGTGTGTTTGCTCTTGCCCCTTCCTGCTACTCCAGAGGTTGTTAGGAATGATGCTACTTACTTTAAAAGGCTGTGGTAATCAGGGTCAGCTCTGTTTTCAGAATATGTGTATGTAGATTTTTAAGTTATTCTGAATAATTAATGAAAATGAGGTCTGGAATTCTGAGTCTTCCTAAAAATCACTGGAATTTTTCATTGCTAAACTATTTTTGGAAATTTTATCTGAATTCTAGTTGCCATCCTCCAATGTAGTGTTTCCCTCAGGCTTCATATTTTCGCCTGTTCTTCTGGGTGCAATTTTCAAGTGCTGGGAGCAGTTAGTTATTGAATAGATGTTATATTTTGTATGTCCCTAGAAAAAGAGGTCAAGTCAAAAGTCTTACTAAACAGGTCTTATAGTAGCTATCAATAACTGTCCATTTTTCTTCTATGTCAATAGGCAGGTAGAAAACAAGAAAACATGAAAGAGGTCAAAAAGAGGCTGAAATAGAAAATTCAAATACCAATGTAACTGATAATTCAGAATGTTTGGTAGGGTTCTCTGTAGCTGTAGTGTTCTGTGCCTTGTGAGATTGCTATTGAAGCATTAAAATTGTGTAGATGTGATGAACATACAATTAAAATGTGAAGAAAAAAAATCTTGACTTTTTTGGTGGATTTTTCATCCAAGAGTATACCAACTGCTGTGTGCTAATTTTCTGTGTGGATTATATATTCATGAGATGCAATGTGAGAAATTGCTCATGCAATATATTTGAATAAATGATAGGATATGCTGACAATATAATGCAGGTGTATGAAAAGAGCAGGACAGTTACTACCAGTAAAAAAAAAAAACTTCAGTCCTTCAATCTCATTTTAGATTTCTCTGGCCGACTTGCAAGAGAACAACAAAAAACTAGCAACCTTTTTACCAGAAGGACTTAAATAAATGTGAACACCCTGACCTTTCATGTTTATCATACTTTAGGCTGCTAAATTACCATGTACAATTGTTTAAATAGCTGCAGGAGAGGAGATGGTAAACAGATGCCTACAGTCATGTACAAAATCCTATGGAGTTAAAAGTTCCAAAATTACCATGAAATCAATTTTCATCACCATAGTAGCTAATGGTATTTCTAGAATCATAAATACCAGTTGTTAAACTGAAATGTGTATTTCCACTGTAACAGGTGCAAAGGCATGAAAGCCACTCTGCGCAGCCCTTTTATCAGAGTTCAGACCTGCTCTGCATTCTGAGGAAATCTAAAAAACGTGACCCCTGCACATGTAATCCTCTCTATTTTCTCGGCAAGCTTGTAAAAATTACAGGATAACTTTTTGAGATATCCATGAGAACCAGGATTGCATCAGAGTCTAAATTTGTACAGACTGAAACACTTCTGAATGAAATTTTTTTTGTAGGGGAACCTAGGGATAAGACAGATCTATAACTAGAAATAAGGCACACTTTGGGAAGGTTTCAAGTAGGCAAAGGCAATTTCTTTTATAATTCTGAGCAGAAAGAGCTTATCTAGCTTTGGGTAGAAGACAGGAGTGTGTAGATCTTGATTACATCCTGAAGTAATTTTCTGATTTATGAGAAAAAATTAAGATCTTATAACTGTGTGTGAAGGCTGACATTTCATTCCACAAATCTATGCTTTTGACTATATGCTTTTTGACTTCTGTCAGCGGATTTGCACTTCAGCGTTTAAGTTATTTACATTTTGATATGGGAAACAGTAATAAAAATGAAGCAAGCCACATGTTCATCTCCTATATGTCTGACTTTTAATTCCTAAAAGCACAATTATCTGAAGTCAGAGATATGCCTCATTTAAAAAGGTAATTGAAGATTCATCTAGGGAATGGTATATTTGAGAAATAAGTGAGTGGTTCATGTGGATATGCAATGCAACTTCAGTTGGATGAATTGCTTATGATTGGAAGAGGAATGGGTAAAATAAAAACATTTTTCTTTTAATGAAAAATTTTGAAATTTGTGATCCCCAGCCCTTTTTGTGGTTTTTGCAGGGCTTTTAGAAGATGAGTTGTAATGGTTTGAGAGACATTTGTTCATGGTGTATGTTGAGAATTTGTGGAGGACAAAATTCAGAATATTTCTGGCATAGTTAAGCATACCCAGAAAGAGCAAACATGCAGTAAATATTTAATGAGTCCTAGTTTGGTGATGATCCCCCTAGTTTGGGGTTTTCTAGGTCTAATTTTATATTTTCAATTTTTAAATTTATATTTTCAATTTTTTTATTTCTGGTTGCATTTAAAGCATTATGAAGGACTGCTGTCCTGGCAGACCACTATACTTAGGGATTCTCAGAGTCTTAAGAAATTTGGTTTAGATAACAACTGGAGATCTAAGGACAATCAATCACTGAGAATTGCTGTGGGATCACTTCTCTTGGGAGTGGCTGGGAAGCCATCAGCAAGGAATGAGTTTAGGATTACACTGATGGACTTGCTGACTTCCTTAGTACCAGTATGAAACATGGAAAAAAGTTGAAATTAATTTTGTTTGTTTGAAGAAAAACACAAACAAATCCAAAGCAAATAACACCCGCTATATTAGCAGAATAAGAGATCACACTTCAATGACTTCTCCCATGAGATTGTCTTTTCATGCTGCTATAAATGAAGAGTCTGGTTCTGACATTGAGCAGTAGATTAACGTGAAGGAAGGATTGGGCACTTACTGTGTAGGTGTTAAAAAAGTTGGTCCAGGTGAGTAATGGCATTAAATTTTAATTCTGGCAAAAGGATCTCTGCTACTAAACTATTAAATTATAAAAATTTATTTCTTACACTATTTTGATTATGATATTCTGATGTGAAAATCAGGAGATGGGAATAAGTGTAGCTTTTTCTGCTGTAAACTATAGTTCACATTTTGTGGTGTAGTAAAATTTTATCTGTAAGTTATATGGTTGCATACAGAAAGCTGCTCTGCAAAGCTCTAAGTATTTACAGGTTGTTTTGCATTTGGAATATGTTTGTGTACTCAATTTAAATCTTGATAAATGGAATTTAATTGAAAATTCATTACTTGGCCTCATAGACTCATAATTGTAGGCTCAAAGATACAACATAGAAAATAGAAACATCCTTTGAATAAAATGTATAATTAGCTTGGGAGTATGGAATGGAGGGGAGGCTCTGCTTTCTCAGGTGAGTTTTGTTCCTTTTCTAGTACTTTTGTACCTTATTTGTTCTCAAAATCTTACATACAATAGAGTAACTTCAGCATTGGAACATGGGGTTTGCCATCTCAGGCTGTCTGGGGTGACAAAAACACCCTGACAGATTGTTTTTATGGCTCTGAACCTAGTGAAGAATATTAGACCCAGGTCTTTAACTTTCTGTATTACTGTTCTAATTAGCAGGCTATCATATCTTCAAAGATCACACTTGTTTGATAAGCTGAATGCTATCATATCTTCAAAGATCACACTTGTTTGATAAGCTTTACCCACTAGGTGTGTAGCTGAGTTAACAGCTCCCTGTTCACTGTCTGAATCTGTTGTCAGAGGAGTGTGAAAGGTGCATAAGTAGATCAGGTGAATGTGAAACCAGTGTAATTGGTGGTCAGTTCCTCTGGTGCTTTGTCAGGACTCACTTCTAGATGTGTGTGCATTGATTTTTTGCCTTTGACTCTCCCCAGACTGTTGATTCTGTCTGTGTGGGTTCACCGTTTGTCTTCTATCCCTGTATATTGGACTTGTCAGTCCATGCAGAAGTGTTGTACTGAGCCTTTCCACATCTCCTGACTGCTGGAACCTCCAAGTATTCCTGCAGTGCCCACGCTGGGAAACCACACAGGGTGTGGAAACATTCAGGTAACTGAAAACGTGCTTTGCAGTCGATTCCTACATGCCCAATGTGTTTGATGCATGGCCATGTTAGATACAGAGTGTGCCCAGACTCTGCACAGAGCATGCAGGGAATGCTGCTTCTCACTGGAAGGATTGCATCTCTGCTGCCTGCGTCATGAAATTTCAGATGGAAACATCACAAGCCTTATGTAGCCCTCAGTTCCCACAGGTTGCTGAGAGAACACAATAATGCAGGTCCTCCTACTTCAGGGATGATAATTGCAAGGGTTATGGCCAATATTTAGCCTTATTTTTGTTTTTGAAGTGAAATGAAAATGTTAAAAATAGCAGAATTTTTCCGTTGGCTTATAGGTGAAGTTTTTCTAATTGCTGAAGATATTGTGACCTTTTTTCACTGACTTATACTAGCTGGTTATTGGTAGTCCATGTAAAGTAATTACTGGACCTTGGAAGTTTCTCTAAAGTTATTTAAATACATTGGATTAGATTCTGCACTGCATTTCTCAAGTGCTTTAACCATAGCATCTTTGGTCCTAACAACAAAAAAACTATTACAGAATTTACAAAATTAGTGTTGCTTAGAGGTGAGAAAATACATATGAAAATTTGTTTACAAATCCTTTTTTGTTTGTTGTCCACAATGATTTTTTTGTTAGTATAGAATGAATAAATATTGGAAAATTAACACTGTTTAACATCAATGACCTATGATGGAAAATTAATTTCTGAGGCATAACTCATATTCATAAACTATTAATTAAGATGACTAATTCCCACTTATGTTCAAGAATCCAATTTCTTTTCTAGTGTTTTAAGAATACAGTAATGCTAATACCATTGTTGATGCTAATACCATTGCTACCATCTCTGATGCAAATGTTAGAACTTCGTGAGTCTGCATTGGCAGATTCTGGTCGTGGTTTCCTTTGCTGTCATGGTTTTGGAGAGAATAGTTTGCTCTAGTATGGACAGACAAGATAAGGCACATAACTGGAGAAAACTCTTGTAAATGCTGTGGTGTTTTATTGCACTTTGGAGATTTCTGCAATGGAAAGAGCTTATGTGGGAAAGGTATTCAGTTGAGGAAATTGAACTCTGAAACACAAAGTTCTCCAGAAATTATGGATAGATATCTATAATTTTTAAGTAATTGTTTTTTTGCTTGGGCTTTTTTTTAAGCTCAGTGGGGCAGCCTCCTGAGCAATGTGTGAATAACATCACAGGCTCAGGCTGTACTTGCTGCACTGAGTGTCTTTAGAGAAGGCAGTGTCAATCTGAAAAAGCTGCTGTTTTTATATACTTTTAGCACTTCTGCTCTCTTGGAAACAAATAGATCTGTCAGCTCGTGGTAGTCTCTAGAGACTCACCACCAGAGTAGCCATGTCGTTAAACTTTAATCAGGCCACAGTAATTCAGTGACAATGAAGATGTGTGTAAGGATAACCTTTCAGTCTAAACAAATGGAGACTGCCTCTGTTTAAGGACCCACAGATAATGTGAAAATCATTATGAAGAATTTTCTTTTTGCATGTTGATATTCTGATAATGAAAGTACATAATAATATGGAAAAGGGTCAGACAAAATGGAAAGATTTTTATTATACTGGTAGTGTTTTCTTATACAGCTTAGATTTCATGGTGTCTGTCACTAACCTTTCAGTTCTCTAAAACCAAGCCATATTTACTGACTAGTAGATAAGTAATGGCTAGTTACTTATTTTATTTTGGAACAGGAAGAATTAGAGTTCAGACTGTTTAAAAAAATCCCAAAACATTAATTACTAGGTATTTGTTCTTGAAAAGTATTTTGCAGAGTTAACATAAGTCAAGACCACAAAAGATAGTAGAATGAATTTGTAAAAACATCTGTCATGGACATCTCAATTTAAGTCTCTTAAAATAAGGCAGAGGATTTGCTAGTCTTTGGTTGGTTTGAATGTAGAATGTTACAGTGTTGCTACTTACTGAGGTTTATAACAAGCTACTGCATAATTAATTTGAAAATTATGACAAAATTTAAAAACCACTGCAAAAGTCCAGTTTGTTCAGTTTTAATGTCTCAGAAGAGTGTGAAGATCCTATACAAACCCACAGAATTCTCCCACACTCACATTTTGCACTGATCGTTTATCACTCATACCTTTGGCTTTTACTGACATGCCTAACAACACTTTCTACACTTCCTGCATTACATTTTCAACAGGCAAGATTTTTCAAAACCAGTCAGTGTTATCCACACCATCCATACTGAATGTCACACTGCACCACTGGGATTTTTATGAGTACCACTGTCAGTCAGTAATTGATAATTCAGTAAACTTAAGAACTGTTTCATCTTTCTTCATAGATTTTTCCTTGCCATTCTGTCATATTTCCTCTCCTGATCACCTAAAAGCAAGAAAAATGCTGTGCCAGCTCCACTACTTTTTTGCAGAGTGAAGCTGGTCTTTAATTATAACCTTCAGGATTGGAATTGCCAACTAGTTTGGAATCTGGAAAATGTTATATTCTATGCAAGCCTTTTCTTAGACACAGCAGACCTAATTTTGGTCCTCTGCAGGACCAGTTTTTTTTCATAAATTGTACCTGTTCTCTCTTCTGAGTGAATCTCCTGTGTCATGAGTTGTCTGTGTATGTGCTCAGTATCTGCACAAGAGCATGCATGAGAAATCTAACTTTTCCCAAATTTTTTATTTATTCCTTCTGTGTTCTGCTACACTCATGCCAGCAAATCCTTTTCCACTCTGGATTTCCCTAGGAAAGTGGAGTTTGGGATTTTTTTTTTTTTTAAGGAGACATATGTTACCAGTGCAACAAATTCAGTCTACATCTTTCTCCCTGAGTGCTCTTCAGATGTTCTCAGGAAAGAGAGCTGATAAAAAACAGGCTCCTTTCTCATTGACTTCTTATTGCACTTTAAATCCATCCTCATAACAGCCACAGTCTGGGTTTGGGTGCATGTATACAGAGGTGCTAACACTGATTTTGGGCTTTTTGTGCTTAGTGACCATGCCATCTGCTGGGGATATTTTGGCCGAAGTCAAAATTACTTGAATAGCTTTTGACATTAATTATTGTGTATGATTTTTGAGATTTAAATTGTGATGGTATTGCCAGAAAATTTTGCTCTAACACCTCAGGTCTCTGAGGCATCTGTACAGTCTTTCCAAAAGCATCTGTTGCTGGGGGTGGCTGAGCAGGGCCAGTGCACTGATACAGGGCCTGTTCCCTTCTTCTAATCTTCGATGCCATTCACAGCTCCTGTAAAGAGCTGGCATATGCACCAGGACTGATCTTCTAGTTGACTTTTGCACCTTTCTGGCCTACCAAAATGTTTGTACTTCACAAATGAATGGACTATTTCACTGTGCCTTTACAGGGACCCATATTTCAATTCACTGGTTAGAGAGGGAAATGCAGGAAGCCTGGACAGGATTGAAAGAAATGCAGTGAGAATAGTGGTCTGAATTCAGGTTGGGCACCTCTACTGATCCCAGATGTCTCAGATTGCATGTCCTCTCCCCTCACTGAAGTCAATGGCAGTTTCTTCTGTTTCCATTCATGTTGCAGTGTAACACCTGCTTTTGGATTCCGAAAAGTCATACCCAATTTTAAGCTTTAAATTTCCTGCCAAACACACCAGATTCCACTCGTGGAACTCTGACATCAGCCATGTCAACAGCTCAGCATATTCCTGGATGCAATTCAATCCGACTACCCAACAAGCAGCTCAGACCTCTAGCAAGCAGCAGTGGAACCCAAGTGAGAATAGGCTCAGACTGGTATTTGGGCTTCAAGTTTCTGATTTAGGGCTCTTTTGTTTTCTTTCTAATTTTTTAAGCATCTATTTAATCAGCCTTTAGCAAGATATTATACTGCATGTACACACCTCATTAAGGGCAGTCTATTCTAACAACAGAAGTATGATTAAATAATTTCCTGAATGTAAACCTTCCATTTCAATATTCTTTGGTGATAAAAGTTAAAGTGGAATAACAGTAGAGCCATATTAAAGCAGCTTTGTCAAACTGAGTTTGTAGTTTAGTAATTTAAGTAAAGCCTGATAAAATTAGATCCACTTTGATGGGGTTTTCCCATGGCTCTCAATTACAGGTTCTTAAACCTTAGGGAAAGGCAAAGCTGATGGTAATTGTATCATGTCTTGCTTCTCTCTTACTTTCTTATTTTATGCTGTACTGAATTGGTATCAATTTGGTTGAGCTTTATGTATGTGTACTATAAAGTATTTGGAGTAGACTCAGGAGTATGTATTCGCTCACTGCTCCATGGTACGTGCTCAAATTTTTTCACTGTCAGTCTTCCAAGCCAAAATCCCTGCAACCATTCCCCTGCTCTTATATATGCTTATATAATGCTACCAGGCCCTGCCCTTATTAGGATTACTTTTTCTGTTGCTGAGTATGCTTCAACATCCAATCTTGCTCTCTAAGGCAATGATAGCAGAAGTCTTGAATTTCACTAGCACATTTTGAGTCTTATAAGTAAATACTACCTGCTTCAACATATGAGACTGCTTTATGAAGTTTTTGGAACAGCTATACTGTTCAACCTCCATAGGCTGAATTTAAAAACATGCTGGGGGGAGGAGGGAGTGGACAATTAGGGCAATGAGTGTCATTCCCTTTCTTTAAACACCATTAAAATTGCACATTAATACAGAGTACTTAAACTGAAGTCACACATTAGTATGTGTGTAGGATTCTAGATAAAATATAAATATTTGAATGTAAACTACTATATATACTATCTGATATCTTGTATAGATATTTTCAAATCCAAAATGTACGCAAGGACTTTATCGTGCTTCTTGGAGCTAATATTTCAGCTTGGTTGCAGTTTATTGTTCTTGTCCTCAGTGCAATAACAAAATGTCTGGTGTGTTGCCTAAACTCTTCTAAGTTTGAAAACTCTTGTGTTGAGGAGCTCTCACTAAATATTTATGCAGACAAGGGCTTGATCTTCACCTTTGATATGATGTTAAAGGGTGAGATATTGGTCACAGCTTGTTTGCTTGGGTTTTGTGTTTCTTTTTCCATCTAAAGAGCAACAGGGGAAAATAAAAGTCCTCATATTCTAGGTGTGATGACTTTAATAAATGTTTAATCAATGTTTCTTCAGGAATTGTCTGGTGTGTATATATATAGGTTTTAAATAATCTTATTTGGGGGAGGGGAGAATTTTTTTGTTTATTTGTTTTTAATTTATTTTAGTTTGGTTTATTTCTATTTTTATTTAAGAAATCTAAAGGCAAGCTCATTCCTAATTTCTGGTTGATTTACAGGAAAACATCAGGAAATAAACATAAGACTGAACTTAAGTTTTATGCTGTATGGACTTGGTTGATTTGGTATTGGAATACAAAATCTACTGATTCCATGAGATTTAGAGGGAACTCCTCCTCTCCTCCTTGGCTTATATAAACAAGCTCAGGTCATATGAACCTCAAACTTGACAGAGTTCTGTTTTGTGTGAAGCATGGGGTTTTGAATGGTTTTCATATCTCAACTCAGTTCTCAGCATCTACAAATTGTTCTTAAACTAAAAAGTAAAAAACCATCAATAATAATAATGAGAAAAAAATACAACTTTTGGATATTATCTACGTAGTCTTTAAGTTTAAGGGAAAAAATAGACTAGCTTTGCCACTTTAATGGTGTTTGGACATTGCTAGTTTTTATCTATTACCAGAATCTTCAAATATTCTTGTTCTTATGGAGCCATGAAGCTGTTTTCTTGTCAGAAAACACTTGCTAAGAAGCAAATTCTAGAGAAAGAAATAAAATTATTGTGTGGGTTTATAACATGCTATAAATACATGTAAATTGCACCATGGATCAAAAGCTCATTTATACTAGCTGATAATGAAGCTAGTTATACTGAAGATTGAACTCAAGAACACTGAATTTTTTTCTAAGGTGATAATGTCTTGGGGCTTGCTGCTTTATTCCTATGTTGAGATCTTAGGGCTGACTCAATGTATTACAAACTTCTAATCCATTATATAGAGGAAGAGTGTTCAGTGCCTCACAAAGTTAGTTTATGTAAAAGTTTATTGCTGTAGCAGCCAAGTTGTTAATTTTGCTGCAAATTAAAATTTGAGCAATTTTTTTTTTTCATTGTTCTGGACATTCATCTATAAATACAGTTCAGTCAGATGTGAAGATCTTTCCGAATGTTAAAGCACTTTGGAAAAATTGTAAACACACAGAAGTGACCACCAAAATCCTCAGAATGTGGTGCTTTCCAGAGGAAAACAAAACAGCTGAGGGAAATAGAAGAGTACAAACAGATCACAATGTAGAGAGAAACAGATGGGGGATGTGTGCACACATTAAGGGTAAGAAATGTGCACTAGAAGAGCCATGGATATATGTAGGCATGTTTGTCACCAGTCAAAATCAAAAATTTGAACTGTAAAATCAGAGTGGTGCACAGAGAACAGTGGATCCGTGGGGATCTATGCAGCTATCCAGACAATCAGTGGATAAGTCAGGCTGGAAGGAACTTCAGAAGACCACACTGTCATTCCATATCCCAGGATAAGTGAACTGCTACTGTTTTTAAAATTTGTACCATGGTTTTAATGCTGGTATGCCATGAAATTCTACAAAATAGGTCTGGGAAAACCCGTGAAAGATAATCCCCTTTTCTGAAAGTAATGTCAACTGTACTTAAGCAACTGTCAGAAGCAGTTAGTCCAACGTGTTCTTAGAAATTCCCTCTGCTAGACATTTCCATAAGCACTGCAGCTAATCTATTCCTGTGCCTCAGCATTATTGCAGTGTCAGGTGCCCCTGTACCACAGGTCAGGAGCACAGAGCACTCACTGAGTTAAAACAGCAAGACACAAATAGGCTCACCTTCATTTATCTAACTATCAAGCTCAAGATACTGTCTCACTTTTTTTTTTTTTTTTGGGTTCCCAAACAGATAAATTCTGCTACATTTACACTGTGCTTTGAACTGCCAATTGTCATGGTAGTCACAAGAATATTTATCTTGGGATGTTTCAGCTGGAAGCACTTAAACTGAGCCTAATTGAGAGAGACTGAAAAAAAAATCTTAATAAGAGGACTGTTCTGAAAACGATTAAGAATGTACTTGGATAATTATGAACCTACATTAATTCGAGGACTTTTAGAAGAGGAATTGAGTGGAATTGTCTGGAGGATTTTCTGGGTTGTGATACAAATACTGTTATGCTTGTGAAAGTTAGCTAACTATTAGTTGAAGTAGTTCATACAGCTGTGAAAAAAAGCTAAGCCATGCAATTTATGTTTGATCAGAAGAACAGAAGGCAAAGGTTGCTGAATGATAAGAAAACTGGGAGAATGTCTGCACAGAGGCTTGGATTTTGGGAATAGAAGTGCAGAATTCAGACCATTAACCCCTGTGTAAATGAGCCCCTCCAGGCTTTCCAGAGTAGTTCAGCTAACACCAGCATTTTGCTGAAGGAAGGTTGCTCTATTATGCTGAAAAATGCCAACTGATTTCTATAGAGCAGCAGTGTAATGATGTCAGCAATGCTGCAAAACCTCTATGTGACAGTCTCATCTTCAGTCCTTGTTGCTGCTAGAGGTTATCACGACTTGCTACTTTCATGATGTTCTAGGAAAAAATATGCACTACTAGATTATCTGTTATCACTGTCACAGCCCAACCCTCTCTGCTGCTAACATGAAATGGAATTATTAGCATCAAAGGGAAATGAAAAATCAAATCCAATTGCCTGCTGGGTGACTCAATTGCATTTTCTGTTTATTAGATGTGATGACAAGATAAAATACCATCATTCCTGGGCAGTTCAAAAGCAATCACTGGCAATTTATTTGATAGTTATCTCTTTAGGCTCTGTCTTTATTTCCAGTCTGCACAAGAAGAAGTATTTATCTGCCTAAATTTAGCCATTTTCCTTGGATGTCTGTGTTTGCTGGCTTGTCTTCTAGTCTGCCTAGGAGAGATGGAAACACCTTCCGAGGATTTTTGAGTAGGTGTAGAGCTCTGAATCACTGTCTGGGAGAGCCCACTGAAGCCTCTTTTTCCTTATTTTGTTGGGCAAGTTGCCTCCTTTGTATAGCAGTTGAAAGTTGAGAGTGACTTTCCCCCTTGGTATAATGTGACCCCTCTGGATGTGAGCTGAGACAAACTCCATGCCATGCTTCCCCTTTCTTCCTTGTTCTTGGGACTAGGGTGGGTATGCAAGGAGAAAAGTGAGTACAGGCCAGCCTTTGGGAAGAATAAAATGATACAAACAAGGACCTCATTAGATGTGCTCTAGCATCTGTTTAATTGAAGCCTTTTAAAAATTTCTGGGACTTCTAACAGACATATTACTCATTCTTTATGGCTTACAGTTACTTGAGAGATAACAGCATTGAAATAGTTATTTTTAAGAGTTTTTAAGTTTTAAATTCTTTTTAAATAAAACCCCTATATCCCAAGGCCCTGTCTTCAACAAAAATCAAAAGCAAATATCTAAGATTGAGCTTAGAACAGGACAAACATATACCTCCTCCAGCCTCTAGTCCTTTTCCTAGTCCCAAGTATTTTTAATACAGAAATATGCTGAGGTACTATTATGTAGAGAGTTACTGCTGGCATATATCTCTTCCACAAATTTGTCTAGTTTCACTTTAATAAAAACTTATAAACTTTCACTGTGATATGGCAAGAAGATCAACAACTTTACGAACTTTGTATGAAAAAACAACCCTTTTTGTTTAGTTTTTGCTGGTCTCATTTGAGGCCACGTGCTTCTTGCAATGAATGAGGTGGTAAATGGGCATCTTACTTTGCTATCTCTATGACATTCATAGTTTTGAAGATTGTTTTGTAGGTCAGTTTGCTTTTCTAGATTTCAAAGTTTTAGACATTATTGACAAGCATTTTCCTGTCTTTTAGACAACATTGTTTCCTCTCTGTGCATTCTGTCTAATCCTACTTTTTGAGAGGAGACCAGAATTTCCACAGTATTTCCCACTGCTCCCTCACCCTTCTACCTTGTCTGACATGTCTCAGGGTTCATTGACATGACATTTTTCAAAGGTACAGTATTTGCTCAGTTTTGGAACAGCACAGAACATAAGAACATGCTATTCTTTTAAATTTAAAATTCCTGTTCTGTATAGTTTTCTTAATAACTATTAGACATGTTTCATCTTAGGAAAAGCCTTGAGAATGATTGAAACAGAAAATGAAAAATTTCAGCCACGTGCAGAGTCTAACAAATTTCTGTGTAGCTGGATGGAGGTTGTGCATTGAAATGTGCTGCCAGAGGCACTTTGCTCACTGCTCTGACATGGAGCTGCATGCAGAGATGAGTTGCCAAACGTAGGTCTCCTACAAAGTAAGCACTTTGTCTAAATTCTTGACTGCTGTCTTTTTTGTTCAGTGGGTCAGCAAACTGGTGGGGCAGTTTCCATGCTCTCTCTCTTTCATGTCCCTGCAATGCAGTTTGAATTTGCTACAGCATATATGCTTTTTGCAGGAACAATTATCATGTTGATATGACCTCATGCAAATCCATGCTGAACCTGGGTAGTCTTTGTGCTTTTCCCAAATGTATTTGAAGTGTACTGCAGTGAAATGATACACCACCTCATTTTCTTTTAGTAAAAGCCCTCTGGGCTGAATTTACAGGGCTCCTATGCAAGCTGCTGCAGAAGAGTAAATCCTATTATAGGATTTCTGAAGCCAAACTGAAGAGCTGACAAAAAGATGGGTCAGTTCAACTAATCAGCTTTGTAAATGTATTAACGTTTCGTTCAGGAGAGATGACCTAGAATGGTCAGCTGCCTGCAGTGTCCATAGGACTGAAAGGACCAAGCTGCAGAGCCTGTTTTTGCAGGAGTGTGGTGCTGCTCTGTGCACACAAGCTGCCTGTTCACATCTCTGGGTGATGGGCATGAGAGATGAGCACAGTGACTTCACCATTCAGTTATATTCACATATCTTGCATTATGCTGTGATTTATCTGAACAAGCGACTCCCAAAGGATTTTACCCAGTGATCACCCTGCTGAGGGTCCATGTGAAAAATACCGAACACTTGACAGATGTGTAGCTGCTGTCCTAATTGTAACACAATTGCAGCACAAAGCAGGCAGCAGCTATTCTGTTCACAGGACAGATTTTAGCATAAGATGGCTACAAGCATTCTAATGGCTCTGATGATCACCCCTTCACTGGTGAGGTAGCAGAGGCCCCAATCAGCAAATTTTGGTGGTAATTAGATGTGTCAAAACCAACTTCACTGAGCTTGGAACAACCGTGGCTTGGAATGAATGTGTTTGTGCAGAGCTGGGACCCAAGTGATTAAATGACTACAAGTTTCTCTCCTAATTGTACCTCACTGTCTTTCCAGGCTACTGTCTATGAATTTGAACAGTCATTTATTAGATTATAGTGGCTATAGAAGTTGCAGAAATGCTTGTAAAAGAGCTCTGACCTCGTGATTTAGAAAACTGGGGTGCCAGGGGTTAATAAGAAAGGGTTGCTTCCTTGAAGCAGTAGGTGAAGATGCAACAGGCAAGTCCTGAGCAGCAATTCCCAGGTGCGCAAAAATGATCTGGTGCCTGCAGAGATCATGTGGCTCAGAGAGAGCAGGAACTACTGCTGCTAGTGTAAATAGAGATGTCAGTGAGACAATTTGAGTATACAGAGCACTTGTTGGAGTATTATCCGTGTAACAGCAAGAAGGTGCTGGATTTCCGTGGTCATTATCCTTTTATTTAGGTTAACATCAAAGCCAAAAGGAAGTATGAATTATGTGAAAAATAACTAATCCTGGTCAAGAACAAAGTATGTGTGTGTATGTTTGGTATTTTTGTTTTTTATTTTTTGGTGGGGGTGGGGGGGGTGGTGTGAGGGGATGGGATTAAGTATCAAGTGTTACATAGTCATTTATGTAATTACATTGACTCACTGTTTGTGATGGACTAAGTGTTCCTTCCAAATGCATGAAGATGGAGAGGATCAAGGTATATTATGTAGCACCCAAACAGAATTTACAGTGAATGAGGTGTAGTGGAGAGTGGATCTGTAGAGTTTGGTCTTGGCAGAAATAAGGAGCTGTGGCAAAACACAGGTTATTTTCAAGCTATTCCTATGAGAAGAAGGAAGAATGGGTTTATATTGTAGACTGAGTCTAGTTATGGCTCATGTTAAAAATTGGCTGCTTCAACATCATAAATGTTAACATCAGCCATGTTAGTTAGATACCTGGGGTGTGCATTTCAAATGGGTTGATGATGCCAAGATCTAAAATGGATTTCAGTGCAGAAGTACTGTTTCATTCTTTATTCCTCATATGCCTGTGTGATATCCCAAATAATAGGAAACCATTCCACATCTGCTGACATCATAGCTATACCACAGAAAATGGTTACAATTAAAAATAATAAGTAGCATTGTTTATATGATGTAACTTTATACTAAAAAGTCCTATTTAGCAGGGACACCAAACATGTTTTTTTTTTAACTGAGAATGTTGCAGATTCCTACATATGTGGAGTTTTGCACATGTTCACAGTGGCAGATGAAGATGTGATTATGCAAATGCTTGTCTTGTCTGTTAAGTCAAACAATGCACAGATAAATATAGACCAAGAAAAGAAATCTAGTAAAACATTTGACTTCATAAAACAAAAGCTATGTAGGGGGACAGCAAGGTTACAAACTCAGCAGTCAAAGACAACAGAAACAAATCCCCAAAATTTACTTTGTGCTTTTGGTCTTCCACCTGCAGCTTTCTCATTTCTGTCTGTGCTTTTTTCCAATCTCTCATCCTGGCTCTTTTCCCGCCTGCCAGTCTGCTTTCCTTGCCAGATCGCCTGGGTGAGAGGAGCAGAAGCATTGAAACCCAGGAGTGCGAGAGTGTTTCTGCTTGGGTTTCTCTGCCTATTGCCTCAACAGCCTGGGCTCTTGCTGGTGCCAGGAGACAGCATTTGTGAACTGCATGGGGACAACTAAGTAGTAAGTTTCATAGAGAAGGTGAAAATTACATTCCTGATGACAAGGAACACAAATACAGAGCAAGATGTTAAAAAAAAAGTTGTGGATATTGTTAATAGGGGAAAAAGAGAAGTTTCTACTAATGCATTATTTACAAGTAACTGAAGTTCTTCTGAGACAATGTCAAAAAAAAAAAAAAGGGGCCCCAGGAAACCCAGTATGGAACAGATAATGTGAGAAATCTTCAGTTCCATTTCTTAGAATATGAGGAAATTCTAAAATTGCCTGATATTTCCATTATAACTGTTATGCATTATAGTGATAGACACTGTAATGGTACCTGTAGGCAACATTGCTTGCTCTGATTATTTTCATTTATTCATTTACATGTCTCTTACGATTTAGCTCATGGGCTTTCCCAAAGTTTTTCAACTGCATGGATATGCTCCATCTCACCTGACTATTCTCAGGCTGCCCTGTTTTTTCCTGTTGAATTGTCTCTACTGGGGGAAGTTTCCCTGACATTGCAGTTTGTTGCACAGATGTGACCATTGCTTGAGAACATCATGTGTTACAGTATTTCAAGTAAGACCCTAGAATAAATAAAATCGAGTCTTATTAGGAATTGTTTGTATACTGCTATTTACTGACTTATTTATAATCAAGAATTTTTGTATTAGAGAATAAATATGGCTATGGTTATGTCTCTTTTGGAGTGTTTAGGAACATAGGTTACTCTGTACACATGACTGCATCAAACTATTTGTTGAAACAAAGCAGGGTTTATTTGCTAACATTCTGATGACCGACATGACAAAAATAGTCAATATGTTACTGGTGTAGAGTCTTGCTTTGTTTGTTTTTAGTGGCAAGCTGTTGTTTTTGGCAAGTTAAACTACTCTCTAAACCTTCTTTTAGGTGACTGTTGGAGTATACTGTATTTGTAACATAAAGAGCAGAGCAAAATAACAAAACTCTTAAATTTCTGAGATAAGGTTGTCTGCACTGACAATCAATCCAAAGGTGGATTGATCTGTATTCGTACTAGTTCTGATGGAGAGGATATGTAATAAAATTGCCATGTACAAATTTCAGTATTAGCTACTCCGAGGATTAAAAACCCCTGCATAAGTAAACAAACAAGAGCAGTTTAAGAAAAAATAAGGGGTTTTTTTGTTACATTCACCTCTAGATTGTCTTTGAAGTTTGCTTTTTGTCTCAGTCATAAATATTACAATGGTTTTTGCTTTTACTGGAAAATAAGCTTCTCAATTAACGCCTCATGTCAGAACTTGACCCTGTCAGAAATAAACTAAATAGCACAAAACTTAAAGCAGAATAGAGAATAAACAATGCTGTCTTGACACAGAAGTGTTTATTAAACAACTCCATTAGTATCATACTTCCAGTCTTGCTCTGCACTCCTGAGTTACTGGTATTGTTTGAGACCTGGAGTTTTGAGAAGTTCAGCTGTATTTATGTTTACTTTACATAGAAATAGAACAATCTCACTTGTGTTAAATGGCTGAAATATGAGTTGAGGACTGCAACAATAGATGTGAAGGAAAAAAGTTTAGCAAAGGTGATTTTTCCTGTGTTGCCTCCAACTTCCTCTCTAAGTGCAGAATTCTGTTCTACCAAGTGACAATTAAAATTCAAAGCTGTATATTTAGATAACTGGCCTCCTCTTCAGAATACTCTCATACGTAGGATTTAGTTTGCCATTTAGGTTGGTTTTACAGACATCCAAATCCTGTCAGGCTTTGCTCCAGTCTCCTCCAGCTTTATGGAACATTTCCAGAGGAAGTATTGAAATGGATAGACTTCATATCTCAGTTGCTTCCATCATAACCTGGTCTCGGTGCTTGGTCATAAATTAACTTGGCACTTTTAGATATTTAGATATTTCTTCTCTGATCCTATTCTGAGTTCTTGATATTTTTATAGTCTTTTTGGGTATGTAAACTTACAGAATCAAAACAAGCATCTGCTACAGCCAACAGTAAGTTCCTTATAAACAGCCAGAAAAACAGCTGCATATCTATTCAAAACAAAGTAGTACAGTGAATAATGTGACTTTTAAGCTAAGAAAATGAGTCTGGGAGCTGGGTGAGTCTCAGCTATAGTAAGCTGGGCTACCCAACCAACTAGGCAGTAGAGGGAGTAGGATTGAAGTTGTAGGTAGGTTTTGTTTGCTGAGGACTCCCTGAAGCTGCTTTGTTCTGACAGTGCTAGCACACGTTTTGATTTTTTTAATGTTACTGTGGCATCTGAGTTACCAAACATTTAAAAATTACTCCAGAAGTGTTCAGCTCTTAGCTGCCATTGTGTGTGGTGCTTTTCAGAACAATGAAGATCCCAGCATCCATCTGGACTCATGTCACCTAGAGAGTCAGAATTTCTACTACTGTGCTAAACCCCCCTGACTATGTCCTTGGTTGTCTTAGAGCTGGGATGTGGCAAAAAAAAGCACTCCACAGAGACCACTCCCAGCCCCTTACCCCCCAAAATTAATGTATGTGAAACCTGTTTAGTGTTCATTTTACTCACACAGCAGTCTGATGGCTGCCCTACTATGAAGTATTTCCTGACATGGATGAACTAAAAAATTTGGGTTTAAAAGGGTTTTAATTAAAACTATTTGTTTCAGAGCCTCCTGCTGACTGGAGCCCTGTAGTGCTAAAGTTGGACTATACTACAAAAGGTTTGGATCTCATGGGTTCAGGTATCTCCTGGCAGGTGTCAATACTAAGCTGATGACTTAAAGCTAACTTTAACCCAAAAATATTGTAGACTCCACCCCCTTAAAGTTTAAGGGAGATTTTTGTCTCTCATATTGGTCCCCTCATCAGTCAGTATGTTCACTGGAAGTCTTTTGTTTGAAGGCAGGAGTTACCTGGTGTAGGTCATACACTGAAACATCCCTCAGGCCCACAATAACCTGCCTTGGTGCCTGTGGCAAGCATTGCTGTAGAATGATCACCTTTTATTTTTTTTTTTCTTTAAGTTCTATAAAATATTGTTTTTGTTAAATGTGCTGGAGTCCTTATCAGAGGAAAGTCTTAAAGACAAAATGGTGCTTGTTTTCTTTGTTTGCTTTTTTTAATGGGAAGTTTTGGCACAAAGTTACACAATTTTATAGCCTCAAAAGAGCTCAGTAGGCAAACTTTAATTTTTTTTAATGCAATTTTATTGCTGTTGCTGCAATAGGTGAATCTGTTGTGTTCCACACAGAGAGCAGTACTACACTTATCCAAAGTATGGCCTCAAGCTAGCATCTGAATCAATGTCAGTTTGGGATTTCAAACCTGACTTCTTGTTCAGTGTCTGGAACTACTTTATGAAAAAAATAGCTTACCCATACATTCATCATTCACCTGTGAGACCCCTCAGTCCCTTATTCCTCATTATGCAGGAAACCACTCTTTAATAGAGACATTTATGACTTTTTATTACTGTAAATGATAGACCTGTCTCTGTGTTCAGAGTATATCTCAGCTGAAATGATCCAGTCAGCATCTCTAAGAATACTTACCCTTTAAACTCTGTCTAGATAAAACTACAATTTCTTTATTTTGATGCAGCCCACACTTTTCATGAAACAAACTAATTATCTTCCATAATTACATGAATGGTTTTATACCAGTTTGTTGCTTATTTTGGAGCAGCATCTCAGACAACGTTTGTCATACATGCATATTCAGTTCTGATCGTGCAGTTACTGGGTATGCAGGATGATCTTCAACAATCAAGTAAAGTGGAGGTCAGACACACTGAAGATTATTCATGCTCTTTAACAAGAAACTGCTTTAGCAGAACCCCTAATGATGGATCACAATGTGGGAATATATCACTAATACAGGGTTTGTCCAGAAAAAACCCAGCACTTTTCTTCAGAGATTGGACACTGATGGATTGAGGAAATAGCGACAGTGATGGGGGTGTGTGATTTCTAACATAAAGGAAGGAATATAAAGTTAATATAAAGTTCTCTAGATTTATGCAATGCATTCTGGTAAGATTAAGAGACACCTTATTGCTTTATCATAGAAGAATTGGATTCTGGCATGCACTAGAGAAATGGGAATAGCTGCATCAAAAAGAAACCTAGTTTTATGAGTCTAAAAAGGGTTTCATATATTCAAAGTGAAGTACTATTAGAAGAGCAGAAAAAGAGAACTGGCAAAAAAATCTCTTACCAACAGGCTGAAACCATGGTCTTGGGCCATCTTGGCAGGACGGGAAAGAATCTGGGTGTAGAATTCTTCATGGCAGTCAAGCATCCCATATTTTTACTTCTTTGCTCAGATATGGTCAACTTGATCTTTTGTCAGAAAGGCCCCTGAGTTCCTTAAGAGCGCTCTTGACACTAAATGGAGGAAGTGCTTGAAAGGATCTCACAAGCAGGCTTGGAGATTAATTCCATAATGTACCTCTCTTTTTCTGGAGTGCTAGTGTGGTGAGACTAAGAGAATATCTTTAGTACTTCTTCTGTAGAAGCAGATGTAAGTTCCTGAAATGGCTTGTGTGACTCGAGGAGGAGGACCTGTGTTTTGTGATACTTCTCTCAGTTTTTTCCATTCCAGTCTTTAACTCTAAGAATGCAGTGCAGAAGAAGGTGACCTGTTAAACATCCCCATCTCCCTATGGTATCCTGCTGGGGGTAGTTTTAAGAACTGCATCAAAAGGGAAGAGATATGTTTGGCCCTTAACTGCTGTTGAGTCATCATTAAGTATCAATTGCTTCTCCATACGGAAAGTTCTACTTTTTCCCTAATTTAATTTAATTTACACATTTTCTACTTGGTTTAACTGCACTTAGAGGTGCATCTTAGTATCTCTCTGTGCCTGATGACTTCAGGAGAATTTATATAGTTCTTGTTACAGCTTCAAAGAAACAAGATAATACAAGTTGATTTAAATGAAAATATTAATGCACTAGAGAGTTGCCTGTGCAGAATTTGCTGTGACTTCTGTAATGCCTGTATTTATTGTTTCATACAGGTTATTTCACTGAACTGCACATCCTTTATCAGCATGTTCAATATAATCCTCAAAGGCTATAATATTTGGAATTTTGGTTTTGAGCTATTACTTGGAAATAAGTCTGTACATAATTTCTTTAAATTTCTTTCTGTCAGAATCAAATGTATAATTTTAAAGGAACAAGCCCACAGGGCTTCCATATTTTGTTGATGTGCAGCAAGTAATTTCATGAGAAATGTTTTTAATACCAAATCTCTGTTCTGGTATTTTAATATTCTCAAATTTTACTGTATGACACAATAATGTTTCTGACACCTTCTGATTATATCTTTGGCGTTAGGACAGAAAGTGACAGGTCATATTTTCTGCAGTATTTGTCTGTTATTCCCAGCTCAAGAAGGATTTTAACATGCTCTGTAAGATCATCTAGGAACTTATTCATTTACTTGTGATTTTTAATTTGTAAGAAACTTAAAAAAAGCACACGTCTTCCATGAAGGCATCTGACTTCTGCTGGTAATTTCTGCAGCAAATACTGCAGATACTCCTTCTGAATCTTTTTCTACAGCAGATCCAAAGGGATCCCATCTGTCATAGCTTGCATGATAAAGATTTGAGCTTTTTTACTTTGACTACTCCAAAAAAAAGCTTGCAAAATAAAAAATTGGTTAAGACTAAGCAGTTGAAACATGCATGCTTCCACCTAAAGGCACTCAAATTTAGACTCCAGTTTTATTTTTAGGAAGTATCCAGTCCCCTGTGGATGTTTTTGGAAGATAGGACTTGACAGCATTTAGGTCCTGATTCCCTTCTTTCCCTTTGAGTTGTTAATATACTAATGGTTATAATGCTCATTCTAGACATGTTCCTACCATTTTTTCAGCATCCAATTTGCAAAATATACTTCAATTCATGCAGGAAACTACTTGTTGAGCCAGCTAGAAACTTAGGGGTTCCCTGTGTCCTATTTTACCACCATTGAGACAAAGAGCACTTCTGCTCTGCTCTGCTTCCAAAATGTTGTATTTAGGGCTAAGACCTTATTTGAACAGAGGAAAGTAGAAAATCTGCAAGAGTCATCAGCATGCAGGAGTCTAAGCCAAGCTGTGGGAGAGTCTTGTAAACAAAAGGCTGTTTTGATTTAATCACTATCACAGGAGAACTCAGGTAGAAATGTTGCACAAGACTGTGTATATCTGGAATACTTTAATGCTTTAAACTCTCCTACAATGGCCTTACACATACAAGATAAACCTAATTATTGTGTTTAATAATTATGAGGCCAATTTCACCATTTGGCACAGTAGAGAAGACTGTCTTTTATATATTGACAATGTTAATGTTATAGAAGACTCCTACTGTTCTTTCCTTTTCTTGCAATATTTGAGGAACTCTGTGTAGGGCAGATGGCATGAAGGAAGTTGGAGTGTTATTTTTCTGCAGAAAGGTAGAAATATGTTTAGTATGTAGCACAATAATCTGTTTCCCTACTAGATCATATGCCTCCATCCACATGAGCCTGGTGTTTCCTGTACTAATATTCCAATCAAGTACCCATTTTAGCCCCTAAGGACAAAGCAGGTAATGTATAATTGTAGTGCTTCCTTGAACTGCCAAACAACGAGCACAAACCTTTTTTTAAAATTTGCATTTGTCTTTGTTGATCTGCTGACTCACTCATGTATTTTGTTCGTATTTTACCTCTTTCCATGTTGCAGGTAGGAGTATTATAAAAGTTGCACAAAGATGGGTGCCCTAACTGTTAACTTTGATGGCTAGCTCTGTCACAACCTTCTTTTCTTCTTAAAAAAAAGGAAAGCTATTGCCTTGAGTAATGCATGAAAATTGGCAGAAGTTACAGATGGCACTGTCAAATAGCGAAAGAAAAAGTAATGTCCCATCTACTGTGATTTGTCTGGCAGAATTGAGGATGCTTCTGTCATTTCCCTGACACGATGCTATACTTATCCATGGCACATGGACAAGACTTGTCATTTAGATAAGAGCCAAAGTGAACAGAGAAAGCAGAGCCACAGTAGATTTATTAGTTTAGATTGAATTCAGAAGAAAAACTGCTGTAGAGAATTTTGATAGTCACTTTATGTGATTCTGCATTTGCTGTAAACTATAGCAGCTTGAGTCAATAAAGATGTTCCTGTTTTTTAAACATAACTTTGTCTGAAGTTAAAGTGCAATATCTCTCTACACACCTTGTAAATGGCTCATCTATGCTGGCGATAAAACTTACGCAGAACAGTGGTATCAACCTTGTGTCATTTTTGTTTTTAAAAGCCACCCAAATAAATAGAGCAACCCTAACAATCTGTATTGTTACATGCACAGAGTCAGTTCCCGAGCTTCTAGCCTTTTAATGCTCTACACTGTGTTCTGTACAACAGCCATATGTCATTTGAAACAGTGTGTTGCCTTTTCAGGTGTAATTCAGTTTACAACATGTTTATTCTCAGCAGGCTTTTCTGTGGACTGTGCGTGACTGAAACCAAGATGACTTGCACAGTGCCATAAACTTCAATAATATTGATAAAATCAGCTAAAGAAAAAAACCCAAACCAAACAGAAAAAAACCCCATCCACCTAAGTCAAAGTTTGCCTTATTTACATTGGAATAGATCCAGAGCGTGTCAGGGGAGGGAAGTATTGAAAGGACTTGTAAAAAAGCAAGTTTAATTTTGGTGAAGGAAATGGGAACAGGAAAATATGAGATAGGCTGTTAACAGAGGTTTGAGGATACACCCTTCGTGACCTGGATTCTGTGCAGTCCAAGAAACCTTAAAGGAACTCACTTGTTCTCTGTGCCTTTTGCTTCCCCTCTGTTCTCTCTGTATATCCAGCCTGGTTGGTCAGATGCTCCCAGGGTGAGAGGTCCTTGTGGAACTGCTGCTCTGCTTGCAGCGGGGAGGGAGGAGCTGAGTGTGTCCTGCAGGGCTCTGCCGCTGCAAAGCTCTTCCTCGATATTTGTCTGACAGGAGGGGAAAGGTTATGGCCTTGCCCAGAAAATGGGTTGGTTTGGTGCGAAACATGGCAGCAAGTCTTTGACATTCAGGGTTTACTCACATGTTTGTGACTGTAGCTAGGTCTGTTAGGAAGTACCTTTGTGATCTGCACCCAGGATATTGACAGGTGTTTTGATTTAGAGGATAAGTTCATGAGAACTATCTGTGTCTTCACAGGCATATTTTAGAAAATTGAATAGGTCACAAAACCTTCTCTGACTACGGATGACTGGGAAAAAATGGTTTGGAGAGGAAATGGTTTGGTTAGTAGTGGAATTGTTGCATGATGTTTCTTCCTTTCTTGTTTTAAAAGTTTTTTCGGTACTGACCCAACAACAGTGTCTCTCCTGGGAGACACTGCTTAGACACGATAACCTTGGATGCCATCTTGTAAGATCTATGTGTTTAAAAGGAATAAGTCACTTTGAAAGAGTTCTGAAGGCTCTCCTGGGTGTAGCCTGTTTATGCTGTCCTCATGTGGTGGAGGGGGGTTAATTCCATGGGCATGAGAGGACCCTGGGCTGGGGCATTGTGGCCAGGTGTGCATCTCTTCCATGTCTCTATTCCTGCATAAGGAGGAAGCAGTCACTGATGGCTTGCAGCAACTTCTTAGAACTTTATAGTATATGTTAGAGGATATGGGGTGAGAAGGGCCCTGGTGTTCTTTACCTGTGTAAAGAAGCTATTGAAACCTTCTGTGCTTCTCCATTGTGTATGAATGCAGCTGTAATTGGTATTTATCGTTTCTCCAAATAACTTGCAGACGGTCCTAATATCTTCTTTTCTTTTAAATTTGTTTTTAAGTTTTTAAAATACTAACTTCCTAGAGATAAAAACTAGTATGCGTTGGTAGGTTTGGTCATAAGAAAGATGAGACCTTGGAGATATTGTGTAGTGGGGGAGGAATTCAGTCACAATAATTCAATATTGCAAACAATAAAGGGAGTAAATATGTAATGGGAAATAGCTTGAGAGTACACCATTAGTAGGAACAAATGTAAAATGGTGAGGATGCAGATCCAAAAACTGAGAAAACAGAAATGAGGCATAAATCAAGCAACTCAGTTGCTAGATATGACACTACTCTTCTTTCTACTGCACTCTAAAGGGCAATGAACATAGTAAGTGGATGATGTGGGGCTATATCTTTCTTTAGAGGGCTCTCTCTGGAGTCAGTGAGAAGTAATATGTATATTAAAGGCAGAATTTGAGATGAATTCTCAAACTTTTACTTAGATTTATTAAAACATATCACTGCAACTAAAATAAGTGACTCAAATCAATGACCATACTTTTGGAATAACCTCAGGTTATCTACATTTTCCACTCATAAAATCCAGTATATCCATATGAAAATTGAGATTATAATTAAACCTGATGGGGAGAGACACCCCACCAAATGGAAGCATGTGAAGGTTATGTTTCAGCCACATGCTGAAATAGTGACATAATTGGAAATCTCTATTACTCTTCAGAGATGAAGAACTGACTTAACAAAGGGGTGGCGTCAGCACTCACAGATGTAGTTTTAACTTGTGAGTCCCACAATCTCACAGGCAAATTTTCCAGTTCCCCTTTGTGTGTTCTGGCATCCGGCAAACTGATCCCAAAAGTGCATAGCGTGAGACCTAAACTGTCATGGTGTTGCCTAATAAAAAGCCACTGCCTGTATGGCTCCACTGGAAAATGTCAATACTTTTATCTTCCTTCCTTTGCTTGGAAGGCAATTATTTTACCAGAATGTCATAGTACTTCAAGAAAATGAAAAAATAAAAACAAACCACCACAAACAATTTTACTGTATCAGAACAAAAGTCTGTTTAGCCATCTTTAGTCTTCAACTATGGCAGTAATGAACAAAGTAAAAGCAGGGTAGGTGTGAAGTGATCCACTTCCATAGGCTGTGGAAATCTGCAGTCAAAACACTGAAGTTGAAGACTGCATGAATTGTGTTAGTGTCTCTCAATGGACCTGTTGTCCAAAAATGGTTAACTCCTTTTTGAACTTGCTTGTTTTCCTGATCACCCTAGTGTTCTGGGGCAATATAATCAATGAAGTATGTAAAAATATTTATTGTTCTATGCTTTTAAAAGCAGTACTAAATAGCATGACTTGGTAATTGTGGTGTTCTGAGGAGCAGTCGATAATCACTTCCTATTCATCTTCTCAACATTGATAGAGATGCATGAAATGAGCATACTCCTTCTTTATTGTCACGTTTCTACTCCTAAGAGTCCTTTTCTATTCAGTCTCTAATTTTAGAAAATCATTTTGTTTCTAATCATCCTTTGTTGCCCCTTTCTGCTATGTGTATTATGAGGTTACTAAAATTGCACTCATGATTCAAAATATGGGCACCCAAAGGATTTATATAAAAAAATAATGATGTTTCATGTTTTGTTCTCTGTTGTTTCCCTAACAATTTCTTATTTACATTTAGACTATTGGGCATTGAAATGATATTTTTATGAAAGTAACTGTTATTTTTGATCAATATCAATGGTACTACATTACTTTTTGAGTAGAAAAAGATAATTTCAAGCACGTAATTTTGTACTTATGTTTTCCCTGTGGACAGTTTTTCATTTATTGATGCTGAACTTTATCTGCCTTTTAATTGCTCATTCAGAATTGTTAGGTCTTTCTGGAATTCATCTGGGTGTGCTGTGGTCTTTATTACCTTGGCTAATTTATCATCAACAAGAGAATTGTTTATTCTTATAATTTGCCATCTATCCTTAAGCAAATTATCAGTCTGCCAGGGGATGTTCCTTCTTATCCAATGATGGCTTATTTTCCTTAAAGGTCATTGAGAGACTTTTCTAAATTAATTTCTTTCAAAAGATCTAGGGTCCTCCATGGCTGGCCTATGCTAGGTTGTTTTCAATATAAAAAACTTAATAAATTTGAAATTTTACTTGTATTGAAAAAGGAGAAATGTTGATTTGCTTTCCCTTCTGTCACATTTTTGAAAGTACCTAGCAAATTTGTTGTTTATTTTACTTTCAATCTCTCTACCCAAGTTAAAATCTTTTGTCAAGGTTTGTAGTTGATTGGATCAACCTTGCTAACGTTCATTTATCTCATATGGAGGCCAATTTCAGGAATAGGGCTTTATAGAGTAACAGGCAACTTCATTGACAAATTTTTTTGAACTCTTGGCTGAATATTATCAGGTTTGTTGTTCAGGTGATGATTTGACTTTATTAATTTAATTTATTTCAATAATTAAGCCTTCTGCAGACACTGCAGGTTTTAATGGATTCTCAGATGTGACCTGGTGATTCTTAGAAATGCTCTAGTGTGAGAAGGTGCCCACAGCTCTTCCTGTACTGTGAACATCAGCACAGAGATATCGTTGAAGTTTATCCTATGGTTTCAGCTTCACTGAATATTTAGCCTGGCCTTCAAGCACTATCTAGAATAGATCCCGACTTTTATGTCTTTAGCAAGTTTTTTTTCTTTAAAATCTCTGCCTGGCCTTGATACTTTCACATTAAACTCTATGGTGTTTTGCTTTTTTTTCAGTTTGTCATGTTTTCTATTTCCTTAAGGATTTCAACTCTCTGCTCAGTGAAGAATGACCCACTTAAACTGACTAGGGTAGGTTTAGATTAGGTATTAGAAAGAAATTCTTTACTGTGAGGGTGGTGATGCACTTGACAGATTGCTGAGAATCATGGATGGTCCATCCCTGGTGGCATTCAAGCAAGGTCAGGTCTAGCAATCTGCTCCAGCGGAAGGTGGGTTGGAACTGAGTATCTTTTACGTCCCTTCCTACCCAATCCCTTCTGTGATTCTAGGCTACCCTGCTGCTGAGTGTGGACTTGGAGTTTACATCAGCTGAGAGTGTGGAAGAAGTTCCAGTTGAAAAGGAGGCTTTGGCAGAGCTCTTTTATTTCCACACCTCATTAAATCACCTTTCAGGGAAGAAATACTCTTTGCCTCTTTCAGCAAGAGCCATTTTTCATCCAGCCTATGATGAAGATTCACAATTCAGTCAGTCACCAAAATACAATTAGGATGAAAAAAAAATTACATATCACTTCAATAAACTGTTCGTTCCTAGAAGGTTCAGTGTGGTTAGATTACTCACAAGAGAATCCCCTGAAGACAAAAATTAGGAAAATTACCTAGGCCAGTACTGAGTGACTGAGAATTGGGAACTTTTAATTAAGTTGATATAAAACATTTATATGTAAAGTGTTCTTTACTTAATATTGGCTGCATAAATAATTCAGCTGAGAAAGAAGATGAAGATTCTTAGACTGGTAGACTTGACAAGCCTGATTGTGCTCATGAAAGTGTAGACAGAGCTTAAAAATGATATGAGCAGAACCAGGATCCTAATGTCACCATTATCACAAGTTACTGAAATGGAGAAGAGCAACTTTAGCTTTTATTTGCTAATAAAATTTGGCTAGTAATAGCAGCAGCAACAAAACCAGCAGGCGCCCTGTGCCCATTAGTCAAATTTATTATATAACAACAGTATTTGATTACTAGACTGATGACTTGGGAAGTGCCTCTGAGTGCATCTGTGCACAATCCAGAGACTGACTGCAAATACCTGATTGCCAGACGAGTCATGTTGGGTTGTTTGGGTTCACCCTAATTGGATGAAGCACTTGTGCAAATGGCTGCTTGTAGTTAAAGCCCATTTGAGAGTTTCCCTGGTAGAACCATAAAATACAAGTTGTTGCCTTTTCTTGTCTTATCATAGGGGCCAGGAAAAAAACTATCTGAAATGACAGCAAATCATGTTTATCAACAGTTCTTAAACAATCCATTCCTTTTTTCCCATTTCTCATATTTGTTAACATTTTCTACTGTTAGTTGTGCTACTGAGGTGGAGTTCATGAGAAAGGCTAATTCACATCAGGAGTTTGGGGGCAAAGAGATACTGTCTTCTGCAAAACAGTCCCAAGCATGATGTTAAAAATATATCTGTGTAGTTTGTGTCCTAAAACAATTGTTATAAGGATTTCTGCCTTTTTCTATTTGGCATATGCAGGTTTTGGCTTCATACACATATGGTTAATTTACATTTGACTTTAGTGGGTGTGTGGATGGGCTTCACTTGCTAAGCATGGCTTCAAGAGGGGCCACCCTGGCATTGCTATGACTGCACAGAGTTAAAGGTGGGCAAGAGGGAAGTGGCAAATGCATCCTGCACTTCACAGCTCCCATTCACTGCTTCTGCCCATGATGTATTGGCAAAAGTGGAACTAAGCAGTGCACATTAATTTCAGACAGTTGTTCTAAAAAAGCAGAACATTTTGATTTACTTGGGTTGAGTTTAATGCAGGTATCAAGGGAACTATTTGGGTTTTCCCAACATGAGGAGAGGAAAATGCAATTTTTACCGTTTTCCCACTGATGTTTGGCCGCAGTTTGACTCTCTTTATTGTACTGAAATAGCTGTGTCTATTAGTATTTTATTCGTTCCCTCTCTCCATCAGAGCTCTACAGCCCATCTGGAATAGGCAGGAACAAAGAGCAGGGAGACAGACTTTTAGCCCCAGGTCTGTCAGGGAGGACTCAGACAGTGAAGCAGAAGCTGTTAAAGTAACGCCAACATGCTGAACCTGTATTTGTGTCCCAACCTGACCTCTCTGTATGCAGTTTCTCTTTTGCAACCACCTGTGTCCTCTCTTTCCTGGGGTCTTCACTGCACATTTGTGACCAGGGCAGGGTTAGCACATTGGAGCCTTTGGGCTCGAATCCTCTCACAACATGTGTGGGGACATCTGTGTGCAGATGTGTGAATGACTAACTGGCTCTTCCTCTCAATTCCCTAAAAATGTCAGAGCAAAGTTTGTTCAGCTTTTCAGAGCACTTACCCTGAGATGAAGGCGGCACAGAAATCATATAAACTTTCTCTATTAGAGAAAAATACAGTTTATTATGTTTATTGCTATCATACACAAAAAATAGACTCAAAATTGTTTCACTGCAAAGTGAAATAAGAGGGGTAATGTTAGAAACACTCATTACAGCCTAAAATGTTAGGAAATTAAGTGTTAAAAAACAAACAACTGAGGAGATGTTTAAGTATTTGTATTTAAATCTCTAAGGTCTCTTTATGAAGCTTTCTCCTTTCTTTTTTTAATAGAAGAAGTTAAAGTAATCTGTGTAAATCTGTACACTTTATCAGGGCTGTCCATTAAAAGGATTTGAGCATGCTCATTGCTTCACAAGATTGTAGTCAGTGTTCTCCTATTACCTGGATAGCTCTCATTTTCCAGATTTTGTAATGCCTGTTACCTTTTCTCCCTTAGAATAATTAAAAAAGCTAAACTTTACCACAATGGCCATGAAGAGTAAGTTATGGCATAGTTGTTATATAATTCATAAAATGAAGTATATTCTACCAATACTCTGTAGAAATAATATTTTTTTGGCCAAGAGGAAACAAATTTTTTTAAGATACAGTAACACAACGTGAATAATATAATAAATTAGTATAATAATATTGATGATGTTAATATATATAAAATATATAAATATTTTGTTATATATAATATAATAAAAATAGTCTAAACACACAGACTCAAGTATTCACCACAACAGTTTTGTTGCCAAATTACAACCAAATTCTGAAGAGTTTGGGCTGCAAAAGCTGAGACAATAGAAAAAAATTGGCCATAAAGTACTGGTATATTTTGAATTATTTAGCTTTAAGTCAGATGAAACATTTCTAAATGGACTTTGTGACCTAGGAATTGAATGCTCCCATTAAACTTTTCTCGCTAAAAATGTCAAAGTCACATATTGCCCTTGGGTTTCTGAGTAGGCACTTTGCTTCCTACAGAGCTGCGCTCTTATCCAGATAGATAATATGGAATGCAGCAGAAAGGCTTGATATTGACTTTTGCTGGGTACAGTGTATTGGTATCCACTCCTCAGAAATAGAGAAACATATGACAGAGAAACCTCCTACACTGTCCTAAAGCCTCAGAGGTTTTCAGAATTCTTTAGTTATATGTACATGACCTTACATTGCAAGTGAAGTATGAAAGAATATGTAAGATAAATTTAATTACCTATTCATTCCTAAATAGTAATATAACAGTATTTCTATTAATAATGTGATTTCCCTCTAACAGCATTTCCGCAGCACATACTTTGCTCACAGACTGGACTGGAAGGGAAATGTGGTACTGCAGAGAGTTCACTCTGGTGAAGATTGGCTTCTGTGCAGCACAGTGTGCTGTTTGCAGACAGTTCAGCTTTTAAACAAAAATTAAATATGGAGGTTGGAAATCGTGCTTTGAACATGAAATGCACTGAGATAGCATTAAAAGCTTTATTATACCAAAAAGGGAGCTCCTTTTGTGCCCTGCCTGCGGTTGGACTCTTTAGTACCCTGGGTGATGCAGGTTGAGTCTGTGTGGGCAGAGTTTGACATGCAGAAAACACTGCATTTCTTGTTGGGAATCCTACCGAGCCCATACTTCTCATATGCAGCAGGTGTCCTGGCAGGTGTGCTTGTGTGTTGTTTTCATACACGTGACTGTCTGCAGTTATTTTTTTAAATTTCTTTTTTTTTGTTTTTGTTTGTGTGGTTTTCATTTGGATGATTTTATTTTTAAGAGTGGCCTCATTCTTGAAGCCTTGTCTTTTTTCTCCTGTAGCTGGCTTTGAGAAGAATACTTGAGTTGTAAATGGAGAGAATGTGATATGAAATTTATCAAGAGGCAATAAACGTAAACTTGACAATGTAATTAAATGTGCTTCTGCTTTAGACATTATTTTCTGGCTCTATGTGAAGTGCAGCTCTGAACCCTTATGCAATGACCTCATTAGTGGTGCTGGTCGAGACTGCAGTAGGACTAGCAAAAAGTCCTTAAACAGGGAAAATTAAAATTAATTCCACTTCCAAGTAATTGAAGCTTTACCAGCTGAGAGTTCTAGAAAATTGCTTGTCAGTTTCATCCTTTCAAAAGCTTGAAATTATATTTTTTTGCTCCTTTGGTGATTTTGTGGTTTTCCATTTGGAAAATTTTGGATCTGTTCTTCCTTGGATTTTTGTTGGAAGTTGAAGTTGCAAGATGTTTTTTATGTTTTTAAGAAAGCTGGGCTTATGCTTTATCTGTGGCTAATAATGAATTATTAGGAAATAAGATATCATAGAGCTTTGTTGTGCATGAGTTATTGCTTAACTGCTGTTTTCTTCACCATTTTGATAAGGCAGTTCATGGGAATTATTCTGCAGATTATGTAGTCAAAAATGTTTGTGATAAAGAATTAACTGCTTAAGTGTTGGCTTATAAATAAATATTAGCAAATAACTTGCCAAATTTACACAAAATAGTTGTAATTATTTAAAAAAGTTCCCAAACCAAAATATTTCTTGTAACTGTGCAGATTGGCTATAAAGTAAAAATTGGATGACAGTGAACATATTTCTAAACACATATTAAGAGACGAGATTAAACTCTTATTTTTATAGGGTAGTAAGTAACTCCACACAGGTCTCCATGAGGCAAGAGGCTATCTGACATGTATACGAAGTGAAGGCAGAGCTAAACCACAGATTTTGTGTTAGCAGATGTATGAGGGGGTAAAAAAAGTGAAAGTGGTTTGTAAATTATAGGTTGTCTTTTCTGTTGTCTGACTTCTTTCTTTGGCAATTCTTCTGCGGAGAGGGTTCTTTAATATTAATGACAAGTCTACCATGGGAGCCCCTGCCAACTTTTGGTATCTTTCTTCCCAGAACTTCTTTCAATTTGTTCAGCTTGTGAATGAAGAGTCAGATTAGGCCACTGGTCGAAACATGTGGCAACACTGACCAAAATGAGAGCTATGGCTAGGCTACAATTAATTTATGATGTTAATTTAGGAATTTAATTTTAGTTTGTGCATACCTCCAATATATCTGAAATACATATTGTCTATAAAATCCCATGGAAACAAATCCTTGTAACTTAGAGTGCTCTGTTCCTTCTGTAAGACCTGCCCCAGCCCCTTGTGGGACAGGTGCCTGGCAAACTCAAGGATGCCAGTGAAAAAATTCTGAATTTGTCCTCTGCTGGCATTGTCTTAGCTGCTTTAAAGTATTTGAGTCCTGTTGTTCAGCAGTGATACACAGGCTCTGTGATGTGGCTGAGGGGAAAAAAAAAGTCAGTATCACAAACTGCTCCACAATAATTTAGCAAAAGAGGAAATGAAGAAATTTGAGCTCCAGGATGAGTATACTGACACTTTAAACTTCTGTCCTTGCATTAAAAATGATAAAAGAGCAAAATGCATATTTTCAGCACCTTGATGTTCTGGAGATTCAGACTGTGCTTATCTATTTGTTGCTTAATGCTTGTAAAGCACTGGGGACCTGTATTTTAGCTACAGAAAACATTTGGATCTCCTTTTCACTTCCAACAGATGAATAGTTTAGCTGAGGTACACAGTGTGGCTTTAAACCTGACCATGCAGAAATACTATGCTGACATCTTTAGCCTTCCTCTGCTCCTTCCAAGAGCATTGGGACCTGTGCCAGGGGATGGGATTAATTGAATTGCAGAGACTCTGGTCAAGCCCCTTTGAGACAAGCCAAGCTGGAGGACCAGTGATTTTTCTGCAAGTTTTTCTGCAAATCACAGCAACACTGCAAGCAGGCCTGGACCAAAAAGGACCAGAAAGGTGTTTTGGGATAAAATACAGCACAGAGGAACAAGAGCCCGGGGGCTTCTGCATGATCATGACTGCTTTACCCTGAGTTGAGTCAGCTTTGAGAGCACTTGGGCGTTTCCAGGGAGAGATGGCTGTGGCTCACAGCAGGAGAACAGATAGTAAGAGGTGGAAGGAAGAAGTTTGGAAGCGGCTGATTGCTCCACATTCTTACCTGCAGAAGGTTGTAGGGTTTGTCTTGTGAATCCTTTTTCAGTTTTTCCTGGGCATCTTGTGAAGTGTAAAGGAAAATATGCACAGCAAATGAACACTGGGAATGAGTCTCTGGTGCTGGCATAATTAATTTTCTTACGTTGCATTGCCTGAGCTGTAAACAGCAGTGCAAGCAACTAGTTAATGATTTGGTTTCTCTTGCACGTAAAAAAGGTTGAGGTAGACATTTTCCTGGCTTGATTTATTTGTTCCTTCTTCTTCACTGTATTTATGTAGTGTTAAAGGGTTTCTGAAGGTCAAGTATGGCTTTGTGGATTTTTCAGCACACTTTCTCCAAAGTAAATACAAGTTCATAGAAACAAATCTTTCAATGTCAGTGGGTCCATTTTGGCAAAGCTTCTATCAAAAGGATCTTTTAAATTCTAGCGTGTAATTCCTACCCAGTCATCCCTCTTCCCCATTCCTGAATAGTCTCTAAATTACTATATTTATAGTTTTTACTTGGTACTTGGAATTCAGGAGCATTTTCTGTACCATATCTGAGTGCTGAAGTTTGAGTGCTGTGGAGGAGCCTTTTGTTTTGGTGCAAATGAGAAACAAATGCCAAAAGTTTGCTAAGTAGAGGTCTGGTTTTGCAGGAAATTTTAGTAAGGACACCTGCAGAAGAAACTTTCCTACTAATCTGAGACTCTCACTCATCCTTTCATTTTATTACATTGTCAGAATCTGTAGGTGGAAGGGCTGATATTCTGCAAGATGTGGAAGGCTCGAGCTGTTAGGAGAAATCTGCTGTAATTGGGTGTATCAATGGCAAGGTCAGTGCTGGTTGTAAGATTGTATTTCTGTTGTAATTGTGTTTTCTTCTGCCTTTCCCTCTCCCTGAAATGAAGCCGAAGTGCTTTTGACTACTTGCTGTATACACATATTTGTGTATAGAGCTTATTTGTGGAAAAACATGCCTACAGTTGTAAAGCATCAGCATTATCCACTTCTCTTCCCTTAAAATGCTGTGAAGCAGAACTACCCTTCTGCAGAGTTCTGTCACATTCAGTTACAATGCCTCACTACAGGCCACAAAATGGAATGGCAAATTCACATCTCCATTTGTAAAAGAGAATCCCTGCTTCATTTCTAATTCCAGTGCTGCTTGATCCTGCTCTCCTGGTGCCCTGAATTGGGAGGGATGGTTGGAAGCTCTGCACTGCACAGCTCTTGATGTAAGAGTCTGTGCCAGCAGGCTGACAAAGAAAAAGCTAGGGCATCTGAGATTTCATGGCCTAACTCTGAATTCAAAGCCTATTAATGATTCGTTACAGATAATTGCAATCCCCACCTTTTAGTTGTGCTAATATAGTGTCACACTTTCCTTCTATTTTTCCTCTGTAATGTATTTTTATCTATGAAACTTTCTGTTAACTAACAGATATGAAAACCTTATGTGTTTTTTAGAATTTTTTTAATATGGTGCTAACAGATATGTATGTTTCCTCATGTCATATTTCTTACACTATTTGGGTGGTTTGAGCTTAGAAAATGTTTTGTGATATTATTAGTCTTGTAGCAGCATGCAGTATGGTCATGGAAGAGAGTTTAACTTCCCGTGGGACTGTGTGTTGTTTGAAAAGTTACGGAGAGAAGATATTGAGAAGAAGGCATATGAAGGCACTTTATAGGCAGTATTGAAATTTTGCTATGATGTTAGATTAGTTTTTAATATACATAAAAATAAACTGTGTTCAAGGCCACATCCTGTGAATCGTGAAAGATCTGGAAAATGAAGTCAAATATTGCATCTTCACCTGTGGCTTTTTCTGAAGACCACCTCAGTTAACCAATTCTAAAACAATTTTCGTTACTGTTACAAGTTGCAGTGTAAGAAGAATGGGCATCTGCTTTGGATTTCAGTATTCTCACTCTTACATTAGTACTGTGCTAAATTCTGTCTTTTCACAGGTTCAGTTTCACAAATTTTTTTCTTTTTGGTTTCTTTCCTGATCCATGTCACTGAATATTATCCTTGCCAATGAAAATAGCATTGAAAAACCATCAAATGCCCAGCCAGTTATAGTGGAAAAGTAAAAAAAAACCAATTCTAACAAAAAGTATGCCTTAGTGGTGCTCATTCAAAAGATGTTAGTTTATTGGTATGTTTGGATATTCTATGTGAAAATACATAAATGAATTAAATGTATAGGTTGTATTTATAAAGCTGTGAAGTTTAATGACTTAAAATGGAGATGTTACAGGAGATGGAATCTTATAGGGAAAAGCTACTATACAAATACTTGTATCAGTATCGCCAGCTGTCAATATGCTTTTGGATGAATTTATGAAGTAACTTATCCCCTCTGGTTAAGAATAAATAAATCATTAAGCAGACTAAGAATTTTACTCAAAAAACCCCAAATCGAACAAAATCTAAGCACCCAAAAAAACCCACAATAAAACAAACCAAACCCAAAAAACCCCTCCAATAACCAAACTGAATAAATTAACAAAATTTAACTTAGTCAAGTTGAAACAATTTCTATAACCATCTTAAATAGCTGCTATATTTCAGTTTAAACAGGTTTATACCAACCTGTCTGCCTAGCATTCTGTACATTTACCTTTTCTACGTGAAGCCTACTGACTTCTGTGGGTGTAAATTATATGGGGGAGCCCCGGTGGTGTAGTGGTTAAGGATACTACACAGTAATTGCCGGGGCCCGGGTTCGATTCCCAGCTGGGATACTCCCCGGGCAGGCAGAGCTCGTTAGCCCTGCAAGGGGGCAATCTGCCTACGTCCTGAGGAGGACCTCAGCTGCCACTGTCCAGAATCGCTTTGGCCTGGCAGAAGAACCTCGGGATTAAAGGGTGGGCTCAGATCTGCGCGCCCTGTGTCTCACCTAAAAAATCCAGTGCGCAGGCTGGAAGGTCTGAAAGAAAAAAGAGGCCTTCCCCGGATCTTCGTACGCGAAGGCTGGCCAGCAAAAAAAAAAAAAAAATTATATGGAAGGCTTATAAAGCACCACAGACCATACAGATTGAAATCCCAGTAGTTTTCTTGCATCCCTTATACTGCTTTTGTATAACTAAAAATGTGTCATTTTGAGTTGTTTCTTCTGTTTACCAGTCCAGCTCCCTCAGTCTCTCTAACGCTACTCTTCCCCATGCTGTGCTTACTGTCAGCATTCAATATTAAAGCATTATATATCTGGAGAATTCTTCTGTGAGAAAGTCCATTGGATTGATCAGGCCATTTTTAATGTGATGGAACACTCAATTTTTATGCCTTGAAAAATACTAAACCTAGCTAATGTGGCTGTCAGTTTGCTAGTGGCTGTTGCAAAAGTTGCTCCTTTTCATCTAATGTTCTCTTTCTTATAAAACTACCTTGATTCTAAATTTGTTCTGGGAAGCCTTTTCCATGTAACAAGAAAATGTATTGTTGGAACAAGTGTTTTCATCTAGGTGGAAATGGGACAAGCAGAGAAAGGCAGTGGGAGGACAGGGCAAAGGCACGGCTTATGCTTGTGTCAGAGGAAGACACAAGACTTGTGTTGTGTGGTGGGAGTAACATGTGTGTGTCTAAGTGTACATCCAAAAGAAAGAAATATTTAATGCCTTGCTAGTAACAAGAAGAATTTTTTGAATAATACATTCTGCTCCTGAATATTTCTGTCTTTCTGTATTCAGATATCCTCCTTCAAAATTCAAATAGTAGCTTTCAGTGTTCTGAACAAAGGTTGGAATTGGCAAGGGTTCCCTGGGAGTGTTGTTGTCCACTTGTCTTGTATCAGTTGCTCCACTCTTGCTCTGCTCCAGTTTGTCACTCTGGGCATGTGACCCATGACTATTTTTACTCTTCTATCTCTATTGTCCCCATTGTGTATATGGCATCTATTTATTGTATCACTGGCTCCAGACTATTCGCGTCTGTATGGCAGATGACTAAATGCTACTAAAACCTCTGCTAAAACCAGAGCAGTGTCCAGGACAGAAGCAAGTAACAGTGTCAGGCTTGTAGTGCCAGGCCTCTGAGCACAAGGACTGAGAGCCACTTCTATTAAATTGGTTTGGGAAGTCTGCGAGAATATGTTTGTCCTGATACTGACTCTGCTGCTCTTTTGTATGATCTTCAAAAATGCCTGGATTCCTCTCCTTCTGAAGTCTATAAATTACCTTAATGATGTATTAATATCAGGCAGGACTTCTGTGAAATTTGTGTTGGTAAAGTACTCTGAAAATGTGAAGAGCAATATACTGTAATTATGACTATATGATATTATATCCTGTTTAATTGGTTGTTCTTTTTCTCCTTGCTTTTTTTTTAATGTAAATTCTTGGTCATTAGTGAACAAAATTGTCATTGTGACAATTTTCAAAGCAAAGTAAGAGTATTGTTAAGTAATTTGAGCTGAAGTACATTTGAGATTCAATAAAAATCAAGTTGTTGCTCAGCTTTCTCGACATCTTCATGAACAGATAAACTCTGGTGTGTAATAGGTTGGACTTATAAAACTAGCAGAAGATAGCTGCACTCCCCAAAGGGCAGCCAGACTTGTGGGGTGTTGTTATGTGTACCTTCTACAAAGTAAATCATGATAAAAGAAAAATGTGCAGAAAGTATTTTGCCATTATGTAGTTTGTGAGTGGCTAAGAAATTATGAGCAAGTTTTATAGTCATCCTGATGGAAAAATGAGGAATTAATAGATTTTGGGGGGGATTATGCTTTATTCTTATTATGGTTTGTCATTCGTTTTATCCTTCCAATACTATAATCAAGTTTAGGCTACTTTGCTTTGTGAGAGTAAAGCTAATGTCTTCAATCGGGGACTCCTCTGGAATTTTAAAGTAAAATTTAATAGCTGCCCTATCAGGAGAGTCTCACTTGTTCAGTGGCAAATCCAAATGCAGAGGGATTGAGAGCAAATCCATGAGAAATTCGTGATGCTGGTGCTTCCCATCAGTCTGTTTCCATGCTGGTGTCCAATCCTGGAGCTAATGGAGATGTACACTTTCAGGCATTATTCCCAGGCATTATTCCCAACCCCTTTGATGAGGTACAGCAAATTACTTGAAACAGGAATATCCCTGTTGCCCCAGATTACATCTCCTTTCAACCTGTTCTAAAGGAAGGTGTATTTATTTTTTTTTTTTCCTTCCTTATCTGGGGCTAAAAAAATGGTGATATGTCATCAGTATAGATGCTAAAACTACCAGAATTCATGTCATGAAATGAACTAGAGTTCATTAACAAACTCACATCAAAAAGTTTTAAGAGGGCTTCCTGAGGAGCTGTGCAGGCTACTGACTATTGATCTGTTTAGCTCATTTCAGAAAACTGGAAGAATTGCCTAAAAGTGAAGGAAGCTTAGGCTGTGTGTTTGTGTGATAGTTGAAGATAGAAAAAATCGATCATTGATTCCTTGTATAGTTTTTGAACAGCTGTTATAGGATTCAATAATAAAGTATTGAAAGAGGGTTACAGTAAAAGAAGAAACAAGTGTATTACTAAACAACCAGAAGATCATTAGTTTGGAAGGATCTGTCTCTTCTGTCTGGGTTACGAGTTTAACTGATGCAGGCAATACTGTTGATACAATTATTTTTACAGGAAATGTGAGCTGCTGATGGTCAGAATTTTGACTATGAAATAAGTATGATAGAAAGCTCACCTGGTACACAGAGAAGGGATTAAAACTTGGAAAATTGTCAAGTAGCAATCACTGTCAGGGAGTTGCTTTGTTGGTGTGTGCAGTCTGTAACATTTGACATTGTTATTTTCAAAGTAGTTATTAGAACTGCTAAAATAATTATTAAAACTTGCATGTGACCCACAAGTGAGCAATTAGACAATGTGAGAGGACAAATGGGAAGTTCTATGTCTAGAACTGAAGACCTTAGTGGGCTACAGTGAAGGACTAATCCTCAGCTGTAGAAACAGAGGGCCCTTCCAGTAGGAAGAGAGGGTGTCCTGCACCATTAGCAGTTGTCTCTGTTTCTGGAGCACCATATCAAATCCTGGGGAGTTCCAGGAGGATCACAGTACGGAATGTTCATCTAATTGCAGGCAGAGGACTAGAGTGATTTCACAAAATCAGCTACTGAGTATTGCAAATTGCTCCCAAACTTTTTCCTTAACAATTTCTCCCCTGCCCCCTATGTTGGGGGGTGTAATTATTTTTCTTTTGTTTTTCTCTTTAACAGAGAAAAGATATTGTATCACTGTAGTAATACAGTGTTATATGCAGGGTTGAGGTTGATTTCCAGTGCTGGCAATTTGGAAACAGAGATCCTTCTCACTTTTTTTTTTTTTCTTTTTGTTTTTCTGAAGGTGAGTGTTAAATTCCATTTGAACATTAGCCTTAATGTCTTCAAACTGTGTTTCTATGTTCAAGCTCTCATCTGTGTTATTTGGGAGAGCATATTATTCATTAACAGTGATACCCTATACCTTTTATATCAATGTGAGCCTCCCCAACCTCAAAACCATCATTCATTTCTTCAGAACACAATAAGATTCAGAAATATGCCTAAAGGTGAAATCCCATAAATAATAAACTACTAGCTTCTGTCCTTTTGTCAACAAAACATATAAAAATGCCCTTTCTTTTGACTTTATAAAGTCAAGTTATTACAATTCTGTTTGTGCTCTCTTGTTTCCATGGAAACAGTCGGTCTAATTTTAGGGAATACTCTTCACTCCTACCATTCAGTTAAGTTTGACATAAATTTATGTAGTACCACTGGTGTCTCTTGCACTGTCATCAAGAGAACTCAAAATGGAGTTGGAGACAGTGTGCACATCAGATAAGGAGGATGCAAGTGAAAGTTTCCGAAAAGAAGAGAAAAAAACAAACCCCAAAACCAAACAAATCAAAAACAACCAAAACTGAAAACAAACAAAAACCCAACCATCTAAACTCAGAAATCTACTGTGTGAGCTTTGTGAGGAACCTCTGTGTTTGATTAAATGTACTGTCACTGGGTTTGTCTGAAATAATATTAGAGGAAGAAAGAGTCTAGAAAGGGGAAAAAAGAGCTAGAAGGGGGTTTTATTTAACTTAGATATGTAGCAGACTTCTTCCTTCTGGATATTTAAATTTTAAAATCAATAAAATATGCATTGTCACATGCACATGTAGAATGAAGTAGAAAAGCAAATTAGAAGAGAGGTGGAGAGACTGCTGTTCAGTTTTTAACGACTGGATGACTTCACCTGTGTTTATAATAAACATGAAGCTACGTAATAAAAAACTGATGAAACGTCACCTATAAAGGCCGTGGTGCTTGTACTAAATCAATAGGGCCAGTGTGCTGCATATGACACGCTGAGGAGTAAAAATGAGCTGAAATCTCATATCTCAGCTGCCAGTAGAAAATCAGCAGTGGAACAGAACCATCTAACCCATGGTCAAACCCAGAAGCAAGACCTTTGCTTCTGCTCACACTGAAATGGGGACTGTCAGAGCATCAGGACCTTGCAGGAAAATCGTGCTTTCAAAGATTAGGGAGACAAGAGAGCTTTAAGAATTCCAGCTTTAAGAACGGCTGTGTCTCATGATTTAAGCCAAATAATAATATTTCTAGAAATATTTCTGTGCTTTAGCACAACCAATGATATTCAGGGCATTGCAGGAGGAAGTGCATCAACTGTGTCTATAACCTAAAGTTCTTGGTATTGAGAGCAAAATCATCTGTATTGCTGAGTGTAAAAGGAAGAGATGTCATCTGCACAAAATTTTATTCAAGGAGATTTAGTGCCATAGAGTATCTTTATTTAGTGCCCACAAAGAGCCAAATATTGACTCTGGTAATTACAGGGAGCCTAAAGAAATTAGTGTGTGCGTAGTGCTTGTTGGTTTTGGTCCATGGCTGAGCCCACAACAGTTCTCAGACCTCGAGTGTACTTAGGGTGACTTATCTCAGCAGACAAATGTTCATCTATAGCACTGCATGCCTATGTGCAATCATATGAGCAGAGCTCTTTCAATTACTTCTCTAACAATAATAAACTACTGTAGAACATAAAATCACAGACAATGGATTGTTAATTGTGTCCTTAACCTAATAGCATTATTGTGAAAGTAGCAATGTTTGTCTTCTCACTTGTTCTCTTATTTTTAGTTATATTATGACCTAAGAGGGATTTTAATGAATTTAATGTGTTTGTTTGGGTTTTCTTTTGGCTTTGGCTTTGAAATGTTATACTACATATATAAATATGAAGGAGAAAGCTATAATATAGAAAGCAGCATCATAGAACATGCAGATGGAAAAGGATCTTCACAGGAAAAGTAATGCTACTTTATTTTAAATTTGCTAATAAGGAATCTGGGATAAGTTTTACAATATGCTTCAGAAAGTTAGCAGAGATCCCAAAACACATGTAACAAAATATTCTTTTCCTTGAATTGATGTGAACAAAGTAGCTCATTTACATTTACGTTCAATAAACTGAGTAGCTTTAAAAAAAATTTAGCTAGAGATTATTTTGCTGTTAGTATTAAAGATATGAAAGTTCCCATTTGTAGAAGTAACTTAGGCACTCAATGAAGACTAGCTCCTATTTAACCAGAGTCTGGAGAGTTTTAAATATTTCGCCATATTTTTGTGAAACGTGGCAGAATATTTTGAGAGCAATGTGACTCAAAGTAATTAGGCATCCCATAGTCAACTGAGAGATTTGTCTGGTTTGTAGAGACATGAAGTAGCATGTATGCCATACCATTGTACTGTCTTCACTACTACATTAAGGCAATCTCTTTGACATTTCTTCTAGAGCTCCCAGTTAACTGGGTTTTAAAATTAATGTTAGCAGTTCTTCTGTTTCTAGTTGTATATGTCTGGTGGCAATGAATCTCTTCCTCCTTTCTGCTTGTGCCTCAGCAAGCACAATTTTTCTGTTCACGTCAGGAGACCTGTTGCAGCGCTTTAATTTGTGATTTGTGAAATACATCTTGTTAGGAGCAAGAAAAGCTACCCCCAGAAGAGTACAGTTGGTGATAGTGCAAGCAAGACAAAGGAATTGGCACCAGAACAAGACACTGCTGGGAAAGCATCTGTGCTGTGCTTTTAAAAGTAGTGTAGGGGGGGAAACAAGAACAGTGTGAGAGGTAGAAGCTGTAGCTCCTGGCTTATACCTCATACAAGGACAAAATAAAAAAATTAAAGCACTATTAATAGTTCCAATTCATATACTCAGTTTTATTATTTTTCCTATTTTGGCTGAATTAGGAGGAACCGATTCTTTCTGAGGGCTGCCAGAGATGTATTCAAGCTCAGATGCTCATTGAAGTCCATGGACCACCTGCTAAAAAGCCTTACTTGTGTGTGTCCTGACCCACCCTGTGTTGCCTTCTGTTGCTCTTCTGACCAGCCCTAGCCCTCTCTGAAGTGTATATATAGCTCTCAGCAAGACATAGATGGATGTTTGATCTATTCTGGTGCCTTCATCCCTTTTGATGCTTCCTGACAACATTAATGGAAGCTGCTTCCCCTAAATTGATGTGTTAGCTGGAAGAGGCAGGGCTGTTTGCTTTTTGCCTAAAACTGCTGTGTGTGGGGTGGGTTACACTGGAAGAGGGCTTACATGGCTTTGCAAGCTCTTGGCTTCCCAAAGGACACTGTGTCAGGGGGAGCTCAGGAGAGCCTTGGTGTCTGTGGTGGCACAGTACACTCACAGAAATGCTTCTTTTCTATCCCAAATACTTACAAAAAGTCCAACCTGGAGTGGCCCCACTTGTGCTGCCAGCTGTACAAGTGAAAGGCAGGAGTGGAAACCATTATGGAAACCAGAAAATAGACCCTTGGCTTTTGACTGTCACACAGAGGCATCCCATGGACACACTATTTCACAGCCTCCACCCATCTTCGTCCTGCTGGTATTTTGGCTTCTGCAAAACATGCCAAAACCCCAAGCCAACCACTGTCCCAGTCCCCACAAATTTAGGTGAAACCTAGCTGTAAATATTGTTCTTCAGAGAAGAAAAATTGGTGAATCCTGGTGATAATTTAAGTTTGTAGGCTTTTTTTGGCTTTAATCCACATGAAATTGGTGTATGATCAGAGCTGAATCTAGATTTCCCTCTTAAAAGAAAAAGAGAAAATAGCTCTTTAATTTAAAATCCCCAAATTTCTTCTGTTGTCTAAGTTGAGAATGGAAAAAGCAAAATTTGCTGCATGTACTTATACCTAGAAATAACAAATTTGGAGCAAAATTAAAGGCCCAAGAATAAATTATAATGGCAATTTTTCATATTTGTTTAACAAGTGCATGGTTAAATTCAGTTACCTGTCATTTGTGTATAAAATGCTAGACTGTTTCGCTATATTTCTTCTCAGTAAGTTGTTCTGCAGCTTTTGACATATTTTGAATGTTTCCAGAGGAATAATGCAATAAATTTTATAAAAAGAAACGTTGTGCATCAAGCTGAAAAATGAAATGGAATAGTATTAGACTAGACAAGAATCCCTGGCATTGAATGCTGTTTTCATTCTCTTAACGGCACAGCTCACGGTCACTCTTGCCTGGCTTACAGACCTAAGACTGTTTCTGTGTTAAGATGGAGAAATTTCTGAGCAAATGCTGTTAAGGACCAGAGAAACTGCAGAACACAAGGATCCTACCACGTTTTCAATATCATCCAGGTAAATTTTTAGCAGACATCAAGGCCAGTAGCTCCTCTAGAACTCTCACTGTTGTCACTAAGTACTCATTGTGGCGTTCAGGGAGCTCATGGGCTGATGCTGAGATGGTGCAAACCCTCAGCTCCTCCACAAGGCTCCCAGTCTTGGTGCCAGACAGCATGAAAGTACCTCCAGCTATGACATTTTATGCTGAAGGACTGCAGCTCAGCAGACATCAGTGTGGTTCTCCTGGGGGGTTAAGAAGCTGTATGTTTCTGATAGATATTTTTAGGTAACTTTCTTATACCTGTACGTGGGCTGGTATTTGGAAACATAAAGTATTGCTGTCTGTGCTGACCTTGCCCTGTACATACTAATAAATAATAAGATGCAAGATGTCATCATGATTTCAAAGGCTCTTCTTTAAATACCAAGTGCTGTTGGGTGCTATCTTCTAAACTATCAAACATCTACAAAAACAAAAATATTTTCATATGTGTATTTCTCGTCTTTGCAAGTAAACAAACACATACTTTTAAATTATGCTTCAGCAGTGTAGTGATTGTGTGACAAATTAATAGAGTGGCATGTGATAAACAAAGACAGTCATAGTAATTGTGATGTCCCTTACAGCTAATTTCCCAGCGAGATTTGTTTTCAGCTGGAAGGTTGGCATTCAGCTTTCATCACAGTTGTCCTGTTGCTACAGGGATGTTTTGCATACGTTGTATGGAGAGCTGACATGCAGGGAAGCCAGCTTCTCCTTTGCCTTTCAGCAATCTTCTTAGTCTGTGGGGAAAATAGATGTGGTTTTAATCCTTTTTATCTGTTCATTGCAAAGTGACAGTGCATATTACGTAGGTGAAAGGGAGAACAAAGTCTTAATGTATTTATTCAGCTTTCTTGCATGTAGTTGTTTTTTTTTTTTTTTTAATAACTCCAAAAAGACTACTGATTTTGACAGTCTTTATGATTTAAAATATTTTTAAAGCAGGGTCTCTAGGTCCCTTGGTTAAATCAAATAGATTTGTTTGACAATGTGGAAATGATTCTGTAGTCCTCCTGTGTACTGGAGTGAGTATGTACATGATCTGTTCCCTCTAAAGAGGCAAGAATTATACACACATTTAGCTAATCCTTGACTCTGACGTGAACCTCTGATGATTGGTTGGGGTCTTGGTGTTTTTTTACTTCACCTGTAAATCTTAATTTCATATGTCTCACTTACACAATACAGGTAATTTCTGCCCTGTGACCTTTTCCATGGCAAGGTGAGTTGGTTTCCAAGTTGTTGGTCAATTTCATGCAAGAATGTGAAGCTCTAATCCTTGCTTTTGAGAATGGAGACACTATTTCATATACATCTTTTGTTCTGGAAAGAGTAGTTTATGTAACAAAATCCTTCTCACTAGATAGATCTTAGTGGATAGAGCTAGATAGACAATGCAAAGTGCTGTCCCTGGCTGACCAGCCAGCCATGCATCGTGCTCCAATGTTCTACCACTGTCCTCAGAAATGCACTTCACTTCAAAAACAACATATCAAAGTGATCCAGAAAGAAGCCCAAATATTTTTAGGGTTTATTTTCCGTGAAACATTGGAAAACTCTAACTGTGTGAATCTGGTTATTAAATAAGCTATTTGGAAAAGGATTCAATAAAGTATTTGTTGAAGAAAATAGAAATAGGTTTGGGTTTTTTTCCTGTTGCAGTATCCATGTTCAGAGCCTGCTCCTCCATATCAACACAGCTAATCTGCTCTGTGTTGAGGCTTCCACAGTTTGGACATGGAGGCCCTTCAGACTCTGCTGAGAAATTAGTAGGAAAACTTTTGGAAATATCCTCGGATTACTGGGTGCTTGCTCCATTAACAGGAGAAACAAAGAGAAAAGTTCCACAAGTTAATGGTTTATTGTACTGCTAATGACTCTAAATTAAGAGGCTGTGCTTTCTGAATTCTTTTATGGAAAGTCAATTTTGGCAGTTTTTTACTAAAGAAAGAGTATTGGTTATTTGAATTGCATTTTAAGGTTACAGACATTATGCTGTGTTATAAAGGTCTCCCATTAAAAAACTATTACATATCATCTTAGGACTCGTCTCTTTGCTTTGATGCTACAGTTAAAAACAATTTGCTCCTTTTTGAAGTAAAAGCCTGTGGTAAAGGTGAAAAGCAAAACTCTGAGTTGCCTGGAAGCCCTACTAGTTTAGGGCTTTTTGTGGCGTAATGGTGGTTTTTTGTTTGTGGGTTTTTGGGATTTGATTTTGTGGTGGTAGAGATTTGGTTTTGGGTTTTGTTTTCATTATCCCCTTCCCAGTCACATGGACAGGAGAAAAGTTCAGTGATGTTGCCATCATGGAAAATAATTAGGATTTCAGAATGAAACATGCCATGAAGCAAAAGGGGAAAAACTTTTTACCAGATTCCCATTCTGAAATAAATATTTGTTTGAAAACCAGTTTTTGTCAGAGAAGTGTCCGTGATGTTTTCCCATAGAAATCCTTGATAACGATAGAAAAGTGCTGCATGGGTGCAGAGATTGTCTACAAAAATAACAACTAAAGTAAGGTTTCATAAAATATGACAAGGTTGGGACCAGCAGAGAAGTTTTTCAGTTCTGGTTTCAGGATGTGTACATGTATGTGCTCAAGAGACAAACATTAATGGGTTTTAAAGGATGTGTTTTTATTCTTTGGCTGTAATTGAAATGCAGAATAACACTAGCGTAGGATCCTATATACTTCTTCTTTTTGCAAATTATGACTTTTATTAATTTCTATTTGTACAGACACAAACAACTGAAATACACAAAAAGTATTATTTCTGTTAATGTATTCCTTTAGAGTCAATATGACATACAGGTATGGTTACATAGTTAAAAAAACACCAAACCAAACCAAAAACTCCATTTACTTGCTACAGTAGTAGTACAATTTTGTGTGGTGTAAGATGAAAAAATTCACCATTTCCTATTGCCAGCATGTTAAGACACAGAAATACCGAAATTGCAGATTTTGTATTTGTATTATACAAGAATAACTCACATTCTCTACAACAGGAATGAGATAGGAAAACTTTCATAATTTTAGAATACTATGATATAAATTACTCTCTTCTCCAAAGGATCAAGTCCACAAAAACAGGAAAGATAGCTGCATTCCTATCTCTTTGATGAAAGTGGAGAAAATGATGTAGCACTGACTCTACAAATTTATAAAGGAGCAAAAGCAGAAAGACACTTTAATATAATTTCTGAACACTTGAGAAAAGCCACATGGGATTTTCAACTACTTTTTGTTGAGTCAAAGGTCCTGAGCCATCCCAATTCACCTAGAGAGAGAAATGTGGGCTTGTCACTTGTTGATAATAAATGAAGAAAAAACGGGAGAAGAATCTTTACTTCGTGTGTGTGGGTGAAGTGAATTCTGCTGTTCATCTTCTTGATAGGCCATAGGATACTGTTAGCATCCTTCCCAGTGGATATTGTAGGTGAAGAACAGGTTTTTTTCTTTTCTCTCTAAAGGGTGGTTGACCAAAAACTAAAACACACACAAAAATCTTATTTTGGTTCAGTAATGCAAACAAAAAAGAAAAGGAGAGGGACAAGCCAGAGCCAAAGATGGAGTCAGTATTTTAAATTAAATTATTCTCCCTCTGCTTCACTCCCCCAGTGTTCTGGCACCACAGCTGACAGTAAGCATTTTCTAGTTATAATTTCAAAACTCTCAGTATCTGCAACAGCCCTGTTGGTGCTGGAATGCGTCTGTGCAGTGAGGATTAAGCAAAACAACGCATTTTAGCCCTGTAGAGCCACAAGCTGCAGCCAGCTCCAGTGTGGATCTGTTCAGGTTTTGCTCCAGGAGATCTCCAGCACAGGGGCCATGCTGTTCTGAAATGGGAGGTACAAAGAGAAAATGTGCTCAAGGCCTCCCTGAGCTGTCCCAAAGCCACATACTTTGGATTCCCTCACCAATGAGTGGCAGTGGATAGCTTGGGGCTTTGGGGTGCTATATGAGGCTGGCAGTGCTTGTTCTGCAATTTAGGCTGCAACATCCCTCTGTGGGGTTACCTGAGTTAGAAAAAGCATATTCTGTGTCTATTGTACCTCTGCTGCTCTGTTTGTTGTTCAAAATAATTGCACAGTGCATTGTACTTCAAATATGGACCTAAAGTTAGCTGTGAAATGCATTTGTTCCTTGGGAGAATAAGTAGATCTTGTCTCAAAATATTTGTTTTCTTTACATCCAAGTGATAAAATGAATTAAGAAAAGGTATGTGAGTTATTTTAAAGCTACATGTAATAGATGAAGAAAGAAGCCCAAAGGTTTTCTCCATGTAGTAACCTTCAATGAAAGTCAACAGTAGATTCATCTAGAAAAGAAGTGAATAGGAATGTTTGACCAAAGGAATGTTATTAATAATGTTAGGAATAATAATCTTATTAATCTTAGCAAGTTTTTATTGATGCAGTATTCAAGTGAATGTCTAGCTACTAGTTTGGAATTTCTGCTGTGCATTCTCATGCTTGGGAATAATTTTCCACATGTGGGACTGCTACCTGCAGTCATTTGCCTTAAAATGAACTGATTAGGTAACTGGAATTCGTGCAAGAGAGAGACAGTCTCCAAAGAACACTGGTGTGTTTTGTTTTCTTCCTTATTTATTCTGGTGAAGCAGAAGGAGTCTGTGTTCTGTCACAGAAATATATCTTTTTTCATAAATGCTATATAGGCACAAGAAGAACATGAGAATTGTCCTAATTACTCATCATTTGTGTCTTAGAAGAATTCAATATCTTGCTGCAAACATCAGCATTTGGGAAAAATAGCAAGTCTTTGCTTTCCTTCTCTTCTTCCTTGCCCCACCCCCCCCTTTTATTTCCTTTATCTATTTCAAACATTCATCCTTCATCTCATCCATTAAAGCTCTTTGGGAAATGCCCTATATTTGCTCCCTGGTAGAAAAATCATCAGAGTGTGTTCATGTTAAATGGAGATTAGAATTTTGCAGCTGACTGAACATGAGAGCAAATTCACTATTCATATTAATTAGCTATAATTTTTCCAAACTAATTTCACAGAAATTGATCTTAAACCTACACAATAATGTGCAACTCTCCATGGAATTGTACTGATAAATATTTTAGGAGTAAAATCTTAAAAGGTGTCAAACATAAACATTAACACCTTTCTTGCATGCATGATAGAAAAAGCAGTAATTTCCAAGGTATGTTTATGAGTTAGGTTGAAGAGATTCATTGTACAGATTTTAGGAGAAAAAGAAATCTAAGCTTTGAATTATCCACTATTCTCTTAATTCTGCTCCAGCTGAAGTCAGTGAATCTAAGTGAGCTGCCAGGGCAATTAAGGGGAGTTGAATTAAGCTTGTATGCTGCCAGCTCTAGCTGGGAAAGGCAAGTATGCATAAGCAAAGAGCTCAAAGTCCTTTCTTTGATGGTCTTTTCAGATTTTGTGATCTGCTGTTTCACTGGTGGAAGAGAGAGGTCACTTCTAAAAGGTGGCAGAGTATACCAATAATGGGCAAAACCCTGTAATTGTACACACCATCAGAGCCAGCAGATAATGCTGCTGAAGTACCCTGTACCTGCTGATGTGGAGAGCGAGAAATGGAGAGTTTCAGAGTAAGAACAAGGCTAGCAGGGTGTGTAAAGACTGTTATTTTTGGGCTGGCTGGTGTATTTGCCATGGGGAAAGCTGCTGACTGTCTGGGCTTTGTGTTGGACCGTGGTCTGCTTACCTGTTGCAATGAGGGCTTATGCTTTCAGTCTGACCTTGGCTGATAGGGTTAGTGCGTCATTGTACTCATTTTATCAAAGCCCTTCTTTCTTAAGGCTTTTAGTGAGACTTGATTTCTTCTTGTTGTCTTTCTTGAGGCTTTTAGTGAGACTTGATTTCTTCTTGTTGTTTTCCCTTGCTATTATTAATAGCATATTATATATATTATAATATATATATTATTCCCTTGCTCTCATTAATATTGGCTACCAATCTAAGAGAAGCAAATGGTCTGTGCTAGTGAAAGGCTTGGATGTTTCTCTGCTTTCACTTCCAAGACCTTTTTGTTGCCTGTTTCTTTATCTCAGATTATTGAAAGTTATGAGCAAAATGTTTACAATTCTCTCGCTATCACTGATGGATTCCTTTAGCTTTAGAGAAAAATAAAATTTAAAAAAAACCCAGCCCAACTAAACAAAAGATGCAGATGTTTATGGCTAGTTTCTCTTGATTGTAACATTAAAGAACATTCAAAGCACTAGCAATAAATGACTAGGAATTACACTTACCTCACAGTTTTTTGCACTTGTAGTCCTAAAAGAGTCTCCATGTCTCTGTAAATCAGCCAATTCCTGAAAGCCTAGGAGAAACTGAATGATGGAGCTTGAGAACCATTTTGTCTTAGGGCATCAGTTTTATTTTTTATTTATTATTCCTTTTTATTTTTCTTAATCACAAAAGAATAGGTGTTCAAAGAATACAAGCCATTGATTCCCTTGCTTTTTTTCTCTTTCACCCATATTTTTGGCTTGCCTTTCTACTGCCACTAGGTCAATTACAGGAGCTGAAATGCAGTTTTCTTGAATATTACTCTTCTCTCCAGTAGAGAGGCTATCCCTTATTTTGAACAGAAGGCTTGTGCTCTCACGACTGTGTCAGAATCTTTGTGCATGTCTTTTTCTTTTCTTTCTGTTTTTTAGCCATTGGCTTTGTCGTATTCTGACTCATAAATCACCCAGGGGGTAAAGGAGAAAGAAAATGGTTGTAAGTTGTTCTTACATAGTGCACCACGAATTGGGCTGGTACTGAAAACATATATATATATTTCCTGGGAATTGTTCTGTTCTTAGTAGAACTCAGTCATTTTCAGTTATAACAACATCATTTCCGTGCTTTGGACCTGGTATGTTGTGGTGGCCTGAATCATGTTCCTCCACTGATGCTCATTGTTATGGCTAAGGGAATCAGCAGTGCTGTCACCCCAGTTAGCTGGGGAAGAAGCCTGGGTATGATATTCAGCTTCTGACACCTGATCAGATAAATCAGTTCGGAACAACTGAGATGCTGCCTGCTGGGCCAGGGCTGCAGAGGCTGCTTCTATTTTAAGAAGGCTCACGGTGCATTTAGCATACTGATGGCAGCACTGCAACTGGCAGGAAGTCAAGTGATCTCTTCTAGGAAAAGCAGTTTCAGGTGCTGAAACCAGCCCATCTTCATTCTTTTCAGCCTTTATTGTGCATAAAATGAGAGTGAAAACTTACACTGAAGTCCTAAAGTTAAGGCAGGTCACAGGGATCCGTGTTTGGTGTGCATTTGTGTGTGTGAGCAGAACATTGATCCCTTAATGGTATTAATTAGACCTAAGCAGGTGTGATGTTCAGGCTGCGTTGGCATCTAGTACCACACCTGCTGTAAGAGACTGACAAAGTGGCTTTAATTGGTACCATGGTTTTTACTCGACTGCCGTGATGCCCTTTTGGCTGTGTTGGTGTTTTGGTCTTGTCCCTGCCAGCTCACACCTGATGCTGTGCCATTCCAGCATAGCATCTATGGGGTTTTGTAGTTTTTTACTGTTTAGATAAACTTAGAAGTTTTTAGCATGTCCCACAGGGTTTCATTGCTGCCTGTTGTTATGAGGTGATCCTGCAGCACATTCCAGCTTTCATTTGGCACAGATTTGTGGCAATTTTTTTCTGAAGAGAATAAAATTCATTGGAACAAATGAGTTGTTGCAAAAGTGTGGGTTCCCCAAAATGCCTGCTAGGATTAAGGGCTTAACTTGGATGTGCAAAGTCTCTGTACTCAAATACAAAATGAATCCCCAACTCCTTGTTCTACTGTTTTTTCAAAGCTAAAGGAGCTTGCTGCCATGGACTTCCATCTTGTTTGAGCTAATTTGTAGCAGAATTTTAAATACAAATAAACACACATACAAATTTTAATGAAATATGTTACTGAAATGTATCAGTTGCAAAGTAAGTGGAGTCCTGCAACTCATGTAATGATCCTATAGAATTTTTTCTTTATTCTTATGTTTATTGATTTTTGTGTAGGAACAACAGAACGTTTGACTGCTGTATCTCCTTATAATTAAACACTTAAGAGCAAGTTATAATTACAGTAAAGGTGCACGAGCTTTTCACCCATAAGCACTTATGTTTATATAAACCAAATGACAGTTAAACTACATTTATTATTTCACTTCTAAGCTATGAACAAATGTAATGCCCTTTGGAGATCAGGGATGCTTTCTCACCTTAGTAAGCAAATAGTTGTTAGTGTATAAAGGGACTACTTGACAATGAGTACTCATTGTACCAAATATTTCTTGGTACTCTTGATTTTCTTTTCAGCATTTGATGGTAATGTAAATTAGGAATTTGGAACAAAACATGTTTGTTTCACCATCCATTACCCTGTAGGTTAGCAGTGTGAAAAACTGATTGAATGCTGTTCAGTGTTCTCTATCACAACAGTAAAAGCGTATCCTGTGCAGTGTTTTCTATAAAAGCTGGATCAAATATCCACAAATTACTTACCACACTGTGAAGCGTGTTTAAAACTTCTGTTCTTTGATGATTGTCTCCATAATGGGGTCAAACAACTTCAACTTTGCTGAGCAGCTGTCTCCTTGGTAAACAGTGATTCTCCAAATAACAACATTCTCTACCAATGCTTACAGGAGCTGTATTTTTTTGCAGAGAAAACCATATAACCCTAGGAGTGCTGGAGGCCGAAACACTAATGGTGTCTGAGGACATGGCACTGTATAGACTTGACACTTGACTTTATAGGCTGTGGATTAAAAAAAAACCACCAGCAGCAGAACAGGCTGAAACTTGAGAAAGAACTAAAATTTTATGAGTTTCAAAATTAAAATCTGTGTATGAAATTGTTTTACATGTGGTGCACCACACATCAAACCTTTACCATTTTTTTTCTGTAGTTGAACAAATTTGGTCTCTGTTTCAGGACCAGACTTCTCACTAAGATTTATACAGCTCTTCACTTCTCCTCTCATCGTGCTCAAATACTGATCAGATTAAGTCTTTTCAGAAGAACATCCTCTCTCATTCAAAAAACAAGTACAAAGGATGAGTTACGTCTGTTTAGTGCCGTAAGAGAGGAATAAAGAATGAAAGTTATTGTCACGGAGAAGCCAAAGCTTCTTCACATATTTTAGAAGCCCTAATCCAGTATTTATAAGCAGGGTTTCAAGGACATTTCCAGGAATAGCTATTTGGACAGAGGTGGAGTCACAATGAGAGTTCACCGTTGTTGACAATGCTCGTATAAGGCCGCAGTTCTTGTATCTTTTCTTAAACATTCTTCCATGCAGTGGCAGGCTTTGGATTATACTGGCATTTAAGCAGTAGAATTGAAGACTGGGAGAAAGATAAATGTGCTATTTAATGACATAAATATTGAAAACCAGAGGAAATTTGAAATGGATCTTTGCTTCTAATAAAAATAATAAAACTAAATAAATTTACTGCATTGACAGCAAGAAGGAGGAGCAAAAGAAGAAACCTAAAATCAAAATAATTTGATTGTGTTGGTCATCTTATATTTCCCCATGATGTGGGAGGTGTTAGTCCTCGCAGATGTTCAGATCAATGAGCAGTGAGCATCTCAGCCCATTTTTTGAGCTGCAATCTGTACTTCTTTAAAAAGTGATAAGCAAGAAACCCGAACAGTAGACTGGGGAGCAGCTGCTGTTGTAAGGGGAAAGGTGGGAAAAGTCAGAAGAGAGCAAATGAATAATGAAGTGGAAAACAATCATATGCACGTTTTGAATTGCTTTAGTCATGGCTTTCTCAGGAGCCTGGGTGTTTTCTCAGCAAAAAGAAAATGATGGACTAAATGACAAATCCTACCTAGGTCTAGGAGTGACTACCCATGTGAACAGAGCTGTTATCCCTGGCTGGGGACATTTCTGCTCTGTTGTTGTTCTACAGAGAGGCAGTGTTGCTGACCTAGAATGAATTATTTTCCCCTTTTTTCTTTTGGCCAGCGGGCTGACAAAACAGTTATTTCTACAGCTCTAATTACAATCCACAGAATGTGTATTTTTTAGAAAGTAAAGTTATTGCCTCAGCCTCCAATTCCCTTTTGGGCTTAACCTTTCAAAGCAAAACTGCCAGTTGTTTGTTCTCCCAAGGCTTTTAAGTTGTTCAACAAAGTATGAAATGACTGCAAAGTAGTAATGAATAAGTGATCTTTTTGGCTTTTACTCAATCTACTGACATAAAGAAATTTTGGTTCCTGTGTAATTGCTGTACATAATTAAAAATATGAGGGTTTAGTGCTTTTTTCAGTTTCTGTGCTTTAGAGCTAGTTTCCTTGATGTGGCTGTACTATGGACTGGATGCTTTGGTTGGTGGGGGTAGGGATGGTACTGGAATAGCTTTTTTTCCTGAAGCAGAGAGTAAATCTGATTCTCCAATGTCCATATTGCCAGATCAGCCAGTCCTTGGTGTGAGTCGGCCCAAACTTAGTTTTTGTTGCAGTCAGTGAAGCTGTCAGCAGAGCAAAGGGGCATTTTGGATTTGTTTCCTGCGCTGAGCACTGAGGAGGTGGGAATAGAGAACAGTGTGGTGACTTTGCTGTGCACAGGCATTTGTAGCTGCAAAATCCTTGTGGGGCAGGAGAGGCAGCTGTGGCAGGTATAGCATTTCAGCACACTACAGCTGTTTTCTTTTAGACCTCCACTCTTCCCGTTTTAATTATTCTAGAACGCTGTCAGAAATAATTAGTATTAAAAGGTCAGTAGCAGTTTCCACTTAATTAGTTCTGTAAACATTTTTTTAGAGTGAGGCCCACAGGGATATATTTGCACACACAAATAGGAATAAGAGGTGGATCTAGTGTAGAGTGGAGCTCCCTGCTCCAGAACTTGCAGGGAGCTGGATGTAAGATGTGGCTGGCTGTGCCCATGTCCACCCTGGCCCCACAGCTGGGCTGGAGCTGAAGCCAAGGCTCTGCCTCTGGGCAGTGCTCCAGCCTCACCCTGCTCAACCAGAGCTCCCCAGCCACTGCACATCTGCTGGGGGCTTCAGCATGGAGCTGAGACCAGGACAAGGGATTTGTGAGAGTCCCTGTGGTTCCTGCAGGTCCCAGATCAGTTACAGCACATCTCTGTGCCACAGAGCGCACTCAAAACTCGTCGTGTGTGGAAGGGCAAAGCTCAGGCTCAGTTACTTTAGGTATTTAACTAAGGCAAACACTGGTAGAGTTAACCCATGTTGAGTGAAGGGTGGGAATTAATTCTGTCCACAACACAGCTGACTTTATATGTAACAATGAGCTAACACTGAATTTGTATTGTCAACAAGATTTATCGCATATACTCCTTAAGATAAAGAGTTGTTTAAACATTCTGAGTATTTCATTGAATTATTTCTGTACCTACAGTCTTTTTCCTATCATGTGTTTATGGTATATCTGTTTAATCAGAGAGCATTGTATTAGAGAACATTCCTATTAGTATTTTTTTTACTTCTGCCACGTTTTTGAGATATTGCAATGCATCTAGCTACATAGCAATCATTAATTTAAATTAGTCTAAATCTTCTTTGTCTATTTCCTATACTTTAATGCAGACAGGTATTATAATAACCTTTCTATATTTACAAGCACCCTGACTATATCCTCAAAATCAAAGTTGGCTCTTCAAAACAAAAATCTTAATTGCATTGTAAATTGCAGTAAACTTTGTGCTGAAAACTGAGAAGTAAACTTGGTTTTCTCAGTTATTTCAAGCTGGCCTAGCTAGGAGGTAGTGACTTTAAAATGGAAATAAGAAATTCCGGAAAATGAATACAAAATTATTAAGAAGGTAATTACCATTGTATATGCACAGGTAAATGCTGATTTTTTTTTTTCTGTAAAACTTCTATAAATATTCTTTGGCTGTTGTAGTGGTTTCCTGATAAACAGTGTTTTGATTTGCTTTATTGAGTAATGTATTTGGGCTGTAGTTTAGTTAAAGCATTCCTGCTGATCTAATGTGTTTCTATTTATCCAGGCTTTCCATTTGGCTACCTCAGACAATCTCATGGGCACTAATAAATTAACCTCCATAACCCTGAAACTGGTAAGAGGGGATTAGTACTCCTCTTTTATAACTGTAGGCTGAAATTGGAGTAAAGAGAGAAATGTGTGTTGCAGTTAAAAATCAAACATTGTATTTTTGGAAGGTGTTTGCAGACTTTGAGATTGACGAACAAATATATATACACACAAAGGCACACACACAAAAACCTCCATATATATACACACAGACACATAATACACTACTGAATTGTAGTTGCTTAATAACGACCAAGGATTAAGACGGTGACAATGTCAGGGATATGAATCCTGTCTTTCAAGTGAGCACTTGAAACAGCAGAGTGCTATTTTTCCTTGGTTTGGGGTGTTATTCTGACTAGTAACTCAGGGGATAACTGTTTGAAACTGAGAAATCTTTTTTTATCCCTTTGAGTAAAATCCACTAAGGAAGATAGTTGGAGGGGCTTATAGACCGTTCCTTCAGTGCTGGTTTTTTCCAATGGTTTGGATCCCTAAGTGGAAAGGATATATTTCATCTTAATTTCTGTTGTACTATGTCTATCAATGCTATTAATACCCCTCTGTATTAACTGGCATTTTTGTATAATTTTGGTGTAAATTTGTCTTGCATATAATTTAGGTGAGGCATATTGAAACCAAACTTATGGATAAGTAAATGGGCTGGTTTTTTCTGATAACAGATGCTGACTTGTGCCACGCTGTTAGCACTTACATGCCTTACACTGTGGAAATCCTCAACTCTATTTAAACGTGTGGCTACTGAAGTGCAACTGCCTTATCTGAGTAGTGCAGATATAGCCAGAAGAACAGTGATATGCTTCTTGTTCAAATAGGCCTTTTCCTTTTTTGTTTACCTTTAGAAAGATCTTTCTTTTTGAAATTTAGGAGGCTAATTTTGTTAGCATTGGTATTCGGAGAAGGTTTGCTCCATCAACTACATGCAGACATGGGATGGGTTGCCATACACTCGTGGAACAGCTCCTTGCAATCCATGGTTCTGCCCCCATTGCAAAATCTAGGACTCTAATCTAGAAAGACAGTAGGCATCCTCATATGTTAAATACCATGGTTCAGATGAATCCAAGTCCTGAATGCTGTGATTTAGGTGCTGCTGTCTGAGGTGCTCTCTTTACAGCCCTCCTGTAACTCCCTCGGGAGCTGCCAGCTCTCCCAGTGTGTCCCATGAATGGCCAGAAAGCAATGTTCAGCAAGCTGGTGCCTGTATTCCTTCACAGATCTTACCTGAATTTCCTGTCTGTCTTTAGTGTATGCTGTGTTCTCCAAGCCAAACCATGGAGTTTGTTTATTGTCGAGGATATACAGTAGCATAGCAGTTTTTCACAGAGTGTCTGGGCACTGGAACAGGCTCCCCAGGGAAATGCTCACAGGACCAGCCTGACAGAGGTCAAGAAGTGTTTGGACAAGGCTCTCAGGCACAGGATGTGACTCTTTGGGTGTCCTGTGCAGGGCCAGGAATTGGAAGTGATGTCCCTGATGAGTCCCTTCCAACTCAGCATATTCTATGATTCTGTGATCTGATTTGCAATCTGTGTGCTGGTGCTCATCTCCTCTGTGCTGTGGTGGATTAGTGGGAAGATTGGCTCAGAGCCCTTGCAGAAAGCGAAGGGAGCACAGAGGACTAAATACCATTTCTGCTGCCAGCCCTAAATAGCTTAGCTTGATATGGAGAAGGATTTCAGCACTGAGGGTCAGGGAATCTGTTCTAAACGCAGTGGAGCTCATCTTTTGCAATCACTGTGGCTCCTTCTGTGTGCTCTGCTGCATCTGAAAATTCCTAGGAAAGCAAGCAGGTTTGCATGCCTTACTCCTCACCTGTCTCTCGTCCTGTCTGGTACACCACAGGTGCACCCATATGTGCAGAGCTCCTGTGTTCTTGGAAAATGTCAGTCACACAGACCGTCTGAACATCCATCCTGTCTATTTTAACAGCGGAACCACACCCTGCCTGCAACGTGGCAGACTTCAGAGGAGCTCAGGACCATCACAGAATATTATTTCTTCAGTAATAAATGGACCATCCCTACAGACAAAGCTCAGAAACAGAGGCTTTTTAAACTTACCTTACATTAATATAAAAGAAAAATGCAGAAAAATTTACATTAAAATGAAGAAAAAAACAATGAACACTTAGATAAATATTTTCTAAATACTGCAGTACTCCTATAATTTAAAGGGTAAAAGGCATCTGAACTGCTTAGATGGTTTAGCAGCCTTTAGATACCTCTCCACTTTTGCATTTCAGGCCCTTAGTCACCCACCTCATCGCCCATTCTGTTTCTAGTTTCTTAGATATAACAGCCTTTCTGTGCCTACAGAGAAGCTGTAAGGAAAAACACATCAAAACATTGTGCTGTTATTCTTCAGTAACTTCACAAGCATTTTCACTGTATGAGTATTTTTTGGAGCCTAACACTTAACTGGTTGTACTGTGGTGTTCTTTGTTTGCCTTATTGAAAGTTAAGAGTTCCTAATAATATGCCCTAAACAGAGACTGCTACAACTTTTTCAACACAAACAGCACATCCTCCCACCCCCTTGCCAGATCTGTGCAAAGCTGTTGCTGTTTATGTTTACTGTTGTGCTGACAAAGGACGTACTGTACTTTGCAGGCATTCTTCTTTTCAGTTTTTCATGGTAGGATGGATTTCTGTATAAAAAGTATGGTATTTATACTGTTATCCTCCCTTGCTTAGGGATGATAAAACTCTGCAAATGCAGTGTTGTTTTTTTTGGTTTGATAGGAAACTGCAATTTGCTTGAAAAAATTGCTTCTATTTTTGTGTTTTTAATTATGTCTGTGATGACAAAAGTGAATCCTGTCGAATGTTTCTCAACCTGCTTTGTAGAACAAACGCTAATGGAAAACTGTTTATGCACTTGAAAAAGAAGTAGTAAAATATACTCAAAAGGTGATAAATTCTTGGATTGCCTAAACAGACATTCCTGAGCTTTTGCCATTTGACTTTTTTTGAAAAACAAACTATTGTATTTCCTTCTTCAAAAGTATTTTTCAAAGATTTCCAGGAGTGATGCTGTTCATAATAACATGTATTATTACTTCATTCTAGGTGTTTGGTATTAAGAAAAACCAAATAAGCAAGGAAGCAAACAAAATTCCCATTGGCCACATCCCCAGGTTCATTTTCACTTTTCTCTGTATTGAAACAAGATAGGTGACTGGTAGTTTTCTGTGTATTTGACCTGGCACGCACTGATAACCATGAAGAGGAAATAATTTTTTGTATTAGTAGAACAGTCAACCCTTCAGAAGATATCATCAATTGAGTGGGAAACACTTACCTGCAAAGTTCATAACATTATAAATTATGCAATAATTCTGCAAGGCAGAGTGACGCGTGCATGTTGCTAAGGAAATGAAACATTTACTTAGGTGTGTAAAAACCTGGTTATTTCAGGAGCTCACCTCAGATTGTAATAATTGCAATGTTCTTCATACCAGGCTTATCTAAAAAGTAGTGCTTGAGACCAAAGATCTTCTTCCTGAAAAAAATGGAATTAATGATCTCTAGTCTGTGTAAAGCACTAAATAAATGTAAAATCATAGGGAGTTAGAACAATTTTAAGGTAATTTTGAAAAACATTTAGCTTCAAATTTTCCTATTTGTCTGGGTTTATTGGCTTAGAATAAATGTACAGCAAGACTGTTGAGAACAGAATGAAATACACTTGTACACAGTATTAAGGTAACCCCGTGCATTTGTTTAATTATTGCAGCTATCAGCATTGCAAGCTACAGTCTGATATTGCCAGGTTCTGCAGAATGCTCCATGTTGCCTCTGTTGGTAGCTGTTCTCTTCTGTAGTTCCACCCATTATGATATTTCAAATCTTCTAATGAAATAAATTAATGTATATTGCCTGGGGAGTAATGCAAAAGAGTTTCAGAAAAAAAATTCCATTTGTGAAATGGAGTATTTATATTTCTTGTGTTTCCTAATTAGTTTTTCAGTGTATAGGTGGGTCTCAGTCCTCCAGTCTTGAGAACAGAAGCATCACAGGACCTTTCTACCAAAAAGTGCTGTATTGTAAGGCTGAATAAACAGTCTTAAGTCATGATGTAAATCAATAGAAGAAGCACAGAAGTCAAGTCTACACACCTGAAAAGGATCTGTAATCTCTCTACCTCAAGTGGTCAAAGAAACTCCTGGAGTTTTGCCATTGAAGAAAGCTCTGAGGAAGCATTTGTGGGTTTTATGTTTGTTGATACGTAACTGGTGAAAATATTGTTCCATTTTACTTTCTACTCATGCAGCCATGGCCAGCTGTATTGAGTAATAAACATATGACAAATGTAACTGGCTTAAATACAAATATTTGTGTTTTTAAGATAAAGTACAGGCCAGAGTACATGTAAAATCAAGACGGCTTTATAGAAATATATATATCTATTTATACACACAAAAAAATCCCAAATACTCCAAAATCAAAACTGAGATTTCCCTAGTAGTCTGAACTGCTTAAAAGCTGATCAAATATCCTGGGAACAGTCTTGAAAACAGTCAAGGATGCTGTTTACTGCTTATGTAAATCATGTTGCCTATATAAGGGGGAAAAAAAAGCCCAATGTGCCTCCTGAGACTTTGTTTCATTGCTAAAATTGTCCTGGGTGGTGTTCTGACAAATGAAAATTGCTAGGCAGGGAAGACTTCACACACGTCGGCATTAGTCTCTTGATAAAACTTTTAGGCACTAGTCACTCTTGCTTACATATCATTCTTTTACATCTTTCTTGAAACTTCTCTTCACTACTATTAAAATCTGTTCTGTCCTGTTGAACTGGGCCTGATCTCTTTGCCCATGGGAGTTCATACCAGTTGCCCAGATATGAAGAAACCTGTGATCTTCACAGCATGAAGCCAATGATGTCTATGAGACAAAACTGCATTTTTCATCAGAAGTTTACTACCTGCCTCCTCCCTCATGTGCAAAGATGAAGTAAAACAAATGTTCTAATAATTGCAGTTCATAGGGCAGAAAAGCACAACCTGCTGAAATATGTGGGTATGGGTGTGTGTAGGGAAGGGAGGGGAGAAAATAGGTGTAAATCTACCCACTCAGTCAACTGGAAATCTTAAAGAAAAGTGGTTATAGAGTGGCAGGTGCTGTGACACTTTTTGTGAGTGTACTGAGCACTGTACATCCACAGCCAGTGCTCCCAGTTCGGTGCACGGGCAGGTAGGGGTGCAGCCAGTATATTTTGTGGGTCTCTGCTGGGCTTCTACAAGTTGGAGGAAGTCACTGTTGTGGAAAAAATACTGTGTTTAGTATCTCATAGTGTATTTCTTAATCCCTGCTTTGATCCTGGGAATATTTCATTGCACTAACTTGAAATACCTCTTCTGATAGTAGTATATAGTTGTACAAGGGTTTTATTTTTGTTTACTCCAAGGACAGGCAGTGAAAGGTTTCTGGGGGTTTTTTATAATGCTATGTGATGATGAGGATCATGTAAACCACTGCTGCTGATATTCTCTTGATAGAGTAAACACAGAAAGCTTTCTTTGTGTCTGCTGGCAGCCTTCTAAACTTTGGTAAGATGTTCTCTCTCTAAAGCTGAAATGGAATTGCCAGAAATATAGATATACACAAGAGGTAGTTAGAAGTTTGCAGAATGTGCTGAGACTCATCTGGGGACTTTTTGCTGCTAATTGTTTTATGTGTTTGAGCATGTTTTTACTCTCTTGAAGAAAATTTATATCTTCATTGAATTTATTGTTTAAATATGATAATTAGATGTCAGATCTTTTGCAGAATTTCTGAGTCAAAACAGTTTAGTAAATAAAATGAAAATGTTAAATATGTTTTCTAAGTTGCCAACTCATGCTGATGTCAAGGCCAGAAAATCTTCACAAATATAGTTTTTCTGCCAGATCTGAAATGAATTACATTTTCACCTATTTGTATGTATATAACATGTCCTCTAGCTGCTGGCAGGAAAACTTAAATTTAAGTGAGTGATAAAGAAATACATGGAATTGAATGCAGAAATTGTGTACACAGTTTCAGAGCAGTTACCTTCCCATCAGCAATGGATTGGATGCTGAACTGCTCAATTATTAAAAAAAAGTGCTGGCTGTACTATGAGTTGTTAAATTAGTGTTCCCCACATCGATCCTTTCACTGATGTAAAGAATGTATTATGAAAAAAGCCTGAGGGATTTAATCACACGTATATTGAAGTCACTGGTGGTGTGACTATTGAGCTCAACGTGGGGACAATGCTGCCACGATTTTGAGGACAGAGGGAACACAGCAAACAGGCAGAGATGCCACTTGGTTTAAAGTAAAAATCCTAAAACTGAAGTATATTAACTTCCATGAAAAATCTAGTGCTTGGCCTTGCTTGAGAGGAAACAGCCTTTCTGCACAGGAATATCCTTGTGGCATCTCAGAATGAGTCTGTCATGTTGAGACATCCTGGATCATAATCCATTGATTTACCACACTTCCTGCCCTTTTAAGCATGTTGTGGTTACTCTCTGCAGCATATTCATTAGTTCTTTGCTTAGATTACACTTAATGACTAGGTCCTTCATTTTAAGGTTTTAGCTTTTGGTTGTTGGAATATCTTCAACAAATCTGTATGGTGAAGGAGAAATAAATGTATTGCGTTTGGTAAATTATGTGACAGCCTTTAAACTTAACTAATGTGGAGAAAGGACTTTGAATGTGGACTCCAGGAGGTGGCTTTCTGTTGGTTACTTATAAGTGGGAGGAAGTTTATTTGGGAGTTGATTTTATTTTTGTTGTTTTTTAACTAAAGGAGATAAATGTGGCAGTGTGGCAGTTATTGCCCTCAGGAGGGTGAATTTAAAATTTGCTTAGTTGTAGTGCCAGGATCAGCAGTTCTATTAGTTTTGGGTAAATAGCTAATTTGATAGTAGGTAAGGAGTTGGCACATGCGACTACATGTTAATTATAAATTAATTATGGTTAAAAAAAACCTGCATGTGACTAAAAACCATACTGCATATAGACAGTGCTCAGAGAGTTTTCCCTATAGAAATGAACACAGCAGCTGGTATATCATACTGTAAATAATTTAAGGTATAATTTGTGAAACACATCCACACAAATGGTTCATTTAAGTTAGCATGTTTGCAAAGCATTAATTTTGCTATCCATGAGGGAAAAATATGCAAAATTTTTTTCATATATATTGAAACTTCATTTGTTTTATCTCTCAGATTTTTTATATACATAATGTGAAACTTGAAGTATTTATATTATAATGAAAGAAAACATATTCTTTAAAATAACTATATGTCAGCTACTATAACATCTATTATAATGCTACTTCATTTCTTGTTGGTTCTAGCCATTTGTCAGGATTGGCTTGCTTTTGTAGATGTATGGGATGGATTTAGAGGTTTTATTAATTGACCAATAAAACCATATAGCAGGCAATCTTTTATTCTTTTAAAATTAATGTTCTTTTCCTGAGGGTTTTCTTTTCATGGGCTGAAAAAGCACGTATATTTTAGAATAAGCATATTGATGTGTTAATATATGGTGAAGTGTTCGTATGTGACTTCTGCAAACTGTCCCCACTGGACACATTTGATTAAATAACACTAACTTGACCTTTTGGCAGACACTGTGATTCACATGACCTACTTAGAAGCTGTTTTGAAACTAAACCTAGAAAATACTCAATCTTCTCTCCCCCTAATTGCATTGGTTAAAATGGTAGATTGTCAAGGAAGACACTGGCAAAAAGAATAGTTACTGCTTTCTGAAACTACCAGTTGATGAAATTATGTCCCTGAATGGAATATGGAAGTGTCATCTCCCAGGGAACATATAATTTTAAAACAAGCTTATTTTTAAAATAAGTGAAATCTGAATTTCTACCTGCTACTGGCATCCAATCAAATTTTTCTGCTGAATGGTTAGACTCAGACCCTAGGTTTCCTAGCAAATGTCATTGCCTGGGACACAGAAACTATCCAAGGGGCACCTCTCCACAAGTAAAAATCTCTGCTTCCTATTTTGCCTTTATTCCTCATTCTTGTTGGGACTTTGGTCCTCTTCTGACTCTTTTCCCCCTTGACACTGCTGTCCTCCTCTTACCCTTCTGGACTCCCTGGATTTCCTGGGCTGGCTTCAGCCATTTGTTATCTCTAGCTACCATTTACTGCTCTGTTCATAATAGGCCTGGTCAGGACTTGAAATGTATGTAGGAAATCTGAAAGAAAAGGATAAGCTAGTGCCTAGGGTCAACATTCAAGAAAAATTCATCCCCAAATCTGTGGAACAGGGTCTCAGCACCCAGAAGTTAGGACTCAACCTTTCATCATCACAGCTTTTTTGTTTGGGCAGAGGGTTAAAATGCCACCTACAATGGTGCAAATTTACTGGATCATCTTCCATTTTGAATGGTGCTCAGCCCTGGAATATCCTCTCTGCAAGGATTACAAAGTTCCCAGGCAGCTGAGTCGATGATGGTAAGATCTCTGGCAGCATTGAGCTTCCACATGTATCTGAACATACAACAGGGTGTAATTCCAGCTGGGAAAATCAGAAGCAGTTGCAAAGAGCTGGATGTGTGTACTTTTGGGAAAGGTAGTACTTTCATTCTCATTAGAAAGGTTCACATTAGGAGGGCTGTCTGTGAAACAAGGAGTAATTATATGTGGGTTTTTTTGTTTGGTTGAAGAGGTTTTTTGATCTTATTGTGACAGAGCTTTTCCTTTTTCCTTTTTCTCCTGTGTTTTTCTGTGCTGGTGAGCGAAGCTGCCTGCAGTCTGCAGGCACATGCAGGCTTACTTGAGCTCTCACACTGATTGCAGTCTGGGCTGTTCACTGGCATGTCCCTTCATTTACAGGCATCTGTTTGTGCTTAGGGGGTGTGTGTGCATGCATGAATGTGTGCAGGGAGTAAGGCATGCACGGATCTTTCATTCTTTCACTGCACCCTTTGGATGCTGTGTGACATTTCGTGTGACATTTTAATCTGAATTTTCTGAAAATGAAATTTAGTTCTTGGGTCAAAACTCTAGCTAGTATGAAATAATTTAAATTTGGCATAAATTTTCCCAGGGTACAGTCTGGACTACTCTTTTTCCTGAAGGGTGGTATAAGTTGATAGAAAGAAGTTCCTGTTTTAAATCACTGCTAGACTAGCATGAAATTATTCAGCTATTTGACATTGTAGTGAAATTTTGGTAGTCAAAGAACTGACATAGATCAAATTCTTGCATGATTTCACTCAACTCACTGCACTGGTATCCTGTGTATCTATTAAACAGTTTTGGGCTAAATCCTGCTGGTCCTGTCCCAGCGATAATGGGCTACCCAGTTGGCTTGGCTGCAGTCCCTGGGGGAAGGTCTCATCTCAGTGTGGGGAAAAATTAGTCTTATACAGCCAGGAAGATGTAAACACTGTTGATATGTTGTAACATTTTTTGGTCACTCTGAATGTAGCAGATACTGTAGTTAAAAAAAAAAAAAAGAAAAAAGAAAAAGATAAGATAAATCCAATTTGGCAGCAGGGTTCAGAGGTTCTCTGGTTGAATCAGCAGACAGCCTCTGATATTGGCTTCATCACACCTGTCATTACTGTGGACACCCTCATTTATAATCACCAGTGTACATCAGATATTTCTCACAGCAAGTAACTGAGTCTGAAGGACAGCAGGAAAAAGTATCAGCCATAATCATATTAATACTCAGCTAAATGCAACACCTAAAACAACCAGGCCAAATTTTCTGCTGGGTCCTGTTGTTGATGGTTCAATTTCAGTGGAGCCACATTAATTTGTACAAACTGAAGTTCTTGTGCCATATTATTTTGAAAGGGCCTCAAAGTCACTGGAAAATAAAGTTTAGTGGCCAATGGAAGGAGGAATAATAAATTCTGCCTATGGCACTGAAGGAAGCCATTCTTTTACCTATACTTTTAAATACTTACTCATGTCAAGCCTTACTGTCAGTAAGGTTTTCTGATTAAGAAATGAGAAAGGTTTGTAAATGAAAGTCTTTTGAGAAAACAGAATCACCTCTCCTGTGTTTTTCTCTGAATTAAGATGTTGATTCTTCAAAGGATACTGCTTGTGTGGACCATGGCTCTGAATATACCATCACAATGGAACAATTGACAGAGCTTTTGTTGGCTTCAGTGTTAAGATGTTTGAGTTGTGCCCTGGCTTCCAGGGGCCAGACTTGAAGATGAAGCAAAGGAAAAAACAAAGTAATTGTGTTCAGAAGGGTTAAAGATAGTGGTTAGCCAAAAACAGGCTGAGGAAATTAGAACCCACTTCTGAAAGGATGGGACCTGAAGGTTGGTTCTGGCTTTTCGGGCCAGCTCCTAGAATCTGTCTGTGGGAATGAATTCTTTGAATGGAAACTTTGCTCTTTCAATGTTGATGGCAACATTTATGTGAATATCAGTGGAGCCAAGATTTCACTCTATATATTCTGGTAAATCTTTAATATAAATGTCACAACATTATTGGTATATTTTAGGACCTTATTCACTTTACCACACTGAAATAAAGAGAACATTTTTTTGAAAATTAAACGCATTAAGCTGAAGTTTGGCACAAAAATGCCATGTTTTTACAGCAGAATGTCCTTCTTATGAGATTTAGAGTATTGCTGACTGTAGAGGTCTCTGTGCAACACTTATTTTAGCAAATAGCCTATTTTTAGATTCTGTTTGTTTCAAAATCTAGGTCAGCTTGCTTGGCAAACTGGAAAGAAGGATATGCTGTAAGACTAGAAGATATAGTTCTGAATGACAATACAGACATTGCCTTTTTCATAGTGGTGATACCAGTTTTATTTCTGGATTAGGAACTTTTGATAGCTTTTAGGATTTATATGTTATTATTAGAATGTAGTGGTGGTGATATGTCTTCATTGCAAATACTTCTTGATTTGTTATGTAAATTTCCAGCTTCTTTTTTTTCACACCAGAAAGTATTGAAAAAATATTTCCAGAGGAATTCACGTCTATAAAAATGAGTAAATGAAAAAACCAATTTAAAAACCTTTAATTCTCAGAGAAATTTGACTGTTCATGCAGTCATCATATGTGGATCAGAAATATCATTTTATTTCATAATATTCAAGAAACTATAATCTTTCTCTTCTTTGTACTCTTAATGCATTTCTAATGTGCAATAAACAGAGTAGTAAGAAAAGGGAAACCCTTTTTTTGTAAAGCTGGTAGCCAACCTTACCCTAAGAGTTTCTGACTGCTCTGAAAATTTTACAGGTCAGGAAGGTACTGTTTGGCTCAGTAGTCCTGATTTCTGCCAGCTGATTTGAAGGGATCAGAGCTATTTTTCACTTATTCAAATTACATATTTTAATGTAATATTGGGGTATACCTCTCAAGAAGGAACAGTTTTTCCCTTGAGTTTAGAATTTTCTTTCATATAAGCAAACATTTTAGCAAGGATTTGCTTTAGGTAAACCCATGACCATGGGCACAATGCAAATGCATTTCAAAGATATTTCTGTGTGGGGAGGCAACGTTTATTCTAATCCCATCTCTTAATTGGATCATAAATTTGTTTGGGTTGAAAGAGACCATTAAAGATCATCTTTTTGACCCCCCTGGCATCAGCAGGGACATCTTTCACCTTTTCAGGTTGCTCAGAACCCTGTCTAACTTGACTTTGAACACTTCCAATGGTGAGCCATCCACATTTTCTGTGTGTAAGCTGTTCTGGTGTCTCACCACCCTCATTATAAAAAAATTCTTCCTTAGGTCCAAATTAAATCTTTCCTCTTCCAATTTCAAATCTGTGTTCCTTGTTGCTACATGCTTTTGTAAAAAGTCTTTCTCTCTTATCTTTCTGATAAGTTCTCTTTTGGGAGTTGATTGGTCCAGATGCTTCTGCCTTCTGGAAAAGTTCTTATTTGACTGCAGGATTTTTTTTATTCTCAGTTGTATTTTCCTACCCTTTCTTTTCAAGTTTTTATGGATAAACAGATGTTCATGGAAAAAAAATTATTTCTAAGTATTCTCTCTCCTCCTGCAAATTTTCTCTACTTGAACTCAACATCATCTCTCTGTAGCATAACAGTTATTTGCAGACTGTGGCTTCAAATGAGGCATAATCAGGAGGAGCAGATGAGTGAGTGGTGAAGAAGCATAGATCACATTTTCATGCAAATATACTACTAATAAGCTGAGGCAACAGCCCTGCTCTTGAAAATAAACATGCTAGTTGGTGAAATTAGCATCTAAATTAAACAGTTTTGTAATCCTTCTAGAAGGTTGTAATTTGTTTTTTCAGTTCTGCCCTCTTACATACAATTTCATTTGTTATAGGTACTGCAGCCTAAGTCATCATCACTATGTATCTTTCTTCTTTTTTTTTTTCTTTTTTTCAAAATACTATTAATCTTGACATGTGAACCTGCCATCATAGGATCATAAGGTAATCCATGTTGAAAGAGACTTTAAGACATGTCTTATCCAACCTCCTGCTGAGACAGCAGTGAGATCAGATCACTCATGGATTTATTCAATCTGGTCATGAAGACCAATCAGTATGGAGACCACACAGCCTTCCTTGGCAACATGTTCTTTGTGTTTGACACTCTTGATTGTCATTGAGGCTTTTCCTCTCATTGTATTAAGTTTGAAATGCTCTTGTTTCAATTTATGGCTGTTTCATCCTTCCATCCTGCACTGCTGTGAAGAGCCTGCTTGTGTGATGTTGATAAGGTTGTCTGGAAGGATGCTCCTAAGTCCTGCTTGAAGCCTATTCTTCTCCAGGTCTGACAAACTGAGTTCCTTCAGCTTCTCCTCACAGGGAAAATATTCCAACCCCAGACATCTCAGCTTGCCCTCCACTGAACTCACTCCTCTTTATTGAAGTCTGGCACTGGTGGGCCCAAAATTTTCTCACTATCTACATTTCTTGGTTTACTGAAACATTTTGTACTCTTCTTTCAGCACTTTTGAGGTATGGAAACACTGTAACTCAGAATTCAGCTACTCTAAAAACTAATTTTACAGGTATTACTCTATAGACAACAGGGTTTTCATATTGGATGGTAACTTAAGGTGTGAAAATCATAATTTTGCTGAATTCTAATCCAACCAGCAAATCCAGTTCTGAGAGACAGGAAAAAGCCTTAGTGAGTTCTATATCTATCAAGATAATACAACTTGGACATGATAATTGCTCTGTCCAGATGTATCTTGAGAAGAAAAGCAACGTCTACTTTTGTGATTTCAAGAAAGCTGGCCATTTTCTGATCCAGATTTTTTTTTTCAGTTCTGTTAAAGGGGTTGAGTCATATTGATTTTTATCAAGTCTAACTGAACTCAATAGTAGGACTTGATTCAGACTTGAAACCTGCTATCCAGATACTTGCTGAACTGCCCAGAAAAGAAGCTGTTGAACAGGAAAACAGGAAAGTTCACTGGTTTTGTTTTTCTTTCTCCTCTTCCTTTTCTCCTACAGTTATGGCTGATCATCCTGAGAGCTGCTGGAGCTGTGGGAGCATTGAGCAGAGTGCAGTGAGGCATTCAAAGAATGCCCCTGGGCATTTATTGTACAGTGCATCCTACTCCCATTCCCTGCAGCTCCTATGTGCAAACCAACTCGTTATGTTTTTGTCTTTGTGCCTGGGACATTTTTTGAAAGTGAATATCCCAAACTGATTAGAACATGCTACAATAATGCTTAATTTCTCTAGGTTTGTCGGTCTGGAACTTTTTCAGTATCTGTCCAAAATATTAGAAATTAAACAGCAAGTGGAACGTCTGCTTTGATTTTAAAAAGCCTCTAAAGAAATAGCAAGCTAGAAATCTCTGCTGGTGCCTCGGGTGCTGTATTCCACCTTTGCTAATCAGACATACATGAAAGTCTTTCCAAATAGCCTTTGAAGACAGAGCTGAAGCAACTGATGTATTCATTTCTCCCTCATGAAAATGACCTTTTGCGCGGGCTGAGATATTTTCATGAGTGGATATTTTCCCAGTTAGGTGTTTCTTCTTTTGGTTTTTGGTTTTGTTTTTTGTCATTGTTGTTGGGTTTTGGGTTTGTTTTTAATTATTTTTAAAGTCTAATATCTCCTGTCCTCTGACATTCTGGTGGAATTGAAAACAAGATTTTAGTATCTCCCTAAAATCCTTCAAAATTCTGGAGGTAAATAGTGCCTAATGATCTTGCCTATTTAAATCTCTCCAACCTCTTCTACAAGATAATGTTTAAGTTATTTTGATATTTCCTTGCAAGAAGGATGTTTATTCCTTTTTTCTTGTAACTCTCCCCTGGTGAAGGCAGAATGCAGTATTATTAGAGGAAGTTGTATTTTGCTCATTACAACCTGATTAATGAACACACATCATTGCTTTAATTTGAAAGCAGTTTGCAGAATTTCCATGGTGGGAAGTAAAGTGTCACTGGCAAAGTTTATGTTTTTAACTTGTACAGCATGGAACCAATGTTCTTCTGCTCCCAGACCATTGGCTTCTGGCAGAGTTACTGAGGAAAGTCTTCCTGAGTGTACCAGTAAACAGCATGGAACAATTTCTGATGTTCTCCCCTTCTGACAGTTGCTTTAGTTCAGTCTGATATTTCTCTGTGTGTCTGTGTAACGGAGACATTTTGTGTAGGTGTATTTCTGTAGGTATTTTTTTGTGCAAAATCAGTTTTGGAATGAGTTCAAGGATATATGGCATGCTCAAGGCCATAAGTAATCTGTAGAAGAGGTATTTGGAGTTGTGTGTTAATGGAAGTAGCAGATCAAAAATAATCACCTTTTTCAGTAAAAGCAAAACTCTTTTTTTCATCTGACAGGAGGGGAAAAACAGGTGTGGAAAGTTTCAAAAGAAGGTTTTCAAGTCTTAGAGGAGTTTCCTTAAAAGTTGGTGGGGTTTTTTCATGAAAATTATATAGGAATTTTAGAAAACCATTTCTTGACTATAATCATCTGAATTGTATTGACAGGACTGGAAGCAAACAGTAAGGTTTCACATACATTCTGTGTCAGCTGCAGTCTCTTGTTCACAACCATTAACTGAATACCAAAGCACTGATGCTGACTCCCACCAGCCTGAGCTGTCAGGCATCAGTTCAGGCACATGAACTAAACCTCTGCTTTAACAGTAAGAAATGAACTTGGAATGCAGTGTTCAGTATTGTAGAAATGTCATCCTTTTATTAAAAAAAAAACGTGTTTCAGTAATACTAGATGAGACATAATATTATTCAGCTACCACAAGTCAGTCAGACTTTTCCACAGATGAAGGACAGGTTGTGATGTTGGAGGATGTGCCCCTCAGATATACTGCCAGAAGAATATTGACTTTTAGACAATGTTCCTTGCTGTGTTCAGAGGGCAACATCGATCAATGTATTGTAAGAAAGATAGTTTCTAATATTCATTTGGTTCAAATCAAGAGAGATGCCTGCTTAAAAAATGATGCTGCTTCATATGGCTTCCTGAACATTATTTTCCACCCATAAACCTGCCATTCTTTTTAAGTGATAATGCTTAATTGTTCAAGAGCCAAGATCCTAATTTGGTTAGGAAGTGTTATATTTGGGTGTTTTGGTTTTGCTATAGAAAGTTAATGGGATTTATGCAAAAAATTTCTTGATTGCTTCAGTGAATGTTCTCCCAGGGAAATAAACTTTGATCTTAATCTTCATGTTTAGATTTGTAATGCCCTTGGCAATTTACATTTACATGAATTTTTCATTCATTGCTTTATAATTGGAAGTTTCATTGAACATTCTATGAGCCTGCAATGCATTCCTCTCAGGTGCACCTTGCAAAACTTACCTTCTCAATCTCACAGTTACTCAAAGGTTATCAATTTCTACCTGCAGGAAAGCAGAAAGAGAGTTATAAATATTTGCCTTATTTATCTTTATTAATAGATAATCTATAGGAACAACTTACTTTTAGGCTGCTAATTGCATGGCCTTACTGAAGCACAGCTACTGTGCTCCTAAGTCATGTGTGTGACCTCTTGAGCCCCAGTGGTGGCAGAGATACCTGAAAGCTGATGTGTGAGAGTCCTATGCAGTATAATGTAGGAAACAAAAAGCGTAGGGGAACTACACTGTTCATGCCAGCATTGGAATAATGTGACTGCACCCCTGTCTTGTTTACCTTTTAGGTTTTGTCAGCCAAGTTAGAAAAAAGAGTGCTCTTTTAAAAGTTCTTTAGAGGGTCATCTCAGTGCAGCTATTTTAAGATGTATTTAAGATGTATTTACACTTTACACTTGTTCCACCAGGTTTCTAGGGAGGGCTTCATTGTCTCTTTCCCTTCTCCACTGAAGGAACTCTCTCTAAGGCATTTATTAGCCCTACTTTTTTAAATGAGCTGATTCACTGTCTCTTGATTTTCTTGCAGAGCTTGTGACAGTAGCCAGTGAAGTGTAAATACATCTTAAATATATTTCGACTTCCAGTGAAATGGAATCAGAGACTGCAGTGTTAAGTGTTGGAATGTGCTCCCTTGTAGTGTGAACTTGTAGGGGGCAGGGCTGTGTCCTTACTCTTCTCCTCACTGTCTTTAGCCTCTCTGCCTGTGCTAGGTACACACACATAGTACCTTTAATTTTCTGCTAATGGCATGCAGGATGTGCTTATGCCATGTGTTGGCTGGAATGACCCAGCATTACAGGAACCTGCTTGGTCCCTGTCAGGAGAGAGCAGTCTTTTCCTTCCTGTTCAATGTGGCCTCAGAACTTGTGCAGAAGGGCTTGGGATTCCAAGGGGCTGGAGCACAGCCTGTAGGAGGGTGAGGAGTGTTGGAGTGTGCAGGGCTTGCTGGGATGCTGATGGACTGGTGTGTAGAGCAAAGGGTGTCCAATGTGACAGCACATCTCTTGCATACTCTGTATACAGAATAGACCTTGGAACAAAATATCCCTGGATGAACTACAGCACTGGAAGGAAACTGGTTCATCCAACCTAAAAATAGGGTCTAAGCGCAGACTAATATACATAAAATGTACATGATCAGACTGGATCAGGGCATGGAATGAATTGAAGAAAGTAGCTGTGACAAGGTTGTTGTACCTTTTATCTTCAAGGACATGGTGTCTCTGCCTCCAACAACAGATGAAAGAATTCGTTTTCTTTGTCTCAGTGGCTTAAATTTTGTATCTAATTTCTGGGTTTGCTTTGTTTATATTCCAGGCACTGGTTTTTATGATGATGCTTCCTGCTGCAGTAGAGAGCCCTTTTGTATCTGGTATTTTCTTCCTGAGGGAGCTCTGTTCATTGGCAACTTGATTGCATCCTTTTTATTTTTTTCTGACAACAGTTTTAGGTTACCAGGAGGCATTTGCCATAATCCTGGGATTATATCTGTGACCGGTTTTTTGCTTCTTGTTCAATTAATTAACATCCTTGAAAAGGCATGGATTGAGGGTTGTTTCCCTGTATCTGTTTACATGCCTGTTTTATGTACAGTGCATCAGTGGCTGGACAGAAAGTTTTCTGAGGCTGCAGATGAGCACCAGGTTGACCAGGAGCCAGCAAAATGTCCCTGTGGCAGCTGCTGAGCTGCATTAGGAAGAGCATTTCCACAAGTTAAAAGAGGTGATTCTTGTCCTTCCACTCCACACTGCTGAGACACATCTGGAATTCTGGGTTCAGTTCTGGGTTTTCCTGTCTAAGAGACACAGACCTACTGAAGCAAGCCTTGTAAAGGACCATGAGGATGTGTAAGGGCTTGATTCATCTCTCAGACATGGAAAGGCTGAGAGAACTTGCCTTGTTTAGTCTGGAGAAGAGAAGATTTGTGAGGAGTGTCTTATCAATGTGTATAACTGTCTAATGAGGATGTGAAATGCCAAACTCTTTGTAGGGGTATCTGGTGAGAGGACGAGAAGCAATGGGCTGAAATTGAAATACAAGAAATCCCATTTAAGCATGAGAAAAACCTTACTGAAAATCTTTGTGCAAAGAAGACCATTTGGAAGTCCCAGTTTTTTTGACAAATATTACAGAAAAAGCTGGTTTTTGATACTGCGATCCAAAGGAGAATTTTTAAATGAAAGAGCTGACTGAATATACCACTTAACAGCTTTTTGTACATAAATTAGTATTTGTTATGGAGTGCAGACACACAACAGTCAGTTTCTTCTGAAGAAATCTGGCAGTGGAGAGTGCAAAGCAAGATATTTAGGTCATGTCTTTCTTGGTTATGTTATTTGACAAGTACCCTGGAAAGGAGTGGTCAGATTCTGTTCACAGTTATGTCGTAAGTGGAGGAGAACTTCTCCTGAACTCCTCTGTGTATCTGAGAACAGAACTTGCCACTGTCTCCAGTCTAAGGACTTTGCATTCTGGTTCCTTTCCTGCCTTCACATGGCTATGTCTGTCAGAAAAAATACACTGCAGCTAGGCCTGCAATGTCTAATTGTGCCTGCTAAAATAGCTCAGCAAGAAGATGGGACTTTATTCTGCCTGTACAGATTTACTTAGGGATTGGAAGTTGATAGAGCTTTAATCCCTTCACTACAACAGGAAAGTGAAGGCTTCACACTGGACAATGCAGTACCTCTTTATGTACAGTCTGCCCTGCAAAATATTTAATGCTTTTAAATCTTTAATGGATTGGGACTGTCTGTGATTGCAGTGTTCTGGGTAACTCTGGGACATTCCATACAAGGTACAAGCTCCTGCCTGAACCTTTTCTCATACCATAGATACATTTTCAAAATTTTCTGCTTTGAACTTACCTTAAAAATTGTCTCTGCTACTAGTTCTAACTTCTGCATAAATTTCCATAGGTGATGCAGAAGATTAAAGTTCTGCCTAGTTATTCATTTTCTCACCTCTGTCTCCTGACAAACAAAGCTGGAGTGATGAGAACCACAGAGCAGACTTTGGTCAATTAGATATTCTTTTTCATAAATAAAAAGGTGAAAAGCACAGAGAGCTGGAACTGTTCAGTGGGGCTAAACATGCAGGGGAGTGATGTAGATGACTAAGTGCAGGAAGGTTAAGCTTTCTAAGCACTCCTGAAGATCAATTTGCTAGGCACCTGCTGTTTGCTTTCTATTTTATGGATCTAGGTCAGGGAAAAAGTAATGGACATCTCACATGCTTGACATTTATTATTTTTAGTCATTTCTTGGTTCCCTTTATTGATGGCTTTTACACACTGATCATGTTGAAAGCTGCCCTGAAGATATTTGCATTTGCATCAAAGTGTGGCTATTCAGGGAGAAAGCCAGGTCACATAAAAGTCAAGATGTCCCTTCCCAATGAGACAGCTCCCTCTCTGAAATAAGCCAATAACCCGTTCACTTGACACATTAAAATGACAGATAAAATGCCTGAGGCACAGTCTTATTATGTGAGTTCAACAGAGTGATGACATAAATGGCTTTCCTTTATACCTACATTTGCCCTCAGGATGCTTTGGTTTTCTTAAGCTATGAAGGTTGAAGTGCTGATATTTACGTATCATTAGTTCAGAGGTAAAGGTGAGAACTCCAGCAAAGGTCCTCAGGCACAGTGTTAGAGTGTCATTGTCACTGACTAAATTGGTGCTTTTCAGAGCTACTTAGATTGGTTGAACACCCATGCTCGGGAGACAAGCAAACAGAGAGAGAGGAAAAGAAGGTCTGAAAATAGACCTACATGAGTACAACATATTAGATGCCATTACAGGGCAAAAAAGAATTGATGGGAAACTGGAAAATCAGCTACTTCTTGAGGATCACACAACCTCCTTGCTTATGTCAGGAGTCTGTGTTGTGGCACTTCTCTGCTACAAATACGAGGTAGGTAGAAGCCCTATGGGGTGGTGTGCGAATGGCTGTAGAGAATCTATCTCTTGATGAGAACTCTTGACTTCCCTTCAAAGCATTGGCAAAAGCTGAAGTTTTTTAACTTATGTAAGTAGAAAATTAGACCTTTTATATTTAGCTCATTCTCAAGGAGTACCTCTGGGATGTGGCAATGCCATTTCTTGTTATTTTCGCTAGCATGTGATAACCCTCATTGGGTATGGATGAAACTAATTGTTCAATTTGCCCATCATTCAGCACACTGAAGAAAAGCATTTTAAAATTCCCCCTGAAAATGCATGAAGAGAGAAATTCAGCACACCTAAACCCAGGCCTTTTTTTCATATGTCTTTATTGCATTGATAAGAGAAGTGCCATGAGATACTTTAAGTATGTCTTAAAGTTTAAAGAAATAGTGTTAACCAGAGTGTTTAGGTAGGTAAATTTGTTAGGTTTAAGGGTATTCATGTGGTTAATGAATGGAATTGCTCTGTGTGCTTTGCTACATCTGAATCTGGAATTAAAGGGCATCATGACCAGCCTGGTTTCTGAACAGGAGTTTTACAACGCTGCTCTGAAATAATCTCAGCTGGGGTCAGATGAAAGTAAAGCTTCCCGACTGATCTCTGTCCTGCAGGCTCTATTTCAGTTCTAGTAGGACAGTGTACTATGCAGGCAGTCTATACCAGTATTCTTTCTGCTTTTTTTAATGTCAGGAGAAAAAAAAAAAAAAATCAATGCATCAGGAGCTCTTTGAAGCTGTTTTGGTATTTTGAAAGGATTATATTCTTTTTCTGTGTTAAGCATATTAACATTTCCAATTATGCTCCCTGTCAGTGGGGACAAATAAACACTCGTTACCTAAGAGCTGCTGCTTGCTGTTACGGAAGAGACTTGAACATTGTTCCCTGCCACGGGGATTCATTTTTCCATGTCATTTCTGCCAGAACTGGGTAGAAATCAAGCTAGAACTTGATTTTGATGTGCATCAGTTCAATTTTGAGAGCATACCTATCTCATTATTAACCATTCTACTTCTCTGAATACCAATAATAATATTGTACTGTTTAATAAAACAGCCCTTGATTTTAAATGGGAAAAAATATAGGGTTCTGATATGTAATAGATAATTGTTGTAATAATTAACTGATACAGATGTGTCCCATAAGTTATCAAGTAATCCTAGTTAACAATACTTGTTCTACACATCCCTGAGTCATGAAAGCTTGGTCAATTAAAGATCAGCCTTGACTATATAAGCACATGACAATGTATTTGTATTTTTAATTTGGGAAGTCTGTATCATAATATAATTATCTATAGCATAATGCTAGCAAAGGGCATAACCAGAATTACAGAGGCAATAATAAGAGTTCCAGCATAAGCTTTATATAAATTGCTCTTCAAGGGAAAATGTGACCTTCATGGAAAGCAAGCTATTTGTTCATTTATAGTCAAAACCACTAAGGAAGGGGGTTAAGCAGGTTTACAGAAACCTAGGTGTGAAGATAAGAATAGCTTAGTTGAAAAGACACTTTCCAAAGCTAAAGAGAGTGATGGTTGAGGAATAAAGGTGATTTGAAAATATCTGAATTCTCCTGGAGTGCCTTGGCTTGCATATGTTTACTCCCAGCTTGAAGGTGGCACCTTCTTCAGGCAGAAACAGAAGTCACGTTTATCGCCGTCCTGTGCGCAGATGGCTGCGTGTCCTGGGCTGGCTTTGAACATGTCAAAAGGGATAAGGGTCATTTAATTTGAAAAAGTACACCAGGTGAGACACCACTGTGGTTTCTTCTGGCCTATCTCATTATTTAAGCTTTATAGCAAGGCACTATTTTGGCTGTTATATAACTATTATTGACCATATTTGAGAGTTTATGTAGCACATACTTATGTGCTGCTTTTACAAAGGTACTACTTTGTAGATTTACAGAGGGGACAAGAATAAAGAGATGATAACAAGACACAAATTACATGTTGTCTCTGGACAGTGTGTCAAAGCATGCCACATAAACCTTTGGTAAAAATAGGCACTGGAGCTCCTTTGCCTGTATTGCAGAGGGCAAGCAGTTTGCAGAGATTAACTGCAGAGGCGGGCAGCTGTTTGTGGTTCTTGCTTCACACTTGAGCAGATCCAAGCAGCTCCTGGGAATTACTTTAGCAGCCTGAAGCTCCCTGGCTACCTCTGCAAACTATGATTTGATAAACTCTTGGAGGGAAAGAATGATATGAAAACCATTCTGGTCCTTCCATGGGCTAATCCTGGAAGGTCCTACTTGTTTCTCAAGGTGTCAAATCTTTTGTTTAGATTATGATCCAGTTTTCCAGTGCTTTTTCTGATGTCATTCTCAGAGACCCTACAAACATGTACCCTCCTGCAGACCAGCTGGAGCACTTGGTGTAGCTGGCGTGTTCGGTGGAGTCTGCAACTGGAAAGTTTGCTTTTTGAAAGGACCTTGGATAAACTGAGAATTTTAAAGCTGTGAAGCACCGCACTCGCTGATATGCTGTCTTCTATCACATGGGTGCTGTGCTCCTGCTGGGCTGGTGCTCATCAGTTTATGGCTGCTCCCAGCATGACTCACTGGGCATCTGTAGACATGGCACTCTCAGAATTAGCAAATGGAGGCAGCATCACAACCTTGCTTGGTGTGGGAAGGGAAAGCACACATTTGTAAATGACAGGGGTGTGCTCAGTTCCTTCAGTTGATGGGGAAGTACTTGCTGGGAAAGAATTGCCCAGAGAGTTTTAAGAGTACTGCCTTTCTGGGATGAAAGCAAGACTTTTTATTTGAATGAGATACAATTGGTAATTCAGTCTTTCAGAAGGCAGTTTAATGAATACTTCTTGTCCACCTAAGAAAGTATAGCATTGCAGTCAACTCAGGTCTTTCTCTAAGTTTTTACAAGCATTTATTTTCTGCTAAGGAGAAAAAACCATGAACAAACAACAATAAAAAATTACTGAAAACTGGCAAGCTAAATGCATGTTATGAGCCTTAAAAAGAGAAATTTCTTCATAATATTTTAATAAAATATATATTGTTTCCTACAGTGTGTTTATAATATCTCCTTTTGTAATGGAAGGAAAGCTGTTACAAGAATGCATTTGGAATAATGGTCTTAATATTAGGATAGAAACAGTCACTGTTTTCTTTCTCTCATTTTGAATGTGTGCTTAAATAATGCCGAAGTTCTTTTTTCTCAGTTAAATCATATTTTATTCTTATTAAGAGACTGATTCTGTGGATACCTGTGTTCCTGCTGATTCTTTAGTTGCAACAGTGATGCCTTCACATCAGGAACACTTCTCTGCACCTAGCAGGATCAAGTCCTTTACTTTTGAATACTTTTTTTTCTTTTTTTAACGTTTTTTAGCTTCAAGAGTAGCTTAGAAGTTTAGAAAGGCTTTGGCTGATCCTGTATAGGATGCAGGGATAAGAGTCTGTGTGAAGTCAGAAGGAAAACAGAAGAGAAATGAAGCCCTGGAAATTGGAGATGCCTTCTCTTAAAATCCAATTATCTGCTGGGAAACAAGAAACAAGAGGAGAATAATTGAATGGGGCAGTACAGAAAGTCTATCTTTGTAGTGCATTGAGCAGGATGTGTTTCAGCTGTCTGGCTGTTACATGAGCATCATTATTTATCTGCTGGGAGCTTACTTCTGACATTATCACTAAATTGGTCCCACAGTCTCTTGTCCGTCATCTACAGTAATTCAAAGATGCAACATCTCCTACTTGGTCTCTTCAAGAGTACAACAAACCAAACAGCTGTACATTGTCTTGTAAAATAACTCAGCTCCCAGAAATTAAACACGTATTTGCAAAAGCTATTTAATCATTTACTTTTTGCCTCAGAGCAAAACACCTCTCAAAGAAATTGCTTATTAATGTCAATTTTATTAATGACAGCAAGGTCACAGGTGAAAAGAGCATCTCAGTGCTAGTCTGCCTCTGTGAAGGGTGTTTTGAGGAAGGAGTTCAGTGAGTCTTAGGATCCTAGTGCATAGGTCACTGTGAGAAAGTGGCAGGAAAATGGTGAAATCACCCAGTGGGTCAACAGCACTCAGTGCACAGAGGGTCTGTATTAAGTCACAGTCAAGCTTTGGTCTTGTTACATCTCTAAAACTTTTTTTGGGGGGTATTTTTGGTCTCGTGTTTGTCAAAGAGCTACCAGGCACATTTGCTATGATTTACACCATTGCAGTGTTTTAGTGTGTGTTAAATGATAGTGAAATGGCAAGAGCACGGAAAGATGCAGTAAGAGTCTGTTTGAAAGCTGGAAGTAAAAGGAACAAGAAGATTTGGATTTTACAAGGCCAGTCTTTAATAAGATGGATGACAGGTTTTTCATGCCTGAGATACAGCACACTGAGCACATCGGTACAGCTGCCAGGGCCCTAGAAGCAGCAGCACAGCCATATCGTGGTGCAGAGTATGGCTCATCAGCCCTGCTGATGGGTGCAGATATGCTGAGATACCTCCACTGTGCTGGTGGGGCTGTGTCCAAGCATATCCTCAATGCTCCAGACAGGTCTATTAGCCCAGCTGTTGGAGCCCTGAGACTTGTAAGGCACAAGAGCAGGAGTGTCAGGAAGGTTTATTAACGGAGGTGCAGAGTGGTGCCAACCCATGGAGGGCACTAATAATGCTGCTGAGCCTGAGCTAAGGGGTCTGTTCAGCACATGGTTAGTGTGCAGTGGCCTGGCTACAGCTGCCCCAGCACAGTCTCACTGTGAGCTCTCTGTACCCACCCACGGGCTGTGGCTCCTTGGACTTGTGCAGGGATCTGCAGCACGAGGCAGGCTTAGGGCAGGATGGCACCAGCTCTCTGCCCTTAAAGATGTGAGAAGGCATTGCAAAATCAGGCCAGATGCCCCTCTAACTTGGTGTCCTGTCTGCTAGAGCAGCTGGGCCCAGCTGGTCCAGGAGGCTTGGGAGGAGTGGAACAGGGTCTGTGGTGACTCATCCCTGCAAAACTCCATCAACTGAACCTGCAGAGAAGATGCAGTGATCTATATTTACTGTAGTCCTAATTTGGATAGCTTATTCCCAAAGAAAAGCAGAATTTGAGGCCAGAATTTGAGCTGCCTCTTCTGCCCCAAATCTGCTTAGGGAGCAAAGCTAGCATAAACTTCTCTTTTCTTCCCCATTGTCCCAGCTCCCTAGATATTGTAGGTGCCTGGGTATTTCTGAAATGAGTTTTCTGTGTTTGGCAAAGTTTACATCAAAATATACTGCACATAACTTTATTATGGTAGATTCAGAACAGCCACTTGTTCATATAGATACTAAAATGTGACATTTAAATGTGAAACAAAATATCACTGCATAGTAGGGTTAGCACTGCTGACTTTTTAACGGGATAATACATAAAGCTGTAGCTGCCATCTCACTGCTGATGACTGGAAAATGGGGGGATGGGAATTGTCAAAATTTTCAGCATTGTTGTTATTTCCATTGAACTATTGTGCGTGTTCTGACCTGTGCTCCAGATGTATGTACCTGATCCAAATGTAAAGGAAGATTTGGAAAGATGTGATACTCGCAGTGGTGGGGGAGGGACTATAATCAAGTAGATATATTTGTTCAGTAAAAAAGAAAATTTACAGATGGATTAGTTGACCAAAAGATTGGTAATGAACCTTCACTCTGAGAATAAGTTTAGCATAAATAGTACATAAATCTTTGCACTACTAGTAATGTAATGTTTTTGTAAATATATGCTATCAAAGGAAGCACCATGAGCCTTGAATTGATTCGCTGACACACAAATTTCCTGTCCCCTTCCCTGTTTAATTTAATGGATTTGACTGTAAAGAATAGTTTTGCTTTAAACACTGCTTCAAAACAATATCTAGTGAGCAACATTTAGTTAACCTGAAGTATCCAGTTCTGAATAAAACTCATCCATTTCTTAACAGGATTTACCTTTTTTAGTTTGCATCTTTGGTATACTTATTAATACCAATTCTGCTGTGCTTGAGGATTAAACCACAGTGTTAAGTATGCTAATAATACTTATTCAGTAAGTATTATAAAGGTCATAAAGAAAATTGCTAAGAGCAGGGTTACAAACCCCCCAAAGTGCATGTGATTATCTAAATTTTTACGTAGGAAGTTTGTCTCTCTTCATTTTGATCTGATAGTGTGGAAAGTGAAGAATAATTTTAGTGACTGACCACAATGAGCCCAGCCCAGGTCTTGGGAGAGCTGTTTGGGGGGTGTAGAATAAGGACCCACAGTGGCTCCAGAGCTCCAGAAAAGAAAAAATTTCTCTTTTGCAGAATAACCAGTCACTATCACAGCAGCATTTAGGATTTCAGGTGTTCCTCTCTTTTTTTTTTCTCTTTTTAAATAAGTGAAATTGAAGAACAGCAGAGGGAGAACCATATATAAGGCTGTCTTTTGTTCTAAGAATAAAAATTATCATTTGCTTACATAAATGCAAATAATTTATATTCCTTACCTTTCCATGTTTAATAAAATAATATCTTATTTCTGCAAATCCCCACTGACATGTTGCTGGGCAATGAAATCATGCATTTTAAAATCTCTTGGAAAGAGTCTGCAAAATATGGCACTTAATCTTTATGCTTAATCTCAAATCATCGAAGATAAAATGATTTCATGAAGGACAGAAAAACATTTGGGGTTTGCTGCTGTATTTACATCTCCATTTGGAATACAAATGATGCTGAAGAGTGTGTTTGCTCAGTTCTTTATGGGGCTGCCAACCCTGAGCTCCTATCGGGCCAAGCAGCAGTTGACTCATCTGACCCTGGAGGAAAAATTGCTTAAAGATTCATGTACTTTTAATGCTCAGTCAGGGATTACATCTGTGCCAGCTCTTGGCTTGCTTATCAAAGGTGGATATGCTGGAACATTTCTTTTGGTTGATTTTTCTGTTAAAGGTGTTACAAAGATCCTTGGATCACATTGACAGAAGGAACAAGACTGCTACAGAAAGGGAAAACACTGAAGGGGGCATTTTTGGTTTTGGGATGCATGCCCACATAACTTGATATTTTTACTGAAGGAGTGGCATATGTGACTCAGGTGGAGAGAAAGAAAACTGGTTGGAATGATACCAGAAATAATAAGGTTTAATAAACTCTAAAATATTACTTTGTAAAACCTTAGTACAAACTAAGGTGCCAATGTTTATACAAATATCTCACTGCAAACACAGGAACAATCAGGCTGACTTTCATGGAAAGCATAGTTTTAATTTTTATGCTTGAAAGGTAATTTATTCCAGTATGTAAAATGGGGGAAGAACAGTTAGGGGATCAGACTATATAGTAAAAATAAATTGTTGTAATGTGACAGCATGAATATACATTTATAATTCCACATAGAGGCAAATGGACACTATGAAGGGAGAATAAAAAAAAAACCTGGATTTTTAAAAAACAGTCTTTAGTAAAGTCTAGAAGTCCTGGCCAGGGGAATAGGTACAGATAGGAAAATGCCTAGTTACATTATCTACAAATGTTTAAGCTCAGGATGGAAATCAGATTGGTGGGAATAGCACACGTTTTAATGCTCCTAGAGGAGAAAATGCTCCGTGTTCAAATTAGAAGCCTTAACTTGCAGGTTGTTGAGTATATTTGGAAATATAAGCAAGGACAGTGTGGGGCTGGATCTTTTCCATGCATGCATTTTTGCATATGCTAAAAGGAAGGTTGAAACTTCCCTAATACAGCAAGAAGTCTCTGATATACAGCTTGATATCCCCCCCTGGAACCACAACATACTGGCTAGGGCAGCCAGCTGAATTATTCCATTTGAATTGAATTTTCAACTTGTCTCTATTCCTGGATCTCTTGAAAGGGAAATTGTGATTTTCTATGGATAACTTTTTTTCTGCTATTCACATAAATTTGCAAAATAACTTTTGAACATTTTTGTCAATTTACATTTGGGTAATAGCAATTGTAACTTGTATTGCTTGATAGCACCTTGCTGGGAGATTTGTGGAACCTGTAAGCAGTGGATAACTGGAAGTGGAAAGTGTGATAGTAGTAGTTCATTCCTACTCTGAATAACATGGTGATGGCATTCCTGCTAAAATGTGGGCATTTTTATTGTTCCACTCAGTATTCCTTTCGGAGAAATCCTACCTTAATGCAATAGCTGCACAAAAGAGGACCTCAAATGTGAGAACAGAACTGTGTTCTCTTTTGATCCCATGAAGCCACTCTTCATGTCTGCAGTCATGGCATAAATCTGAACCACTTGGCAATGAACCCATTTTTCAGAGTCTTCTATTGCTGGTGTTTCTGAGCAGCTGTGTGTTGGCTGCAAAGGACGAGTGTGTACACTTCTCTTTACAACCAACACACAGTTTTGCTTAAGCAATGAGGCATTTGTCTGCTTTGTATTTGAACACTGCTGGCAGCCTAAGAAATCTTTATTTAGTGTTTTCCTATGCACCTGCTCAGAGGGATTTGCAATACCTCATGAGTTCTGATGTTGCCTCACAGTAACAAGTTTCTTGTAGTCTTATAGGTCTTGCAAGTGGTACCAAGTACAAAGTTCTTAGCTTCACTTTTCACCATTTTTTCCCTTTAAATCTTGCAGCAGAACAGCTCTGAAATCCATTTGGTGGGATTTTACATTGTAGCTGAATACACTAACATTTTTGCCACTCTTGTGAATTCTTCACTGGCATCAATGACATTTCATCCTGTTCTGTTCTTTTCCACTTCAAATATTATAAGTGTTTAAGACTGAAGGTTGATTTTGTCTGTCAGAACTCCATGATGACTCTGTTTTAATTTAGAGATACGGACAAAAGGCTTTACTAGGCTTTGTTAAGATGAAAAGTCTCTTATCAGTGAGGGTAGCAGTTTTTATGCTAAATGTGTAGCATGTAAGGTGAGGACCCTTTATGTCTAATGAGAGAATTAAATTTATCTTCTTTGAGGTATTTGAAAGCTCTCTTGGTATTTGTGGTTTCTCCTAACTGCATGTGAACCAATAAAAATGAACAGTTGAATCTGTTGATGTCCATTCCAGGACAAAGAGGTTCCATGTATGATCCAGTTGAGCCAGTTACTGTCACCTAATGAATTCAGATGTGCAGCATTCACAGAGAATTTCAAGCATCAGCAGCTCTAATTGCCTTCTTAATCTTATTAATTATCTCCTTTTCTAACTTTTGTTTAGAGTCAGCATAAAAATTTTCTTCCTGCTGAAATAACTTCATAGGCAAAGTTCAAGTGAGCAATTAGTGATTGCATCTGGTTTTGAGTTATTTTCCCAGCTTGTGGTAGTTCAGTTAACAACCTTTTAAAATTCTCATGTATATCCCCAGGCAGCTGTAGGTCTGTTTCCCAAATCTACTGTGATGTTCAAAGTGCTTGTCTTTCTGGGACCATCTGCTTCTCTTCTCCAAAGACCATAAAATCCTTGGCAACCCCTTGAATGAACCTCATACTTCCTAACATACAGGAGTACATGGAACACATAAATAGAAAAATTATGGGAAGATTTTAATTCTGATATTGAAGCTGTTTTGCATTCAATGACCATTACAAGAATAGATTTTATGCCTGAAAGTGCCTTAGTGAACCATTATGTGTATCTGCAGTGCACGTAAAATTCTATTCCAGGAACACCAGCAAACTTCTGAAAATGGGCATTTCATTATCAAGTATCTATCACAATCCTGATTCTTCAACTCAACAAAGATATATAATACCTAAACAGCATTGACTTTACATGTTTCTTAAATTATTCCATGAACAAATTTAGGGAATCATTCAAAATCATTCTCTTTCTTCTAGTGTCCCTCTACTAACCCTTGGATCTAAGTCCTTGTCACATGCTACTTGCCTAAATGCTGAGCCTTTCCCTAGGTGTTGGCTACTTACTGGTATTATCCATCACAGCATTCTGATTCATGTAAGTTTTGAAGTTGCAAGTACGATAAATCAAAACAGTAATTGAATACACTTACATAAACTTACGAAATAGAAGCCCAAGTACTGGCTAAAAGAAATTAGGTAGCTATTTAAGCCTTGACACAAAAAGAATAGTTGTTCTGAATCTAAGGATTTTCGCTGTGCATTACAGTTTTAGCACGAGTTTCAGATCAAGAGAGTTAACTGTGAATTGTCTGTTTAACTGAAGTATTTTAACTGCTTGTGTTTTCCAGGTTTCTTGTTCTGTGTTCCAGAAAGCTAACAAGCTGTTTTCCCTAAGATGGCCAGTTAGCCACACAAGCTATGCCTGTAAAAATAGACTTACTCAACATTTCTCTGCTTCTAAAAATATGCTGCCTTTTCTATCACCATCTTCAATTTTTTAGGATAAATGAGCTTTAAGATCAGCTGTTTGGGTTTGAGACTTTTTCCTGTTCCTAGAGATTATCAAACTTGAGCTATGCACTCGCTGATTTGTGCCAGTAATTTCCTCTCTCTCTGGGAAGTAACCCTTCCTGAATACTGTTCTTGCCCCACATTTCCTGTTCTTAGGAATCTGGTTAACTTCAGGTTGTTGACTCATACAATTTCATGGTTTTCTTTTGTTACTTCTTGTCTAAATCCACCATGAACACAGAAGAATAAAGAACACATTCCTGTTGGATTTATTATAAACCCATGCTGATGATTATTTCCTGCCAGCACATCGAGGGTGGGATAGGTATTTGCATCCTCAAAAACATTTATTTGGCTGAGGTTCCAAGTGCTAAGCACCCAAGCTACAGACAGGGCTGATATCCCTGGGCTCTCCAGCTTCATTTATGCCTTCTCCAAAGGAGCAGGGTAATGCAGGTAGGTTTGATCCAAACTGTTACCTGAATGAGCTCTTCCCTCTTCATTGATTATCCAGGGAAACTAAGGAGCCTAGATCCCTAACTCAGCCCCAGATAGCTCAGCTATTTCTCTTATGCAATTAGGGTGGAAACACACCTCTGTCAGTGCTTTTTAGCTCAGGGATGTGTTTGCAGTCTCTGTTGACCTTCCCAAGGTGGCCCAAAACTGGCCATTCCAGCAGTCTGAATCCTGATCCTGGCAGTGCATCCTGAATTGGAATATCCTTTGTCACTGGCTGACCTGGGGACACTTTCCTCTTCAAATGTGGCTATTTGAAGCTGCAAGGCAGGCTGTTAGGATCAATGTTTGTAACTCAAATGTTATTGATCATTCCATCATAGACTTTTGCTACCACTGGTTTCTTGCATAAACTCTGTTTATATACTTCCATGAGATGTTTATATATTTATATATATATGCAAACATCTCATGGAAGTATATAAACAGAGTTGTGCAGTTCTTAACTCTGGTTGGTTTGCTCATGCAGCATCATCTAAGAACATATTCTTCCAAGTCTAACTGATCAATTGTATAACCAGAGGTCAGTTATGTGGTTGATGTCCTGGCTCAGGTCCAGAGCTCCATATGTTCAGGCACTGCTTCTCAGAAAAGCTCTACTCTATAGTCAGGACTGTAGCCAGATCCTTTGTATTGGAATGTCCATCTCAGACTGCACACCCTGTGGTGAGCCTTGCACAGGTGTGCTTTGGACTGGATATGCCTTCCCACCGATGATATAATTTGGCTTTGAATTTGTGCAAACAGCCATTTGTACTTCCTGTTCCTTTGCCTTTCATTTCCGTGCTCAGTCAGGTGTGAGATTGCTACATACCTCTCAGGGAGCCTGCTTTTATTTTAGTAACAGCCTACATTTCCTTATCATCAGCACTCTGTATGTGGCACAACTCAGAAGTAGTTCTGCTGGAAAACAGACTTGTAGCTTTGCTACAGCTTAGAGATAAAACAGTGACACTGATGATTGGAAGAGATGCTTCAAGCACAGACTGCCAAGGCTGCCTCTGTAGGTCACAACAATCCTTCCATTGTCAGCTAGGGTGACCCTCACCTTTTGTTCTCTACAATCTTTCTTTTCAGTTTTAGAAAAAGTATTGCCTTATTAAAATATTTAAAAAATAACGTATCATAAGAAATATACCAGATGAAGAAGGACTCTTTAGCACTTACCACATGTCTTAAAGGTCTGCCATCCTTCCCACTCCACCCTTGCTGCCCTCTCAGAAACTTCTCTGAGTCTGTGGTTTGTGTCCCTGTAAGTGGGATATGCCTCTTACCTCTCACTTCTGTTCTTGATGCTTTTGTCCTCTATCTAGCAGTAGAGTAATTTTAGGAACAGAGGTTGATTTTTTCAAATACAGCCTTGATGATCACTCTACCTTCACCTAACTAATTTGCTCAATTGATTTGTTAAAAAATGCAAAAAAACCCAAGGGGTGCTTCCTGGGGGCTTCTCTAAGCTGTCGCAAGATTTTCTACTGCATCTTAAGAAATGTTCACTGTACCTTCTTCTTATCAGCCTTGCAGGTTCCGAGATCAGAGATGACAGCCCTGGCATTTGCCATGCTTTTTCCAGTCATCCCCTTTCCACCTGTTCTTATTTGGCAGCCCAGGGGGTTGACATAATTGTCCATGTTCTGTTGGGAGAGAAGGCACTTGATAAAATAGCAACCCTAGTAGGTTGACCTCCCTGTGTTTTTGATTATAGATTTGTCTAGTAATGAAAAACCTGGAATTATTGTAAAGCTGACTTTGCCCTTTTTGCCTGCCCACCAGACAGGAGAGCAACAAAGAACTGTAAATGTCTTCATCCCTTGAACATTCTCTGTGAATGGATATCCTGTTTCAAGGGACTGAGGAGTTTTCCACTCTAGGCTGCTAACATGCAATTGCATTCATGAAAATGAATGCCCAGAGACAGAGGCATGTCCTCTGGAATTAGCCCACTCTGACGAATGACACACATTTCCAGAACAGAATAGGCCGTGTGGGAGCATTGGGAGGGAGATGTGACTTGAAACAAAGTCACATTTTTTCCAGTCCTCTATTTCAGGTCTGAAATAACTTTCAAAAACAGGCTTACTCATTTCTTTGATTTATCTGTATTATTAAGTCTCTAGACCTTGTTTGTGGTTCCTTATGCAAAATTCAACACTTTTACTAAATTTGTGGCCCTTATGTTTACATTTCATTTTTGATCAAATACTTTTTTTGCATCAGTCATATAAAATATTCTCAAAGGGCAGAATTAATATTTCATTAGTATGTTCAACTACAGCTAACATCACTGATCAGGAAAGTATTTTTTTGATAGAAACTGTTTATTTGTGGTCAGCCTGGTCTTTATCCAAAGCCTGTTGAGTGGAAAATGCCCAAGGACTTCAGCAATCTTCAATTCAGATTTCCATGAGAACATTTCTTTGTGTCTGGCAACCAAGTCTCTTTTAGCCTGTGAAGCCTCTCTCTCATGGCAGATTAGAGTATACACACTTTCAGGATGAAAGGGAAGGTTAGCTTAAGGAAAAAAATGAGATCAAACTCATGTTGATTATATATGATATTTTCAGTGAAAAAAGAATTAAAAGAAGGTACTAGTTATCTTCTTCAACATACTGTTGGATTTAAAATAGTATTGCTGAGATAATTTTGTAAATTTGATAAAGGGAAATAGCTGATTTCAACCAAACTGAATTTATTTGAAAACTAGGTTTTACTCAGATGTGTCCTACATCATTCATATTCTTTACTGGATGGTGTGAAAATGAACCAAGACATATGTTGAAACCTGCATTAACCATCTACACTACAGGTTACATTGCTCTTCAGAAAATTCAAGTTTTCTTTGAAAATTAGTATGATTAACTAAGGTAACTGGCTGGGAAACTCCAAGGACAAAGTGATCTCCAAAATCTAAGGTAGAAAATGGGTATCATGGGGATGATGCTGAATGGAGAGAAGGTGTGAGAAGGCAGAAAAATAGAAAGGTATCTGTTGATAAACAAAACCAAAGAGACTCTTACTTAGGTAAAAGTGGTCTGAACTTTGATGGACAAAGACAGCTCAGGTGAATAAAGAAGCTGGAGTTGCAGAAAAGCATGTATTGAGTAATGTAACAAGGGATGGAGGAAACCAAGCCAAAAGGGATTTGGCTTCAAAAGGTGCAGTTGTTTCAATTTTTATTAATATTTTTTAGGCTTATGGTATGCTTTTTTCCTAATGATTAATAAAAATAATCTTACATTTCTCTGCTGCATATTGAAAATCTTCCAGCTCTGGACACACTCAAGGCTCAGTAGGCATAGCTCTGGACAGATGGTGATTAGAAAGACTTATCGTGATGAAGCATTTTCAATTCAGTAGGTTTCTTGATAAAGCACATTTCTGACCCTTAAATATTCATTGTTATTGGAGGTCTCATTGGCTTCCCATGGGGCTCTGCTTCAGAATATGCCTTTTCACTATGGCCCTTATAATAAGAAGCCCTTAGCTTCTTACTGCAAAAGTCTTTCCATGAAGTAATTAGCACTGACTAGACAGGTATATCCTGCAAATAAATCTGTGTTTTTACCTGTTGACTTCAGAACATTAGCATGAGCAGCAGGGTGAGATCCTTGAAGAACAAACTTGTTTCATATTTTAGATTCTAATCTTATTCCTTCAGCCAAAAATCTCTTCAGTTTAAACTGTGGTTTTTTGATACAAAGAATCTTAGGAAATATGGATGTCAAAAGGAAAAGCAAACCAAAATATAATGTACAAATACAGTAGTGTTTCTTGATTCACATTCTGAAATCTAATTATTTTGCAGTTTTAAAAAAATCCCAACCAAAGGCAACACTGAGGGCTTTCTGAAGAACTTTCCTGACCATTAGTGCCCAAATTCGTCTTTACTGACTAGCAGGCATCAGTGTTTCCCAAAAATTCCTTGAGTGTAAAGAAAGAAAATGTTAACTTACAAAAAAAAATTTTAAAATAATAATGAAAAAAGGCTTGATCAGAAAAGCTGAGCTCCCACTCAGAAGAACATGGTTAATTTTACTGAAAATAAAAAGACAAGAATCAGTTTCTCTGAACTAGAATTGCTATACAATTCAGGGATTTTCCTTTCCTATTATAGACCCTGGCAGTTTGTCTCTCAGTGAATACATTTGCCCTTGTGTTCCTGTGCCTCCCTTTCTTATTTTGGTGTGCAGTGTAGCTGGTGTCAGTACAGCCTGGAACTCATCCCACGGTGCCTGTTCATGGATGGCAGCAGAGTCAAACACTCTCTTTCCCCACACGAGCAAACAATCCAGGCTCATCTTGGTGACTCACTCAACAAGAGATACTACCAGCTCATCTCAGTGATGGAAGATTGTAATTATGCTAAAATTGATTAAACCAAGCTGTGGAGAAGTTCCTCTGATCCTAGAATAGCAGCTGAACTGCATGAAGGGCTTTGGTTTGAGTAGTGTTCACCAGGGAGTGACTCAGCTCCTCTATTTGAAGTATCTGGCTCGTGTTGCCTTTTCCTGGTTGTAAAATTAAAACCAAACACGGTTATGGGGAAAAGGGACTTTTACCTCAGTATTTATTTAAGGATCCTTAGGTGCAGCACTTTGTCCAGGTGGAATTCACTGAAGTGCAAGCACACGATACATCGCGTATACAATTTATAGGCTTTGCAAATTAACATATCTATCAAAGATTCCCCAGTGAGAGACTTGAATGAATCCCCATTCTGAGGAATCTCTTCCCAGGATGGTCCTGTCTTAATTTACACAATGTGTCCTAGAAAGGACTTTGGCGTATGGGGCTTCCAGGATGTTAAATCTCCTGGCCTAATGGAGCAGTGGGTCTTCACCTTAGTTATCAAACTTAAAGAATTGCAAGTATGTGGGCTAAAAGCACTAATACATGAAAGCTATATAAAAGAAAAGGCAAAAAATCATCCTGGCATCAGCGTACTCAAGAAACAGCTTCCAGGTTTCTCCCATAGGATCTTCTTTGAGGTCTTATGTACCTCTTTTGGCTCAGTTCATACTTGCTTCTACTGACAGATGGGCACCAGATTTATCTGAACTATAGGTACGTCCCGGATGGAAGGAGCCACTGCTGTGTGTCATATTGTAGTTTCCTCCAAGGAAGGAAGTTTGTCATCTGTGTCACTGCTGTGTGTCATTTGTGTTCAAAATGTATTTATAATGTGCTGAGATACCCAGGTGTATCTCTGAGGATTTTCTTCCCATTAGCTCTGGTGGGTGTTTTTCGTGTCAGAAAAGTAGTACTGACTCTGAAGCACTTTAAGCATCAATTAATGAGCAACTATTCTTTTTCTATCAAGGCTCTTCCTATGACATTATCCTTTCATTTTTTGGACCGTCCGTATAATTGATTATGTCCCCATTTGCCTTCCTTATGTGAAATCTTTCCAGAAAATCTGCTAGATAGGAGGCATTATCATTGGGAAATACTTGAAGATTTTATTTAGTACAGTCAAAAGTGTCAAAACAGCTAATCGAACACTTTCATCTCCATGACTAATGAAAGATAAAGTTATTGCAAAAATATGTCACAGGAATCTACAAATTTTAATGAAAAACAGCAACCTCATTAAATCTGAAGGCAGTTAAATGCTACTGTGGGAAGTGTCTCACTGCAGAGACTTTTGCAAATGAATAAGGAGCACCACCACTGTACATTTTTGGTGTCTTGAAATCATAAAGACTGCTCCTAGATAAATTCCTCAGGGACCTGGGACCTGAGCCTGTCTGCAGGTATCTAAGTGGGTTTCTGGTAGGAACAAAGAATCAGTTAGAGAGTAGGAGGTTTTATCTAAGGCAATTCAGTGCATGTCAGTGATAGTGCAATGGTAGTGAGTGCTGTTTAAGAGGTAACATCTACTCTGCTGTTCTACATTTACATGTCCCTAATATTTCTTTCTCAGGGCCCACAAGGCTCAATGAAACTCAGATCAGACTCTGGATGTTGTAGGCATTCCTTGGAGGAATTGTGTGCTAGTTACAAATCTGTGGTGCATTGGCAGCTGTGTAAGCAGGGGAAAAATCTGTCTTTCTTGTGAGTAAGCTCAATTCTTTCATCCCATCTGGAAATCTGTCCCCTTACTGTGACTAGTAAATCTCATCACCTTACCCTAATTCCCTGCTGAGCTCTAGTCTCTTTCATGTTCCTCTTTGTCTTCATTTTGCCAACTCTTTTCCTTTGTTTCCTTCCCTCTCTCCTGTCTGCGATGCCCAAAATTTGTAAAACATAATTGCTTCTTTTCTAGAAAGGTATGTCTACCATCGTTTTTTTTTTCTAGTGTGTCCTGATAAAATACTGGAGAACCTTGATTTTCGTGTCAGACTGAGTTTACATTCATTGCCACAAAGTGACAGAACAAACTCTTGTTTATAGGGGGAAAACTGATGCAGATTTTAATATTCTTTGGCTAAATTCAGCTTTCATGAAAATGAGTGGTTGTGTTTGGAGGCAGAAGATGGTTTAGTTTCAAAGGGAGAATGGAACTGGAGTAGATAGGGCTATATGTACTCCTTCCAGACTGACAGAAAACACATAATTCATGAAAATACTGTAGAAATGCAGTGGAAATTTGGAGTTTTCCAAAGAACTGGAAAATACATGTGAACCAAACGGAAAATACATGTGAACCAAATAGAAAATCTATGGCATAAGCCTATTTTCTCTGCTTAGCTGCTGCCTTAGCCTGTGATCCTAAGGGCAATACAGCAATTTCCCATGGCAAGATGAAATTTGGTTTATTCATTTTAGTGGCCTTTTGGAAAGTCACATTGTGATAATCAAGATATAGGCACAGATTTTAAGAAAAATTCCATTGTTTTCAATAGGTTTTAAATCAAGGCCATTTTGAGAGGAAAACTTTGATGACATGGAAGATATAAAAAAGGGTCAGAAGTGGAGATAAAAGGGAAATCTTTTCCATTCCCAAGCTATACAACTTTTCATAAATTACAAAAGGTAGAGATTTCTGATAGATTTCCTTTGTGCTGTTCTTCCTTAGAAAGATAAAGGGTGAAAAGTTTGAAAACATTTGTCTAAAAGTAACTCTTTTAGCTGCTGTTTTTTTGCAATAAGTGTATCAGCTTAGTTTTCATTTCTCAGGTGTTATTTACTTAATTCTTCTTACTTTCCACTGAGGTGGTTTGTTCAGCTACTGTGGGATGTATGACAAATACTTGTAATTCTTTTATCTCATTTTTTTTCCCCATGGAGTCACCTCTAATTTTAGATGCATGTTCGATTCCTTTTTATTTGTCATTCTGTGTCTAATTTAGTTGCCTGCCAGCTCAGATGTGACATTTCTGGATTATGCTAATATATACTGATTTTCTCAAATCCACCCCCAGCCAGTTTTGCTTCCTCTGTTTGATTGACAAAGATGCCTTCAGATCTGCTGATCTGGCAGAGCTGAGCTCAGGTCATCGAGCAATGCTGTGAGGTCCCAACCTTATGGCAGAGATGAGTTGCAGGATGGCAATGCTGTAACTTCACCAGGTTATAAACTGGAGAGAAGAAACAAGATTAATAACTGATCTGAGGAAACAAAAGCTTTTTGATAACCACATTGCCTACTTTTCTAAGGATATGGGTGTAGTGCACTTACTCTTGTAAAGATGACACTCTAAAAAGAATATGGAAACAAGTATTTTCAATCTTCTGTGGAGTGGGATATTCACCATGACATTTCAAAGTTCCTTGCTCCTTCTCAGAAGAGGTCTTATTTGCCAGAGTAGATTATTAAAAAGTATAACATATATCCTACCATGTAGCAAGGATCTGTAAATTTAATTCTTGTGTAAAACTGCAATGTGTTGATATAATCTCTGAGAACAGATTGATAGGAATTTCTCATGGGAATTGCTTTAATTTCTGAGTAGAAATCAAAGGTGTCATCTGTGTGTGTGAACACATTTGTGTGTATATATATATATATATTTCCAAAAAAACCCATCAGGTTGCTTTCTGATTTTAAATGAGCTTTGAGTTTTGGTTTGATGGGTTTTAAAGATTTAATAGATCAAAGTGTTCAGCGTTTGCTGCAAGGAAATAATCATATTTAGGTCACAGATAATAGAGGAGGGCTGTTGGATGTCCTAAAAGCCAGCAGATTTCCTGCTACAGTGACAGCAGATCCACTGGCAGGAGCTGCAATGCGTTCTTAGCGCGACAGCTGATGGCAGGAAAGCCTGAGAAGGAGAAGTGTCCTGCTTTCCCAGGCTCTTACATCTCTGGCCTGTGGATTGCTAACATAGAGTTTACAAGCTGCTCCTGAAAATTAGATTTATTTTTAATTCAAGAAGAAAATGCATGGGAAATTCATGAGCTGACTTTGGACCAAATCTTGCACAGATTTAGTTGTGTTGCAGACAAGCTTCCAAAACCTGTAATATTGTCAGTAGTCAGGAAAAATTTTTGCCCTTTGTAATCTCACTTGAGCCAGTAGCCATCAGCATGGAAAATTCTCCACATAGTTGTACCCCAAGGTAGAAACTAGATTTGTGCTTTTACTTGAACTTGTTAGGAGTAAACAATTTTGCTCTGCAGAATGCAATCTTGCTTACTGCCCTGAGGTCCAAGCAAAATAAGAGCATTTGTATTAGTGCCCTTTTAACAGCATCTTATATAATACTGACTTATTTAGTCTGAACAACACTGTGCAGACAATTAACAAAAAAAAATCCCTTTTAAAAATAATTTGTAACCTATGGAGGATAAGAATGAAGTCTTGAATATCACATTAGACATTTAAATGAAAAATAACGAAAAAAGAAGATTCCAAAACATAATCTCGATGGTAGCTGGATATTTTTTGCATCATTACTTCCATGCTGGATTCTTATTAAACCTAAATCTCTGAGATTTTTGATATTTTTCAGGCAATTATGATTGCTGTTAATATGTGTAACTTCTTATAGTTTCAAAAGGTCATTTTCGCCATTCTTCACCTACACCAGCTCTAGCCAGACGTATAGTAGCCAAAACCATGATGTGAGTAGCCTAAGGTTGCAAGGAACATTGCAGTATTCCTGAAAGCCCTGTGCTGGTAATACAGATCTAAGAATAAAGCCATGAAACAAATGGATAATGGACTGGGAAACTGTAATTCCTTCTGGAAGCATTGATAACACTTTATTTTCTTGCACTTCATGAATGCAGTTTTGTTCTACTGCTTTAACTGACAATCACTTCTAGGTTTCCCTAGAGCTTTTGTGAAGGGTATGAAAAAGATTAAATTCCTCTCAAATTCTGAGGTTAAATAGGAACAAGTTAATGAAAATTGGTTTAAAAATTTGATGGTTGAATTCTGTCTTCAGGTTCTGAGTGAGGCTCTTGGGACCCTCTCTGAGTGGTACAAATGTGGCTGTGCTCAGAAATGGTTTTATGGGTTCTTCTATCCATGTTCTGTCAGCATCTGCTCAGTTTCACAGGCTTCACAGTGAAGTACACAACAACATTTATTTCAAGGGCTAATATCAGAGTAGTTGAGTTGTTTTAATGCTCATCCTGATAATATAGTTTATCTCATTTGCTATGAATGACATTTTGGGCATATGTAAGTAGTGGAACAGTACAGGCCCAAGGGAATGCCATCTTTCCCATCATCTATGGCTTGCACTTAGGCTGAACTCTGTATTTTAATCGCTGCAAACTCCTAGGGAAATAGAGATGCAAATTTTAAGATGTTTTTCTAGTATTTTATGTCAACTATAAACTCTGGGTGTGCATACCTATTAGGAGACTGGAATTTTTGTCTCTCGAGACTTTTGTTATTTTTGCCAGTCTCCGTTGGCTTGTTTTCCTGCTGCTTCTGAGTCAATAGGGATTTGCACCTGCTATTGAAAGAGCATATTTATATCTTTCGGTCTTAGCTGACTACAGACACACAGTGACACCTTTGTCAGCTACCTAACAGAGCAACCTTCTTTGCTGTTTGTATTCAGTTCAGGGTACAGAGAGGTTCTGTTTGATGTCTCCACTCAAATGTTCTGGGCGCTTTTGAACAGTCATGCATTGCAGGACAAATGTGCCGAGAACATAATGAGCACTGTGGGAGACGAAAATGACTTTATTTGTATTCACTTTTTCCTGTCATTCATTCTTTTGTGGCTGTGATGTTAGGCCGGTGCCAGGTAGGCTATTTGTAAACCTTGTTTCTCCCAGGGTTAATCAGGATATCCAATGTCTGCACAGAAAGTTAACTATGAACCCAAGTAATGTCTTAATCTTTCCATAAACCACTGATCAGAGGCTCTTCCAAAAGACTGTAACATGCTGAAGAGGCCATGTCTTGGGCAACATGGCATAGTTTCCTGATGATGGAAGAAGCAATGATATTTTAATTGATAATCTGTCACAAAATTGGTAAAAATTTTCTTGGAAACTTGGAAAAAAACCTGCTTGATGCTAACAAGTTATCCAGAAAAGGTGAAAGTGGGTGGAGCTCCTTTAAAATCATTCCTCAGAGAAGTCCAAGCTAGAGCCATAACTATCTGAACACCCAATCTAGAGTGTCCCTGAGACTGCACACCCAGGCAGGTGTTCTCTGCTGGGCAGAGGTAAACATCCAAGTGGAAATTAATGAAACTGGAGCAAGGTGAATGGGCGACAGAAAGAACAGCCACTTGGAAACAAAATCATGGGTCTTACCAACACAGCTGTCTTGGTGAGCTCTCTGTTGTACAGAGGAGCAATTCATTCTCCAGGAGCAGCAGAGACAAATACCATTCCAGGATGCCTGGGAGCAGTATTTTTAACATGAAGAGTGTCTGTTTTGCTGATGTTGTAGTTGTCAGAAGATTAGCACATAGAAGATGAGATACTTAATGCTTTTAACCCAAATAGTTTTGAGTGTTTCTCTAATTTAGTAAAGGATTTGGACACCAGTTTAATGGTATTCCACATAATAGAGAGAGGAAAGGACTAAGGTACTATGCTAAATACTTCCTAAAAATTAAATGTGATTTAAGTGCTTCACTCTTCTAGACTAAGGATAGACTATTCAGAAAAACCTGCCTATATCTTAATGTCTCATAAACTGCTTTTGCTATGAAATATGTGCTAACTGTATCTATCCATTAATGATATGTGATTTCTGATTGTGAGTTGTCTTGCTGTAAGAGGTTAGGCTAATAATTTAGCTCCTCCTTAAAAGCCATTGTCAACACCCAAGTTTGCTCTGCTTGTTGTCCTCTGGACTATTTTTACCTGAAGGTTCTCTGAAGCCAAGAGGGCCAGCAGGAACAGGAGGTATTGGAAAGCAGTTGAGCCTGCCTGCCTTGCAGACCCAATGAAGGATTCACTTTCCACTTGACTGCTTCCACCATACCTCTTTTTTAAGCTACAACTGTTGCTGTTGTGCCTTATATTTAACAAGGTGCATTCTTACAAGAGAAAGTACATCTGAAATTCTGGACAGTGTAAAAAAATCAAGAAATATATTTGCATTTCACAATATTTTCTGTATTTGAAAGGGCAAACTTTTTATTTAGCACATCTTCCTGCAGTGTACTGCTATTCCCCTTTCTGTTTTCCAGAAAAACTCACAGAGAGAGCTGTTTAAATGAATTCAAGAGAAATGTTACAAGCACGCTTTTCATGTCTCTGCTTTGTAGTTTCTGGATGTTTGTCTGGCTTTAAAATTTCCCATGGAAAAAATAATCCTTCTCTTCTATAACCAACATTTTACTATTAATCATTCATTGGAATTCAGAGATGTTCACTCAGAATTTTAAATGGGATGTCTAGTCAGAGCTATAAAATCTTATAGCCAAGGGATGTAAAGCAAGCATACAATGAGAGTGGAAGATCAGAATGGAATGATTTATTCTGAAAATTTTCATTTTTTCTGTTAAGACCTGTTAGCCTGCTATAGAGGATTACTGTAGATATATATAAAATATTATGTGAAATACGTACATATGGGGTCAGCTGATAAAAAATGCTAAAAACTAGTGAGACAAAAGGTTGTTCTAATGATTTTTGTGCTGTGAACTTTGAAAATTGCAACCCACAGCTGCTTTCTTTTTTGTCTATAGTTTAATATTGCTATGATTATGAACTTCGGTGTTTTGTGATGTATGAGTTTTGAAAATACAGGTTTATTCTTTGAAAACATACTGCACCTCAAGCCTGATGTGTGTAAATTACCATATTTAGAAGAATTTTCATCAGACTACAGAAGTTTTACATCTCCAAAGTAATGCAGCCCTTTCTCCTCCAAAAGCTTTCTCCTTTTTTAGAAATAGCATTGCCACAGTGTAGTCATATAAGCAAAATAGAGCTCTGTGGAGAGAGAGTATCCTGCATTATATACAGTTGGAAAAAGAAAAAAAGACAAGACTTTTGACACAATAACCCCCAGAAACATCAGTGAAATATCTTCTATGTGATAATAACCTGTTTCTGAAGTTCATAGATGTGTTTGGCTCTTTCATTATGGAAATTTTCTTCAACACGTAACCCAATTAAAAATTTTCTCCAGAGAATTTTGAACATTACTGATATATTTGGGGAAGGAGTTCCAATAATATAATTTTTAATTCTAGGCAAGCTGTATATTGTCTGGTGACACAAGAGGTCAAAATCAAGCACTCAGGAGCTGGGGGATGGCAGGAAAGGTCCATGTCTGTAGCAGGGACCAGGTGGGCAACATGAACAGGGTGAGCAAGTGCTCCAGAAAGCAGGAAAGACACATCTGACAATCCAGAGACTTCCAGGGCAGCTGCCACAGAAGTTTGATGGGACATTTCCCTGCATAGGACATTTTATTGTCCTGCAGTCATGCTCAAGACCCAGCACACAGGGTGGGGCCAAGGTTTCCAATTTGAAGAGAGGTGCAGACAGCAAAAGTAATAATTAAGGCAGATTCTTTGTGTTGCTGAGTTAGTGAAGTTTCATACCTTCCTCATCAAGCTTTACCTTTTCCTGCTGCAACATCTCCAAGAAGTATTATCTGTTGCTATGAAGTTGAGGTTTCTGTTCTCTTTTGAATTTCTCACTGTAATTTCTTACTAAAGGCAGGAGAGACGGTTTGGAAAAGTACTTTCTCCTACTTTCTTGATACTTTCAGAAGCCTGCACATGAGAGCATCCCCCAACCCATTCACTCAGGTGTTATCTCCCTGTTGCTTTCCTTTAATCCCTGCCAGCACTTTGGCTGTCAGTGAATCACCAGCGGCCACTGCGTTTGCCAAGTGCTTCTTCTGACTGCCCCAGAGAGTGAGCCCACAGCTGTACTCTGAAAGCTCTTCCTCTTCTGTGCCAAATAAATGCAATAGGCTTTGATAAAACATGTAGGCACCTCCCTCCCATCCCCACACACTGGAGGAATCTTCACCATGCATAGTGCACAAGAAGCAAGCTGGAGAAATATGTTACTAACTCATGAGCCCTGCATAAGATGCTAATCATGGTTGTGAAAAAGCTTTGGGAAGAAGTAGAAATAATGGTTTCTTAGGGGCTCACTTTTCATTTTTTTCTTTGGAGAAATGAAAAGGTTTTGTTCACAAAATTGTGTTTTTCTAGTCCACTGGTTTAAAAATTATTCATAAGTCTTGAGTATATAGAAATCAATTAATCTAATAGTGCCTTTATCCTGATATTTTATTATGTTATCTGAAAATGGGCAGCAAAATTACTGTCTAATTACAGTTAAGACTATTGTAATAAAAAGAAATGGGACTTTTTAGACAGCTGGAAATGTACCTCATTTTTCCTTTTTTTCACCATGACAATCAGAGATACATTTAAATAATCCAGGTTTCTTCTTATTAAAGTTTATTAGCCTTCTTTTTCCTCTGCAAAACTCATTTTTTATTCTGATTAAATGACTTTTAGTTCTGTACTTGGTATGCCAGAACAGAGGAGCATTGGTGACCAGTAACATTACAAGAACTATTTATCTCTCAACCAATGACACCCTCTGATTTCCTGCAGTTGGGAGGGATCTGCTCATATGACAAATGCTGCAGTTCTCAATAGGTTTTGTTGGATGCACATTTCAAAGATAATTTTTGGGATGAGTCATGCATAGATTGTGCACCATTTATCCTTCACTAACTCATCTGGAATACCACAGGGAGTAATTGGGTTTTTAAGTGGTTTATGATATTGATATTCAGTGCAATGTGAAAAAGCTTAATTGTTTTTAATTGAGCAGTAGTATAATAACCATTTTCTTTCAATTAAAAATCCTTTTGGGCCAAAGGCAATCACAAATCCAAAATGCTTTTTTATGGTTCATTTTCCTCACTTTATTTCAGTTTTGACAGTTGGAGCCTTTCTCTGATGATGGGCTCCAAAAGAAAGAGTTTTGTTGTTCTCCCGTGAATTATATTTCTGAACTCAAAGAGGGCATATGGTTCTGTCATGATATCTACAGAACTAAATAACTGAGGCAATATTTTCTAATATGTCATTTCAAACATGTGTTGTTAAAGCTTCACTTTGCACAGTCAAATGAGCCAGCAGAAAAATCAATACAAACAGCAGAAAAACTCTTTTGCCTGCATTACTGTGTTGGATAACAGATAAACAGCTTATAGTTCTTGTAGGAGCACCAGCATAAGATCCTGAGGGGCAGAAAATCAGGTTTATTTCTAGCAAGGTAGGCTGTGCATCAAAGACAAGCTTATATAAATCCTGAAGCTTCTGTAAACCAGAGATGTGCATGAGAAAACAAAGTGAGAAGAGCTTGCTAAGGGTGGGAGAGAACATCAGCCTTCAAAACAAAATAGTTTGGGGGTTACCCATCCAAGAACAGGTTGCTGCTATTTTGCACATAAGAAATGTACTCTTGTCTTAAGGGACACTTCTCAGGATGTATATTTTCTGTCTTGATTTCTATGCCTTTAGTTTCTTCTTCTATCAACCTTTGAAGGGATCTTTCCCTTTATAAGTGAGAATTATCAAATGCTCTTAACACATTGCTCTTAGAAACTGAGTTTCTCTTCAGAGAAGTGGAATTGCTACCTGATTTCAATCTAGCCATTGAGAGGGAAAAATGAACTACTAAGTTGTAGTGAAAGCTGTTTGAAAAAGGAACACTGACTCAGTCACCATTTGAACATAACATTCAGGAGAACTTCGAATTCCTTCAATCATGTCTGACAGTTGATTTTCTTTCAATACAATTAGTCCTCTTTAAAGTTTGCTCAGATAATGAGGACTGCTTCCAATTTTATTGGGATGTGAATGTTCCAGGACTTATACTTGGGCTTTTGAAGTCAGGTCTGTTTTGATGACTGCTTTTTTATGCTATTCAGGAGATGCACAAATCTGAACAATAATTCATTTTACATTTCAACACATGACAGTAATATAAGTTAAGCATTTTCCCATGGGCAAGGAAAGTTTTTTGTATTTTAAACTCATTTTTTTTAGAAAATGTAAATGGGTCTGACAGCAGTGAAAAATATAAACTGCAACCAAACTAAATTTGTTTTACGCTGAAGGGGAAGATGGAAGTTGTTACCATGGACACAGGTGGAGCACATGAGACAAGGTGTTGAAAAAACACCTGCAAAAATATTCAACTCTGTTCTTGGGCTTAGCATCAGGATGTCAAGGACCTGAAGTAGGAGAAAAACACAAGGAAGCAGAATAAGTGCCAGAGAGATATTAGGCTGTGGATGTGAATTGATCCAGCTGGAGGCTGATGGGATGAAGGAGTTGATCTCCCCTTGGTGCCTGGTTGCTGGAGATACAGGCTCTCAGGGCAGCATGCTGTCTAGTAATCCATTTTAAACAAAACTCTGGGTCTAATTCAAGCAGGCTGATTAAATTGTTTATATTGTTATACTAATTTATACTGTTACACTAATTGCTGCTGGCCGTTTTGCCTGACAGGCACTGGGAGAGAGCACACAGCTGCTCATCTGGGCCAGGCTGGTGACCTCTCTCCGGAGCAGCACAGAGCCATGGCAGGCAGAAATGTCTCATCCCGTGCCAGCACACAGCTTTAGACAACAGGAAAAAAAATTAATCACTAATTAACATAAAATTATTAATCACCTTTATTACTGTTGTAGTATCTGAAGGTCTATTAGAAAGAGGTCCCTGATCCACTGGCCACTGACCCCAACAGAGAAGTAGCCAATTGCTCCTGTAACCAGGAAGCCTCAGAGGGAGCAAGAGTGCAGGCATGGGCACACACAGGTAAAATGAACTGCAAATAAGATATTTATCTCTGATCCTTTTTCAGAGAGGTGTGGGTGTCTGCAGAGATCAATCTTTGTGATACACTTGCATGAGTGAGTTAATGGGCTGGTCCATTTTTAAAGGGTAGTTTTCTTTATGTTGATTATTGAACCTACCTCTATTTTAGAACTTTGACTTTACAGGAGGTATAAGAGTTCCGTTTCTTAAAATGTTACTGGTTAGGATCAGATCAAAGATTTTTGACTCCAAAAACTTCTTCAGCATAAGCATTTTCTTCCAGGATTTTCAACACATCAGTACAATGCAAAACATCCACATATGGATCAAATGAAAGGAAGGATATATTGGCACAGTCAGCTCAATGGTAGTTCTCAATTTGGAGGCAAAACACAAAAATATTGCAGCCTTTGCTTGCATTACAGTAAAAACTGTAAATCCAACTTGCCATATTTGAAAAACAGGAAGATTAGGTGTTATTTTGGATGAAGGATATATGACTCAACAATGAAATCAATTGATATTAGAGGAGCAGAGAAGTGATAAAGGACACTATTTATGTGAACTTGTCATGGACAATGATAATTAACCATCTCCCTGGGCAAGAGAGGATGATGAGGGATCAGGTGTTTTGGGGCACTTTGGCAGCTGGGATCTTCTTTAGCAGTTACATGCAGCTTTGGGCTCCTTCAGTTTCTCAACCTAAGAAAGATTATGGGATATGAGGTTTCAGCTATGGCTTTGTCAGACTTTTTTGTAGCTTTGAAAGATTGTGTCAGATCTCTATTTTCCAGACATTTTCATTATGTGCTGTTGTAGTTGTCCTGGTAAAGTGGCTTCTGTTGTCAGTTCTGCTGGGCCAGACAAAATGGCTTAAATTTATTTGCCTCTTTTTCAAATAACCAAGTAAGCAAACTGCAGTTGATGAATTTATTGCTGTGTCTGAATGCTAAAAAGGATTGTGACTTTGGAAAATGCTGTTTATGGAGTATATTTCAGAGGCAGAATATCTGGGTTTGTTGCTTTCGAAAGCTTGCAATTGCAAGTTCCTATGCTCCCAGTGTTAAGAAGGCTGCAGGCTTAGGCTTTTGTGGGTTTCTGTGCAAAGAAATAAGAGGAAAATGGAATAAATCCATTTAATACAATCAGATGTAAAGACAAGTTCTGCAGGACAGTGTCAACCCTCCAAGCAGCTCTGATGGGTGCAAACCTGGAGAGAACGCTTGGGATTTCAGGTGAGAAAGTCCTGCCACCGTGTCTCATAAAACCCCTGCTGCTGCAGAGCCCCCCTTGCACTGAAGGGAACCTGCCACATCCTTTGCCTGCACAGGACACAGAAAACAGAGCAGTGTTTCCTTCCCCAGCTGTTTTTGTTCATTATCTCTTTATTGCTATGACCATATCACGACGTTCATCGTGACAAGGTGAAGTTGCTGTGCAAGCCAAATGCCAATCCATGTTTCCAGCTTTCTCTAAAGACCAACAACACGATGCTGCCAGGAGGTCACAGTGGGGGCTGGGGGTGGCACAGGGCAATTTCATTTCATACTGCTTGTTTTTCTGAAAATCATATTTCATCTAGAAAATGGATATGATATTTAACGCTCTGAGAATCATCAGGAAGGGAATGGAAAGGAGAAAACAGCTTGTTTTGTAAGAAGATGAGCAAAAACCATTCTGAGCACTGATTTTTATGTTCTGAAGTTGATATAATATCCAATATCACCAACAACAGTGCTGTACATGCTCACAAACTGCTAGTGATCAGTACTAAGCAATTAGAAGTAAAATTTGGAGGGAAAGGAAGCACAAGGAAAATAACTTCTATTTTAACTACACAAAATCAGTTTGAAAATTATATCTATTTTGTGGGAGAAACAAAATAATTTTTACACCACATAGTGGATTTCTTTCTTCCAAGAAATGAGGGAAAAAACTTGTTTTTCCCTTGAAAAAGTTAGCTTACCCAAATTTCTGCATATTTTGTTCAACTGCCGTAGAACTGTATCTATATTTTATTTGCAGGAAAGGACTAGAGCAGGATCTCAGGTCATTTCCTCAATGATTTGGTTAAAAGACGCTTCAAAGCTATAATAAGCATAAGCAGGACAGAAATCTCAGAAGGCTGGCACAATCTTACACCAGCTAGGATGCAAGATTTTTCAAAAATCAGAGGCATTATTTATTCACCATTAATTATTCCTTTGGCTGCTAGAACCCAGATAACTGTAGCAGGCTCTATGCACTGTTGCATAAAAGCTCCACAAATGCAAATATGTGGATGAGGAGAGGGAAGGCCCATTTGGGTTGATATCCATACTGGAACACAGTGACAGCAGCCTTGCCTGGGCCACACACTTTCATAGAAATATCCATGGAAGAAAGTAAGTACTTAGGGAAAAAAAGTCCTAGAAAATTAATTTTCCTTTTTTTCTGTCTCACTTGAGGAAAAGAGGTTATAGGGCTTCTGAGAAGTTTTGGTCCATTTTCTCTACCCAGAGGTCTCGAGGGTTTCCAGAAACAGAGTTACTGTCCTCTGTCACTTTTTTTTCCCTAGAAGGTGCCCTGTTCACTGCAACAGGATTCATATAATGTCAGTATGTCCATGAGTCTCCCTTTTCTCATACAGAGAGGAAGGAATATGGATTATGAGGCCCATGTAAGTTATATTACATTATTAGTGTAATAAACCTAAGTTCTCCAAAGTCAGGCCATCTGCATGAAACTGAACTGTTGTTCCTTTGGCACAATGTATTATATTATTCATTATTATAATCAAGCACAATTTTACTATGCTTTATAGGTCTCCTGCTTCATTAAGTCAGAAAATCAACAAAGCTATTATTACTTTATCTCTTCATTTTTCAATTTGTGACCCATTTACTAGTGATGAATCCAGCCACAGTGTAAAGGAAAAATTGCTACTAATTAATGGTCTTTCTGTGGTGCTCCTCCCTGTCCTGGATACAGATTCCTTTTCAGAATGTTGGGTAAAGAAGTGTTGTATGATCTTTTACAAATACAGAACCAAGACAAAGAGTGAGTAAAGGAAATGTGTGCTTCCTTGGTCATCATCTAACCGAGATTTACAGGGCCCTTTGCTTACTTAGGCTTTCTAATGTATGAACTGCTGGGTACAGTGATACTCGTCAGACAAGAGTGTTCAGACGCAGACAACCCAAAAAATAAGATAAAACCCGACTGTTTCAAATCAGACTTTCTGTGCCATAATGAGAAACACACAGTTAGTGACTAATTGGGAAAAGAAAGTGGTTTCAGTGACTTACCAGGTGGAATTGACCCTGTTATGAGATATGGCAACAGCAAGACCTCCTGGTAAGGAGGGCCCAGGGTTTTATCCACAGTGGTGAACCACAAAAACAAGATGTATAAAAGGCTCAGGGGAGCAGAGAAATAGCTGAGATTTGTGATGCTGAGAAAGCTCTGAACCACTTCCAGATATTAATTTTGTAAGCAAGAATGAATTAGTGGATCTTATTGTCACAAAGTGTTAGAGGAATAACTCAGAACAAGGGTAAACACTCTGGAGATGGGTCTGGGGCAGCAGTTCCCTGGAAGGAACATAAGGCAGTCTGGAAAGACAACACCCAGATAAGAACTGTAGTGCACATAACCAACAGTTTACCCTTGTATTTAAAAGGAGTCTGTTTAAAAATTCTCTCATCCTTCTAGATTTTATCATGATATCAGGCTTACTGGGCTAAACAAGAACTCCTTTTGCCTTTCTTTGTCACACACATCTTGGCGTGACTGAAATGCTGTAGCATTGCATGCAGCATCCTAACAGACTATACAGACTTGCAAAAAAGTCACATATTATTCTTATCCTCAAGGAATTAAATTGATTAAATCTACAGTGTTTGAATTTTGCTACTGAGTGTATTATTAGATTACTTTCAAATATTGCTACTGAAACAAGCATAAAAGTCTTCAAAATTTTTCAGGATGTGTCTAGAATTTCAGATAGTTTTTTAGTCAGATTGAAGGCAACAGCTCAGTGTTTACCACTGTGAACACAATATTAATCCTTTGCTTTTCTGTGATTGTCTCTGAACCCAGTATTTTTGAACTGTAGCTGCTCAGCACTGTAATTCATGCCATTGAACAAAAAAAATGAAGCAGTTCTTTTTTGAAAAAGAACAGTTGTCCCATCACTGGTTTTCTGGTGATGGAGTGTCTCTATTCTTTATTCTCCTTTGTGTGAACTCAGCTAGAAGGTAACAGTTTTATGACTCCAGATTTATTTTCCCTTTATTTTTAGTAGTGAGACAAGAGAAGTGACCATCTGAAGTCATAACGTATAAAAAGGAAGTGTAAGGGGAATTTAATAATCCAAGATTGTTCTGTGCTGTGAATTTAATGATTAAAGTATGAAAATCAAATTGCAAGTTTTTATCAAAAAGAAATTATACTTTCCTTATGATTGTCTTTCCTATTCACCCACATTTTCTGTTCAAGTATAGACATTCTTAATTAATTATGGATTATTGTATTTACACATTAAATTCGTCGTATTACTTCAGCCTGTAGCAGTTTGCTATTAAATCAAAGATGAAGTGATAAACGGGCAAGCAATTCCCTTAAATTTCTCCGATGGAGATGTTATATTATGAAATGGAAATTATTTCTTCTGTTGATGACATTAAGTGTGGTGGTACAGATGAGCACAATAGACGTTTCCTCATTTTCTAAATACATCCAAAATTAAATGTAAAAAAATTGAGTAATCATATCCACGAGGAAAAACAGAACCTATACAGCATAAGGCAGCAGCAAGAATCTAGGGAGCTGAAAAGGTACTCCTGAAAAAGAAGAGAAGGTAGCAGGGCTTGTATTTCCTCTATACAACAGCATAGAACAGCTCTGCCAGGCAGTAGTTTTCCAGGTGGGGCTGAGCCTGTCTTCTGCTGCAGTGAAAACACAACTTCAGCAGCAGTCAGGTCCTGTAATTCCCAGCTGCACAGACACCCTGCTTTCTTCCCTCTGCTGGTGCGTCTGGCCCCCAGAGATGGAGCCTCTCCTGGACTCACATGGGCATAAAACCTCTGTGTGGCTTCTTTTTCAGGGTAAATAATCCTAAACTGATATAGTGACAGCAGCCTTGGCTTTGCCTGCTCTTTGATACGCACGTTTTGTATTGATGTGCTGCCATACACTGGAATAATTAACTCCCTTCAGAAAACTAAATTTTAACAAAGATTTTTAAAGTTCAGTTCTTGTTTTCCAAACTTTAAAGGCACAAATATTAGTAAAGCTATTACCTAGTTGCTTGGCACCATCTTCCCTGATGATTAATGTATGCAATGTTTCTGCCACAGGCACGGCACAGCTTTCCAAGTAGCAGCAGGGGGCTGAAGCAGGATGCTAAAGAACATTTGTGCACGCAGCATTTAGTGACTATTTAGAAAAAATCCTTTTTTTTTATATTGCAGAAAGTCCACTAAAGAGGAAGCCAGGAAATAAATGAAGGTAAGGATTGATCAATCTTTGGTTGAGCTGGAGGACAATTATTCATTCCTCTGACAGGATCTCTCCTGTGCATTTACGGGACCGTGTTTTAGGATGGTAGGCATGCATTAAACATGAAAAAAAATTACCTAATTCTTTCTATAAAGCATTCAGTTCAGGAAAATGTTAACTGCAATTTCTTTTTTTTTTTTTTTTGTTTGTTTGTTTGGTTTTTTTTGTTTTTAACAAAAGAGAGGCTGCATGGTGGGCATGAGAGGATTAGGAAGCAAGATGTGGCCTACAGCTGGGGTAGACAGAACAGAGGGTCAGGGCAGCAGCTTGGGGAGAGGCAGAAAAACCCTGCTACAGCCTCAAGACAGGAGCTGGGGACCGGTCTAATCATCTCCTTATCTCCACTGGACTCCCCATGTTTGCATTCCTCATGCTGAGCAAGCCATGAACAGTAAATAAGGAGGGACTGCAGGCAGCTGCTTGTTGCAAATCCTCACTGGTGCTGGCATTCAGGGAGTATAACATGTGAATTTAGAACAATACACTCAAAATACTAATACTGCATTAAAAATAATTCTTTCTGTTTCTAGACACACTACTGAAAAAATACGTGTACTCTAAACCATGGTAATAAAAAGAGCTTTCAAGCACAAGTGCACATGCTCCAAAACAGCAAGGCTCTCTTGCAGGTGCCTGGCTAGGGAATATAAAGGTACTCAAAGATATATTTTATTCAAGCCTTAAATGTGACATTTTAAAGGAGCAAGAGTTCCATGGCGCACGCAAGCCTAAGGAAATTCAGTGTTAGAGAACACTGACCCATAGCATCCCTGTTTTATTTACCCCTCTCAACCCGAAAATGCAGCTCAAAAAAACCTGCCAACGATTTGGTGGTAACACAAACAAAAGAAATCCAGAAAGATAAATCTTCAACCACATCAGGCATAGGAAGCCTGCCAGCCTGTAAGGCCAACAGATGATCATGGCAGAAAAGCAGTATTCAGAGAAGGTAAAGCCACTGCAGAGAACCTAAATGAATCTATTTTATCATGCAGCAGCCAGCCTCAGAACATCTGGAAAGGACTGAGTCTCCATGAACTCCTCCCCCCAAAATAACTCCACTGAAAATGCAACCAATGAAGGTTGCTTGATAAGAAAGGGACTGCAGCAAGTGAAAAACATCCCTTGGGATGGGGGCAAAATACATGAAGCTGGGAAGAGTGTTACAAAAAGAGTGATTTATATGCAGTTCCTGTACTTTGGGTTAGGCACCTGTTCATAACTACAACCACACCAAAAAATTGGACAGGACCATGCTCTGGCCCAGTTTAACTGATCATAAAAACTATTTTAAAATAAACATGCTAGGAATTTACGCATCATCTTTTACTCTGTATGTGCACAAGTTACCAATGTTCTCAAATGTTACTCAGTGGTTACCTGGACTAACTTGGTGTCAGGGTTTAAGTGTCAGACACACAAAATTTGCTGTTTGTGTTGCTCTTCAAGTGTGATCCCTCTTCTTTCTGTGCACCCTGTTTCCAGCCTGACCTGGTATGGAAGCCACACCCCACCTGCAAGGTGCATCCCTTGCATGCACCTGAGGCACATGAGGGACTCCAGATAAGACTGGAGACCTCTGTTAACGCTTCATCCTCAGAAGCTTCTCTGTGCAGCTTTTTTACTTCCCTTTTAAAGCAGGAGAGTTACATTTGGGGTCAGATAATGCAGAATGGGTGGGTAGTGTTTAAGTTGAGTCAGGTCCTTGTTGACATGTTTGGATAGCTGTGTCTCCTGCTGGAAGTAATTTCAGCTAGGCTTGGACTAGGAAAAAAGGTAAAACTACTTCATCTACAAGGGAAACTATTTATCAGTAGTTCTTTGATATTTTCTCTCCAGATGGCTCAACAAGAGTTGAGCTACGGTTCTGTGCCCCAGGAAGAGGGGGTGATTGGGGGAGCTGTATTTATGTGCAGGCCAGAAGCTGAGGAGTGACCATGGTTCTGTCCAGCACTGTAGGAACCTGCCTTTGTTTAGTGGAGAGCTGCAGGCTCCAAGCTTTCAGCACATGTAATATATAAACAAGTGGTTTAAGTTTCATGGCAGGGAGCTGTGAGGGCATTCCACACCAGCAGCGCCCTTGTTTTTTATTTCTGTTTGTTCACAAGCCTCTTAAAAGTGCCTGTGGTGGTGAGCCTTTGGCAGCAGAGCCTAAGGGAGCTGTGAGGCATGGCAGCAGTGCTGGCACAGCAGCTCTGCCCTTCCCAGCACAAGGTGCTCTGCAGCTGCCAGGACACCTGGAAAGCCCAAGGCTTTATGTCCAGAGCAGCAGCTGATGGTGCTGAAGGCTTTTGGCCCCTCTGAGTGGCACATAACAAGGAATGACAGAAATCTCATATGTGCTGGATAGGAAGAGGCAGAGGTTGTTTATGTCTTCACAAGGAAAAGTAAACAACGTGTCTGAAATTCAGTGCAACTAATGCACATTTGTGGGAGAATTTTTAAAGTAATTATTCTGAACAGCATAAAATTAAATGTAGTACTATGAAATAACCTATTTTACTCTTCAAATTATAGTTCTTGGCCCCAATAATAATTTCATAAAAAGCATGTTTAAAATGGGTATTTTCATGTAAATTGCTCTGCTCCTTCAGAATTAGTCAACTGAAAAAGTGAGTTAATAGCAGATTTTTAGTCATAGAAGATTCAGGTTTGTGAAAAGACTTGATGAATAACAAATCTGTAGTCTCCTTTCTGTTACTCAGTGCTGTTTGAGAGCATTGAGTTGAAGTTAGCAAGTCCATTTCAAATTGGAGATAAGCCTCGCCATACCCTTTAATTCCTCCTTAATGATTAAGCTTGTGCAGTATTATTAAAGGATTTCTCACTGATATGAACATTTCTTGTATGTTAAGTTGGTGAACTGTTATGTTACCTTTGATACTCATTTAGTCTTTAGCTCACTCATATCCATACCAAGGCTACTTTAGTAGCAAAAGATCATTCATCTACATGTAGATGTAAATAAATGACAAATTCTTAATAGCAAGAAAAGAAATCCCATCAATTTAATGGCATTCAATGTCCTTTTGTGGGTCCTTGTATGACCATCATCCTTGGCAAACATCTCACATTAGAAAATTTTTTTGCTCAGAGATATTTGGGGTTCCTTTGATGGAAAATTTTTCCATTAATATTTAAAAATCTGATACTAGAGACAGACTGTTTTGCAGAACTAATACAAACTTTTGTATAAGCTTTTTATGGCATCGTCTTCAATATAAAATAGTAAATAGCTGTGAAGGAGCTTTGCTTTACCAGTCAGACTGTTTCAAGAAGATGACACAGAGGAACCAAACATCAATTCTATATATATTCATATGGAGGATCCAGTTTGCTTTCTTGTCTGAGGATACTGTGACTCTGATTCAGAGCATGCCTTCAGTGTTTCTCATTTTAAAGAATGAAAATGGCAGTATTTTCAACCTAGCTCAAAATGGAGCTCTTTCAAAAAAATCTGTTTCAAAGGTAAATGCCGAGACTTTCTGACCTTTCACAGCAGAGACAATTTAAAATTTTCAGGGGAGTATAATGGATCATGAAGGTACTGCACAAATGGAAACCACTGTTATAGGGTCTTTAGGACAAACATCTTGGCTTTGTTGTTACACACAAGATAAGTCAAACATTTGGCTTTACTTAGACTCCTAAAATGAACTGAGCAGCTAAATTTGATTGTGTTTTGTTTTCAGCCTAAATTGTGCAATGCCATTAGAAAAGGGATTTCTACCGATGTGGAAAAAAAACCCAAAACCCAAACCTAAAATAAATTACTTGAAGTGAGACCAGAAAATGGATATATTTAAGAACTTTAGCAAAATGAGTCAGGGATGAATCAGCCACAATTCACCGATGTAGTTGTAAGAATGATCTGCTGTTCCAGCTATGACACAGGAAGACAAAAGTTCCACATTAAAATGAAGCTATTAAAACTGAAAATAATAAAGATTTTAAAAGCACAATGAAATGTGCTTTCCGTAGAAAATTATACTAGAATTTATTTCCAGAAGCAGTTTCCAAACGCGGCTCCTGAATTCCTGAGACAATTTTGTACTCTAAAAAAAAGTTTAAATTCATAGAGTTTCTCATGGCCACAGAAAAGCTGAAGACATAGGAAAAATCTATTCTTTGCATAGTCTGGGATGCTGGGATGGCAGCACCGCTTTCTATATCCATGCCATTTCAGCTGTGCAAGTGCAAGGCCTGAATGCTTCACATCCAAAGAAAAGTGTAGAAATAACTCATCATTGGCACACACTTACTTGCTAGAGCACAACTGTCATGTTGAAACTTATTATTGCCCCAGGCTGTTTATTATTTCTTAATAAAATTGAAATGCCAGTACATTCCAGAGGCTTTCTTGCAGAATCATCCAGACTTATCATCAATCTTTTCAAATTTTCTTGTCTGCGGTTGAAAATAATCTAAGCCTGGTCATTGATTCTCTTTCTATGATGTTGGCTGACATCAGAAGTTGGGTAGTCAAAACAATGCCATAAATAAACTTGAATTATTTTTAGATATGAAAATAACATATTTAGTTAGAGATCAGAACCAGTGCTGCAAATGAACTTGAGTTATTTTAATGCACACTGGAAATAGATACAGAAAATGGAAACAGAGCTAGGGAGGATGCTGTGACAAGAGCCCTGCTCAGCAGCAGCTCTGGTTTACATCTCAACTGTAAAGTACAGAGGGATAATAAATGCAGCTTATCTGGATAATAACTGAGCCATTTGGTGTGAGCCTGCCTCTTTCCTTAACTTGTTATTTCCCTTTCTGGATTTGGAGGTTCCCATGTGTCTGATGCTCACTAAGAAGGATGCAACACAACTAATAGGTTTGGTCCTGAGGGCTGTGAGATTTTTCCAGGCAAGGAACTCCCACACAGTTATGTGATGGCAACCCACTGTTCCAACTTGTCTGCTCCCCTTCTGTTAAAATAAAATACTTCTATCTGTCATTTTTCTAAGGTGTTTTTTTTTTTAAATCTCCAGTGTATCTTGTTTAACAGTTCCTACTGGATTTTAACCTGCTGGAGCAGGATGAGCAGCAATCACTCGTAGCTCTGGGACAGAAGGCTTTTTCACTCAATCCGGCCAACAGGTCAGCTTCTCACCATGTCAGTACAGGTCTCCAGGGCCTATCTCACTTATTTCAACAGCTGTGGAAGTCAATGACCTTTAATGTTGCAGCTACTATTTCACTGCTGGTTATATTTTAAATTACACCTTTAGCTAGGTCGTTCCACATGCTCTGGAACTGAGGAGTTGGATAAGTGGGGACATCAGAGACATCAGTGGCAACAGACCACGAGCTCCAAGGCTGCCACGCAGCCAACAGTGACAGATCTGCAGCTGTACAACCTGGCTCCAGGGCTGGCTTTGGACCTGCTGGCTGCACAGCTGGGAGCAGCCTGAGCCCAGTGCAGCTCTGGGAAGAGCCCCCAACAGAACCTGAGTCATGGGTTATAAGTAGCTCTCATATAGGCACTTCTCTTAACTCTGCTGGAAAAGTCTCATTTTTCCCATATTGTTAGCACCTTTGGCATTATCTTCTGATTTCTTTCATGAAGCACATGCTGTATGGTATTAGACTCTTTAAAATGTAACAAACCTGTTTATTTAGGATATGCTGATAAATAGCTCCAATTAACCTGATGTAACTCATGACAACACTTCTGGGAGTGAAATGTGTATAAACACATGCAGCAGTGTATGGCTCTTGTCTCAGTGTTGATTTCAAGAGACTTAACAAAAGGCAGATGCTGAAGCTCATGTCCTCACAGGAAAAGTTTGGTGATACTTTACTTGGTACTTTGAAAAGACAGATAATACAAAGGAACCAAGATGTGATTTGTTTTAGCGATAGCTAAAGCAAGAATGTTCGTACAAAATACTTTTTACAGAGAATTGTGTATTTTTACCATAATTACATGAACTGCTAAAATTAAACCTCTGCTTTGAGTGTTTTCTGTTCTAAATGGTTTGAAACCTTTTCTGTTTCCATAAGAAATAACAGTCTTTTCTACTTACTTTAATTTTCAAGCCATAAAGAAAGTTACTAAAATGCCTTTTGATCTGTAAAATTTTTAATGGCTCACATTGACATTTTACAGCAAAATGTCAAGAGAGTATTCAGCCAGTAGAATTTTTGCCATTGTTTTGGATATTATTTTGGGTTTGTTTTTTTTTACACTAGGTGAACAGAAATAGGTAAGTAAAAGGGAGAAGTAAGAATTAAGTTCTTACCTACTGTGAAGCAAGGTTGCAATATTGGGAAGTTCAGATGCTAATTTCAGAATACTGACATTCCTCACAGTAGTTGTGGCAAATTGCACATTTAATGATCTCAGTCTTGTCATGCTTGCTGAGGCAATGGAACTTCAGAACTCAGAATTTTTACTTGTGTTTAAATATCAGATCCGTTTGTTTCTTTTTTACAAATAGTTATTGAAGGAAAAGCTAAAACTTAATTAGCAGTAAAACTTAACAAGTTTCAGAAGCTGGCCACCCTCATCCTCTTAGTTCTGTGTATTTCATATTTAGCTACAGCCTCTGTTGGGTTATTTTTTCTTTCTCATTTCATCTGAGGCTTAGTCTAAGAATTTATTCAGTCATGGTGGCCATTATTTGCAATGACAATAACAGAATATTATAAAAAGTAGGAAATAACAAAGAAATGCAAATTGGCATTGGTGCCCAGACAAATGTATTGAACTTTCGTACTCCATATTCTAGAGACTTTTATAGGTCTTTTATACTAGGTAAAATGGTGTAAAGTTAAAAGAGGTGTAACATCCAGTAATAAGGAAAAAAATCTTCAGAGCTTGTATCACTACTGCTTTTCATATAAGGACATTTCTTACAATTAAATTACAATTATAAACATTTTTACCACATCTATGGCTATCAGTCTACCCATCTCATAACTGTAAATTATAGATAAATTCTGAAAAGGTTGGACCACAACATAGTTCCACTCTTATTTTCAGTGAGTGGAGAATATTTTTTTTATATTGGCAGTTGATTGAGCGTAGGAGATGTCTGGAATATAATCAGTATTCTCTGAGGATGTACAGTCCCATACTGTCTCTCTCAAGTTCCTCATGACACAAATTTTTCCTGTATAAAAATAGTTGCATTTGAAAAAATAGACTGGAGAGATCACTGGGTGGGTTTGTGTGGGATGGATGTGTGTTTGAACTGGAACACATAAAGTGTTTTTGTAAGACCCAATCAGCATATAACAACAGGATCCAGTAGGGAATGCTGCTCATGGAAGTGAATTGCTGTGGATGCAGTTGTTTCATAGCAGGAGAAATTTAGCTGATGCTATTTTTAAAATGCCTGTGCATGTTAAAGACTGGAGGAAAAGCAATGGGTATGTCATTCAAGTCATTCAAGTCACAACGAAGAAAGACATATAACTTATTGTATTTGAACTAAATCCCACCTGAAATAAATGGAGAACCCCTTTTTTTTCTTTTTTTTCTTTTTTTTTTTTTTGTTTGAGATATGTTTTCCATACTAATGCTAAGGATGGGGATAAAGTAAAAATTGTGAATTGTCACATAAAAGCTGATTGTGTGGTAACTCTGGAACAACTAAAAGAAAAGCTAGAAGATGAGGATTTAAATTTTTTTCCTATCCTTTCAGAACATAGTTTGCCTCTTATTCCCACTCCAGTTTAGCCCCACAGTTTCGCCCCTCATGCCCATCCCCAATTAGCAGGTCAGACCAAAGTTGCTGAGAGGCTGCGTCAGAAGGGTTAAAATAAAAGGGCTACTTAAAAAAAGAGAAAAAGGAAAGAAATCTCTATCGTTTCTCTAAGTTTCTGTATAATAGCAGTAAGACAGATTGTTTAATTGAGATGTCCTAGATAGTTTTCTTCCCAAAGGGCTTTTGATACAGAGCTTCTGGATGAGAAACTGAATAACTAAATGGCTGGGAATTTTATCCATCAGTCTCTGTAGAAGTTTTAATGTGTAGTAGTCACTGGTGTGGTGTTTGCTGAATCCCACTAACTGTAAAATCTATAGTTTTATAACTGGACCTGGACGTTAATTTTATTTTATAATTTTATTTTTTATTAGAGTTTCAGTCATCCAGAATCTGATCTGTTCAGGTTAACTATTAAGTAGCAAGTCAAGGAAGGAAATGGTTCCCTATGAAACTTGTTCAAATAAATTGCTTGGTGATTATTTATGAGTTAGTTATTCATTTCCGAGAAAGGTCAAAATCCCTAAAACCTTATTTGAGAGTCTAAAATTAACAAGGACCAACTTTAAGAATCTAAAGAAGAAAGAAAGTATGTGCAGTTACAAGGAATTATTATTTCATTTCAGTCTTGTTTTTTTGATAAGCATGGGCCTTCAGTTTTACACTCCTATGAACATTAAAGATAAGATCTTCTAAGAGCTTAAAGTGAATGTCTGTAAATATCAAGAATGAATAATGATCTCCAAAACATTTAAATTCATTATTGGCAAAGTGCTTCATGCCTTTGTGATTGCAGTAGGGATTTGAATATAATTTTTTTCTGAGTTTCCAGCCTTGTTTTATAACATAATATGTTTCATAATTTTGGCTAATTCTTTAATTTCCTTGAAATTAGCTTCTTAAATGAGGATATTTTCCAGATCCTTAACTTCTAGTTTACTGTACTGATCGACAATGGAAAATTTGGCTTTTATAATTTTGATACACCAAAAACTCCATTGACAGAGTGTTTTAGACCATTAAGAAATTTATTAAGGAGATTAAATGATTGCCTCCAGTTACTGCTGAGGATAACAATACTCTTTTGACCTAGCAGTTCCAAAAGCATGTACTTGAGTCTCCTTGGGCACTGTGATAGTGCTCAATGCTGTCTTTTAATTGTATTTTTGGAATAATTACACTCCGGGGTGATCATTCTGTGCAATTTTACTTGTCTACTAAGAATCTTTAAGACTTCCAAAGCTCTCATTTCTCTTCAATAAACATTTTTCATTGTATTATTAATAAAGAAAGGATAATATAGAAAATTTAGCAAACCAGCATTTTTATTTTTTAGCATTGAAATAATTCATTTTTAGTTATTGAAATACTATCTGCATTATTGGTGCTTCAGGCAAAACAGCATGCTATAAGCAAAAAAGGAGTATTAAATTTGTAATAGACTTCAATTACACTGACCCTATTGGTCATCCAATAGGGAATCCAGTGGATTTTAGAGTCTCTCTACAGAGACTGGGTGTTTGATGAGTAAAAGCTGGGCAGAAGGCTCACTGAATGTGCTCTCCTGGTCATTCTTTGTAAATTAATGTCTAATGCTCCTTCTCTGGCAGTACTCAACTCACCTGCAGAATGGAACAGTAGAAGATCGAAGGAAACTCTTCGAAAAACATTTCTGACCTTATCAAAGACATTGGCTAATCATTTTATATCCCAAAAGATATATTATTAATTTAAAACTAAAGTTACATTTTGGTAAGCTTTTTTTGTATTAAGTACCAAAGAACTGGATTTGATGAAAGCCAAGTAGGAGAAAAATTTTAAAGGCCTGCATTTTGACTCACGTAAAACATGAAAGTGTCAATGCCAGTGCAAACTTCTGCAGTTTACTGGTGAGTCACTCAAATTAATGCTGAGGCTGTGATTGATTGCAGAACATTTGAGGTCTTACCAGCAATTACTGGGTAGAAGGTAACATTTACATCTAACTGAATACTCTGCTTCCATTTCTGTGTCTGTAATGTGAAGCTTCCTATGTTTGTTTTTTTTTTTTAATTTATGAAATTGGCATTATCTTTTGTTTGTTTTTCTTTGCCTGCTTTTCTGTTGTTCTGTCTTCTTTGTCTTCGTCTCTCATAAATTTGTGCCACTGGCCAACTGATAAGAAATATCACAGGAACACAGGGTTATAGTTGATAAAAGCAGAGATCCCAGAATCAAAAAATCACAGACTGGCTTCAGAGGAACCTCTGGATGTTCTCTAGTCCAGCCTCCTGCTAAACCAGGTTCACCTAGATCACTTTACACAGAATCACATCCAGGCAGGTTTTGAGCATCTCCAGAGAGGGAGACTCCACAGTCTCTCTGGGCAGCCTGTTCTACTGTGCTGTCACCCTCAAAATAAAGAGGTTTTTCTCATATTCAGAAGGAACTTCCTGTGTTCAGTTTGTGTCCATTGCCCCTTATTCTGTTGCTGGGATGCTTTAGTCCTACTTGGTCACTCTCAGAAAAAAGAAATTCATAGTGACCATCAGAAAATATTTTTTTTCTGCAGAAAATCTAAAAGATTTCATTTTCCCTCATTATGTCATTTTTCTGTAATCATTAGAGATGGGATTATGGATGATGAATATAACTTAATATCCCTATCAAAGCTGCTATTATTCATTACTTTTTTTTCTATGACATCCAGACTGAGACACAAGAAAGGCACAGCATGGAAAGAGATCTTTCACTGAAAGCAGAAACCTAAAAGCAACAGAAGAATGATATTGCCATATATACATACATAAGGCTGGAAAAAAAAGGTGAACTAGAAGAGTTTAAAGTTTCCTTGCCTTTCTGCATCAAGATTAGGTTTTTTTATAACCAATCTTTCCTTAATTCACAGCTGTACTCTGCAGAAAATGAGATGTGGATTTATTTCTACATATTGATCCTGTTTGATTTACTAGGGAAAATAAGGAAAAAGCATATGATGAATTCTGATAATAACAGATGTTTAGATTAAAAAAAAAAAACAACTTAACACCACCACAACATACCAGTAGAGAATTACAGTCTATTTTTCCATTAAAAAAGGGACAGTTTCTTCATATCAAGACATTTACAGTATGCTTTGTGATTTCCAAACGCAATTGGTGTAGCTGAATTCCTTGGTGTCCCATTACTGTACCCACGTCATCTTCTTTTCCTACCATAGCCTCCTATGACAGATTTTCAAAGACGTTTCATCTGTGCTTCCATCAATGGACATAAATATTTACTTTTAATGTCAAGTTTATTCAGACTTGACGTTAAAAGGATGCGTTTCTCCTTTCACTCTGAATTCAGCAGTGTAAAAATGATAGGCTGATATTCCACCTAGAATTAGTTTGTAAAGGCAACACCTCTCCTCAGGACTCTTGTGCTCCTTCTGCACACAGTTTTTCCTGCCTCTGTGCCAGCTCCTGTTGTGACAAGCACCGGGCAGATTTTGCAGAAAAGCAGCCACCATGTCCCAAAATACCTGACAAGCTAATTGCAGTGCTGAGAGAGACCAGCTAAATCCCTCGAACTGCCAAACAAATGAGTGAAGAGTGACCTAACTGGTTTTAAAAAGGCACTGGAGATTTTCAGTGTGCTTCTGCCTCATGAGCATTTCAATCGGGAACATGCAAGGTGGAGCCTGGAGGAGACTTTCAGTGATGTCAGTGGGGTCTGATGGGGCTGTAATGAGTCTCTAGCACTTAGACCTCTGTGGTTGATGGTTTCTGTCTATGGAGCAGTGAGAAATGGCTCAAAATCTTTAAAGAATATACTTGAAGAGAAGTAGCAGCAGGTGGCATGTGAGGAGAAGTGGCTGAACAAGGAGGGAAGGGTGCCCATAACCCTTCTTGCCAGCTCTTGTCATTTCTGCTCAAGCTTCTTTTATAGAGAGAGGATGTGGGGACATTGCACACAGCAAATTTTGCAGGGCTTTTGGAAACATCAATCCACTAAGTTCTCCTCCTTGACAATGGGAAAAGCAAGTTAGAAGAAAAGTTCTTTCTCTTAAGTAGTAAAACTTTGATAAAAGCTGGGGCCATGATCAAATACTTCCAACCCAGTCAAACACTCCTAGTAAATGCCACTCATTTGAAAATCTTTAAGGGAGAAAGCATTTCTCTGGTCTCTTATCTGAAGTATTTGTCAAAGGCTTGCATGTCTCAAAGACAACTTTTGCCTTGCTCTCACACTGGTTGTTATTAATAACAAAATTTCCTTTGACTCCGGTGGTGTAAAATTAGTCTTTAAAATTTTCATCATCAAAACTTTCCAGATTTATATATTAGAAATTGCTGTAGTAATTCCTCAACAAATTGATACCAGCAGAAATTTCACAGTACTGAGGATGAAAGAGAAAAATAGATAACAAATAAGGCTAAATCTTACAATCTTTAGTACATAACATTCTCATTGAGACAAACACAAAACTTTAATTCAAAACAGTAGAATTTGGCCTAGTGACACAAACTGCTTTCTGATTCTTCTGAGGGAGCAGTGAAATGAGAAATCCAGCTTATATCTGCTATCTGCCTTTTTCACCAATCTTGGGAGTACAAACCATTTTTTAAAGTGGACTGCAATTGCCCTTGGCTGTACAGATTAGTTCTCAAAGAGAAAAAAAGGTCTTTATCCCACTTTCAAATTGTTGACATCTTGTGCCGGCAAAGAAAAAAGGTCTGAAAGTAGCCTCAAAAGGTCAGGATGCTGGAAATAAACCAGTAATCCAAGGGGGCTGGAGGACAAAAACAGGTAGGGGGCCCTGTGATTGCACAAATCTGTTTGTGCAAAAACTTCTCCCTGCAAGTCTCCTCGTGTGGGATGGCAGCTTGTCTTCCTCAATTCTTTTTTTCCTGAAAACTGCAGGAAAACTATCTATGTCAATTCATCCAACTGCAACTATTGCTCACTTTATCCTTCATACTCCCTCTTTGGAAGATGTTCTGGGGAAGTTTATAAACTGCTGGTATTTTTATGTCCCTAGAGAAAATTACCTCCACTTACTCCTTAGCTTTGAAATTGAGTGGTTTGGATTTATTGAAAAAGATTTTAATATATATACATTGTTCTAGCAGAAGAAGTGATTCTGGCCTTCCTCTAAAGAGAAAAATGGTGCATCTGAGCAGCCATTACAAAAGCCACACCGTTTGAGTGGACTGGGAGTGGCTAGGATAAAGTTAACTTTTTCCATCGTGGTCTGTGGTGGTTCTGGATTTATCATTAGAAGTGTTGATGTGTAGAACAGTAGCCCAATGTTTTGTGTAGGACAGGGCTAGCACAGTGTCAAGGCTTTTTCTGCACCAGCTGGGGTATCACTGTAGAGACTTGCATGCAGTGAACAAGAGGATTCTAGACAGACAACTTTGGCACCTAGCACACATTGATGGTGGCAGTGCCTTGCATGGAGGCTGCAGCAGCACCAATCACCACTCAGTGCAGTACTTCTGAGTTATTTCATATCCACATTTAAATTTTAGTGCATAATCACACTTCTGCACAGCAGGAGGGGAAGGAATGAGAATGAAGATGGCTGAAGGGACTGTATCTTGCAGCAGATGTACAGAAATGGATGCTGCTCCTGACATGCCCAGCGTTTAATAGTGAAGGGCTTCTACTCAATCACTGTTGATTCCACCCAAAGAATGAATATTTTTGCTAATCCACTCTTACTGCCATTTCATACGAAGCCCACTGATCCCTGTCTATTAAATGAGTAATAGGCTCTTGAGAGTCCAGAGGAGATGGAATGAAAGACAAAGAGGGTGTCTTAGGTAAGCAGGGGATTAGAATGTCCCGTGTGTGTGTAAAGAGGATGAGAACAGGTTGTTTCAGGAGAGCATGCAGAGTTGTCATGATACCTTCCTGTTTGAATTATTAAGACTCAGAGCCCTGTGCTGAAGTAAGGATGCAGATTTTCCAAATTTAGAAGTCTGTACAGAGCACATTTTCTTCTTGATGCTTTCCTGTGACAGTCAATTCCAGCTGACAGCAGGAAGAAAAGACGTGTGCTGAATAAACCTGTTTATATTAAAAGTTTTCTCTTTTAATGTGCAAGGTCCGCATTTCTGAGAAAAAAATCCAAACAACAAAGACCCAAAAAACAAAATTAACCAAGCTTATAATTAACTGTAAAATTGTAATGTTTTGCAAGCAATAATGTCATGCAAAGATATTCAGAACCTTTTATGTTATAAAGAAAGGTGTAGAAATTGATTTTATTTTAGAGAACTAAAGATGGACTAATCAGCTTCTGGTTATATTACGCTGCTTTCATTTTTAAACTCTTATTTTCCACTATAGATAGGACACACAAAATGTTTTGTTTGACATTTTTAAGGGATGTGTACTGAGCCTCTCAGCTTGACCAGAATTGCCACTTCTACTCAAAAAAAAAAAAATACAGCTATAAAAAAGAAACAAATAACAGTGAGATTTTTAACTCATTTCCAAGCCATCTTGTGTGTCAAATCAAAAGTGGATCAGTGTTTCCATGTTTAAAATGTGTTAATAATATGGCAGGCTGCAAGTAAAAACAGTCCTTATCCTATACCCAGTGCGTAGTTGTACCCTATTAACCTATTTCCTTAGCCTCAGGAAACCAAGGGATAGAATGTAGCTCATTGTCCGCTTTAAACACATAAGCTGTTGGCTCAGCATCCTCGGGCAAAAATAGCTGCACATCCACCTAAGTCCATTAAAGTAACAACACAGGCCAATGAGCCAGCTGTCTGAAGAGGGGCTGGATAAACACTTAATAAACTGAAGACTCCTTAAAAGATTTTTCCAGGGCAATTGTGAAAAACAAGTGCATTTATGGAGACTTTTAAGCTATTTGTAGAGAAGAAAGGATCAAGTTTTCAACACAGGTCAGTGCTAAGTTATTTTGACTGCCCCAGTCCTTGAAGTAATAGCAAGACCCAGGCAGAGAAAGCTGCTGTGAAATATGCAAACCAACCTTGAAGTTCAGGAGTGAGGAGAAGGTTGAGGCATATCCCTTCACATCCTGGAAGCACGTATTTCTGATGTCAAAGAATTTCTTTCCATGACAGATATTTCACTTGACTATTCAAGAGGCTTGAGTACTGAGGGGCACCAGGGCATCTTGAAAACTGGCTGTGTTTTAGATACAAACTTGAGGAATGTAAACAACTTTTCAAATAGTGTCACTGTTAGTAAACTCCCAGCCAGAGGGCTGTGCTGATTATTGTCCTAATAAATCTCAGCTGTGCAGCGCTCAGATCAAGGTTGAGTACCATGTTACCATGTATTTTAGCAGGAATAGGAGAGCAGTGAAGGGAACAAAAGACTCATTGGAACCATCAGATTTCTCTTTAATATATATTGTCTTGGTACTATTCTATAAAGCCTCACACAGGGCTGACTGGCTCTAAACCACCTTGGATTAGCAGTACACTTTTACAAGCTTCTCTACTCTTCAAATTTAGAGGTTCTCTTCTTCTGAAGCTGTTACAGCTCCTGTCAAACCTTATTGCAGCTAAAGAAAAATTGCAGTGCTTTTTTTATTGCAAAAGTATTCTTCGTTACACACATGGCTGCCAAACTGCTACTGGAAATTATTGCCCCAATGGTAAATATTTAACTCCATTTTATCTCAATTAGAATTTACTCATTAAGATTTCACATTGATGTTAGCAAAAGTCAACAACTGCTTATGTTTGGTAGTTTACAAAATTGTAGGGAATAGAGATAGATGGAGCTTATTTTTGTTAGTTTGTTCTTTTCCACTATTTTGGAGATTGAGATTCAATGTGCTGCTGTAGGTCTGTTGTTCCTGAGTTGTGATAGAATACAACTGCCTGAAACGGAACATTTTCATGAGAAATTGAGGAAAACCATGTAGCAGATGTACCAACCACAAAACCAAATTAATAGAATACTGCAAGTATTGGAGATACCTTTGGAGACAGAAAATTATAGTAGTTTGGTAGTATGAATTTCTCTTTACTGCCAGGTTACATTGAGCGATGCTTCAGAGTCTCCTAACTGAGGCCTTTCTGTGCTCAAAAGCCATTAATGTAAGTGCTATGGTGACATTTTCCGTGTGAATTGGCTGCTATGGGGAAAGCTGGATCCTGAATCAACACCATCAGCTGTTCCCATGACTTGGCAAAGACAGACACTATTTGAATGTCTTTAACCCTCCCCTGTCTCCTACAGCTCCTCTTCTATCATTTCCATAAAGCACTGATCATTCCTCTAACAATTAAAGAGTATATAACAGCAATTTTACTAGAGTATAAAGAGAGATGTAGCACTGGAATTGTCACAAGAGGCATAAATACTTACCATAGTACCACCTTTCTGTTACTTAACTGTATGGCCTTTTTCTGAAGTTAATCTTACTGAAGAGAAATAACTTAAGTATCTGGCTTCAGTTAATTGTCTACTGAAAATAAATGCTAATAAATTGTCCCATTTCAAGGCCAAGCACTGCAAGAAAATCTACTTGTTACATATTTTGAAATGTTCTGTTACCAGAAGTGGTATCCTTGACCTTAAACAGATATCCAGCCTCAGAAAATTGTGCTTAAAAAACATAGGTAATGGCAAAGCTTGCAAACAAGGAAATATGGGTTAGATTACACCTTTGCTGATACAACACCTAATTTTGGTAGCTGGCTTTCCCTTGAATTCAGTCAAAAGGATCATAAGATCATATTAGATAGCTGTAATTACATCCTTGATGCTCTATCCCACTCTATGACATACATATATTTCTATGCAGCTCAAAGACCTGTAAGAGTGTTCAGGCCTGAATGTGGGTCTGTAGTTCATTTCTTTATGAGTTTTCTTCTTTTGGGAAAATGAAACCCAGTAGAAGACAGCATACCAAAAATAATGAGCTTTTCCCATTTTGGTCTTAATATGTGGATTTTATTTCATACCAATTTTTAAATGCTAAAGTTTAAACTATTAATTTGCTTTTCCTACTATTCTGATTCTCTCTCAAAACAAGTGTAATAGAAATGAGCATAAAGCACAACCACACAATATATTAAAGGTAAGAATAATGGAAACTGAAACTGAAGCACATTTCTAGATATAATTCCTCATGGATTTACAGCTCATCACCTGGCTCTGTTGCACAATTGAATATTAATATGGCAATCCATAGTCTGATGGTGCAGGTCTTTAGGATTTTTTTTAAGTCACTGGTCTTTTTCTGAATTAATTCATCTAAAAACATGAATATTCCACCTGCAGAGATACTTTTAAGCCATACAGCTTAAGAAAATAGGAAGGATTTGGCTCTAGGTTTCTAAATATGGATTTCTGAATTCTTGCCTATATATTAATACATTCTCTACTGAAAAGCAATACTAGGAAAATATAGAGCAAGAAACACATGGAGCTATATATAGAGGGAATATATAATGTTGGTGTAATCTTCAGGGATTTGCTACAAATAATTTCCTTAGAAGATATGTGTATGTCTCTCTATAATCTAGACTTTGTTATTTTTAAATGCAATTCAATAAAAATCAGATGAGGAGGAGAAAGTTCCAAGAAAAGGGCAGGAGCTATCTTATTTGAATGAAGTATCATTGTTGCTATTGGTTTGTTTGTTTTGGGGTGTTTTTAGCAGGTAATGCTGTTAGAACTCCACACTGGAGACAGTGGCATAAATCTGCTGAAATGTGCTGAACTCACCTAGTTTTGATTCCTGTGTGGCAAATAGTCCAAGGGTTGATGCTGTGTTCTCTGTGTCTGTTCCTGAGTCTTATTATTCAAGTCACCTCCTGAGCAAAGTCAGGTTAATTAGGGGTGAACAGGTTCCATTGCTGGGGCTGATAGAAGCAGCACTGGGAGCTTGTGCCCTTATCCAAACACAGGGCCTGGACTGGGGCGATGATTTGTGCCCTTCTGCACACAACATAAACATCATTTACTGAGCAGCAAGACATTGTGATAAGAACATGCTACCAAAACCAAAGTAAACCTGGTCAGATGTAAGCACCATTTTCTGACCCCTTACTCTTCTAAGAAAGGAAAAAAGATAATAAAATAAGAATAATAAATTATTCCAGGTTTCAAAACTCAGTGATGATAAGAAGACTGTGACATTTTCAAACAGGACTTTAGTGAACCTGTATTATTCACAGAGTTTTGACCAGCCCAAGAGTAAAGTCCTTTGATTTAGAATAGCTTTTTTTTGGCTTTTAAGAAGCAAAGGAAATTGAGTTTCTTCAATTATGTGCAAGAATTGTCACTCAGTTTCTTGTCAAGGGACTGAAATAAGTGAGACTATGTAAAGCTGAGCAGAAACGTGGCTTATGTTCTCATGCTTTCTTGGGCCAGGGCTCTTTTAAAATGGAACAATTTTTCTAAAACTAAACTGTCCTCACTGAGATCAGGTAAAAATTATTTTAGGGCTTTCACGAATAACTTTTTGCCCCACATCAGAGGCAGATGAAATGTATGGCTTCCAGTGTAACCAAACCCTACAATTCACGGCAGGGTGCAAATAACTCATGATTTCTAAAAAAATAATTTTTTTTTAAAAAGCTAAAAGTCTCTACAAAATGTCTGCTTGCAGGCCACCAAAGGCATCTTGAAAATGGTGTCAGTTCACTAAAACTAATTTAGTCTGGTGACATAAAATACTGCAAAACTATTGATGCAGATATCAGTTTCAAATTTACAGGAAAATAGAAGATGCCTAAGACTTACAACGATAAATAAACTTTTGGAACTCTTATTCCAGGTTATTATCCTATTTGCATTTTAAATTAACTTCTGTTGTTCTGCAAAGCTTGGTGTCTTTCACAGGTTTTAAGCTGTGGGTCTTGCTGACATTAAGTTAACTCAAATATTTCCACAAGAGATAGTAGAACAAGTCCTGAGAGTTTCCTTATACATAATGCAATTTGTTTAATATGGTCAGATTAAGGGGCTGATTCATCCAGGAATTTAAAAACAGAAGTAGGTTCATTTGAAGCCAGCAGAAATATCTAAACTGAGAAAACAAATCAAAGTACTTAATACCTGGCATTGAGACCTAAAATAGGAATCCAGAATTAGATCTGTAACTGCAGTTCTCTAAAACTGTCTGCTAGATCATCAAAATTTGTCTTAATTAGAAATTAACATTGTTATTTGAAGCTGAGACTTTCTAGTTGCCTTTTTTTCTTTTTTGTAGTTTTTACCGTTTTTGACACACATATTTTAAAAAGCAAATCAAAATCAAGTTTTAGGCAGAGGAAATGCCAGCTCAGCATCTGTCTCCCTGTGCCAACTGCCCAGAGCCCTGGGCAAGGGCAAAGTGAAGACCATAGAGAAGAATTTGAGCAGCAGAAAGTACAGTCTCTCTTTATTCCCTTTTTCTACAAAATTGCAGATTATATTCAGGGGGTAAATTATCCAAATATTATTCATTCTTTTCCCTCAGATTCCCTAGAATTGACAAGTTATCAAACAAAAAGGATTACTCTTGCTAAAACCAGTATTTTTATAAAAAGTGATACCAAAATAGTAGAATAGATTAAGAGCATTTAATTTATTTGGTTTAATTTATTGGTGATAAAAAAAAACAACCCAACATTATCCTCACCCCCTAAATATACCTGAAACACTACTAGAAGTCAGGCTTACTTTTAAGCTTTCCTTTTTTCACAGCCTCACCTGGAGTGTGTCTGCTCTGGGGAATCAGAGGAGAATTCAGCATGAACTTCCAGTGTTTGCACAATGCAGTTCAAGCTCTCGTGGACATGGATGAACTCACCTGGACACCAGGGACCTGTCATGACAGACAAATGAAGCTGCTCATGAGATCCATGCAGGATAGCTGAGGTATGATTTTTATTCAATTCACAGTTTATTTACATTTATTATCCTTTATCCCAATGCTTGTCTATGTACATCAGCTGTTCCCATGGTGGTGCAGCGGGAGGCATAATTCCCACTTGTTTGGGTTGTGGATTTCTTTTGAAAAAACCACAAACACAGAACAATGAAAAAGAACCACTCCTTCCAGCACATCATGAGGGAATATAGCAGAATCTAATGGAATATTCAACACAGCACAGTGTGAATGCACTGTGAATGTATGCAGCTCTCAAAAGCCCTGGAAAACAGGTAAGCACAGTTCCATTCTGTGAATATTTTTTGTGAGTGGGGAGCCTCAGCATGTGATAAGTCCCTCAAGCCTGGTTTTCCTTGGTTAAGTTTCCATGTTGCAACCTTTTTTGCTTTCCCAGACTGATTGTTTTACGTAAGGACAGGATTTTGGTGGATAAGTCAGTGGTTTTTTAATCATTAGAGTCACTCTAAGGGTGCAGCTGTCAGGATACCTTGATACTCATTTTCTAGGGATTTAAAACTGTATTGTCATTGATACAGCACCAAAGCAACCTGCAAATTCACTACGTTGCAGAGTTTTTTGTAAGTAAAGCCAAGTAAAGGCTTTCAACATCTCTTCCACATCCTCACAATGGCTCTCTATTAATTTCAGTACTTGATGTGGCTTCCTCTACCTCGAGGAACCATTTCTGAAATTGTCATTGACTTCATCTAGAAATTTGGTTGTTTCCAAGACAAAAAATCCCATTTAAAAGCTATGAACCATTCTCTGATACAATGTATATTAGTAAAACTTCATAGAATTTTTACTGTATTAAACGTTAAGCAACCAAACAGTTCAAAATCAAATAAAGAGATCATAGAGGAACTGAACAAACATTAGGAGTCTCTGAGGCATTCAGGAACTGCCAAGTGAATATTCTACTTTTGTGACACTTGTGAAATCCTTTTAGGTGTATTTGAGTATTTGTAAGTACACTGAAATTCAGTAATCTCAGATTTATATGGTTGTACAAATACTACCATTTTATTCTTTAGAATTACTGGTAGTTTTGGAAGAAAATTATCCAGGAACTGAAAATAGCAGTGAGGCAAATCACCCAATCCACTGATCAAATCTGTGTTTAGATATAGCAATGTATCCCTTTAATTTTTCATTAATTTACTAAGGAAATGTAGGAGCAATATTAAAGCATATGGTAGAACATATGGCTGTCAGGCTCCACCATATGGCTGAGCCATGACTTTACCATATCACCCATCTACCCAGAGGCTAAGTCAGGGCTGGAGTAACTTGCCATACCCCTTGTTGGAGGGTTTGCAGTCCAGACCAGAACTCTGCTGAAGTTTCTCTCCTGCCCCAGATGTGCTGCAATTATCAGCTGTTCTAGGAGGGAGCAGTGCTAGTTAGGGGAGAAGCAGAACTCTGCTTATCCTCAAGTGTAGAAGTTGCCAGGAAACAGAATTTCTTCTGAAATCTCTGAAAGAAACATAATTTTGGTTTCTGGAGATTACTTAGGGAAGATATTTGAACTTTTCTGAAAGGAAGAAATACAAAAGAGAGGGTTGGATCAGCTCAGGTTTAAAAAAAATTGAAACTCATGAAAATGTAAACAAAGGTGATGGTTCTGGTTGATTTGCACAACTGTTTTTGCAAAAGTTAAATGTGCACAGACTTATCTTCCCCAGAAGAAAACAGGCTGGAGCTGAGACTTTTGAAGAACCCCATTTAACTTCAACCCAGCTGTTCTATCTCATCTATGTGTAAATGAGAAATAGTTATTGGGGTATCTTTAAAAAGCAGTATATTCACTTATTTCAAGCTCACGAAGTGGGTCCTAGACATTGAAGCCATTTGCAAGGGAGAATAATTGCTCACAGCTGAAGAATATAGATTTTTTTTTTGCAGTCATAATATTGCATAATATGTGTGCTCAGCATACTGACTTACCCTGGCCAAAGCACAAAATGAACTCCTTCAAAAATTAGTACTACTGTAAAGAGAAACACAGAACGGCCACCATTCCCATCTCAAGTGTTAAGTCCTCATCTTGGATTTCCTAAAAACATTTCTTGTTCAAATACAGAAAGAAACAGGATAAAAAATTAAGTGGAAACATTTGTTTTGTGAACAGATAGCAAAACTAAATTAGGAGCTATAAAGGAAGCAAAATAAAAGAAATCATTCCTTTAGTTAAGGCTGTCAAAGCACCTTTTGTTGGTTTGTAAATGAAAGCTTATTCAGCTATTGTTTCTCCAATTAAATATATGAGGTCTCCATAGCAACAGCCATTTTGCAAGATGCATATATGTCATGACGTTCTGGATATTGAGCAGCTGAGTAAAGTGGAAGGGGAAATGCTATAACCATAGCACAGGACTTTGTAGAGTACTTTCTAGGGAAAGAAGCAGTACTTACTGCCACAGAGCAACAATTTTCTTGTCAGTAATGCTAATTTTAAAAGTTTGGCTTATTTCTAAAAAATTATGCATTTCCTTTTCTGTTCTTCTTGTCTTTTGTTGTGTGATATATGAATTTTAAAAGATAATTTTACATAAAAATTTAAAAAAAAACCTTAACTTTAGATTTTTTTCAAAAAAAGTCTAGCTTTTTCAAGTCTAGCTGTGCAGCAGGTCAAAGTGCTTTTCAAATCACTGCAGTCACAGCAGAGATACTAGTAATAGGGACTGAGGCTCTGCAATCAATCTGTTAGACACATTGGTAAAAGAAATTTTAAAATATTGGTTCTCTAGCATGGCTGTTAGTCACAGCTCTTTAGGTGCTGTGCAAGGCAGAGAATGCAAGAGCTACCTAGAAAATATTTTAAAACTTATTTTGATATTTATGTTTGTTGTCAATTATATGAGGACTGAGTATTACACCTTCCTGCACAGAGCAGGGAGCAGCAGAAGTAAAGGGTTAATCCCAGTCCTTCATTTATGGGAAAGAGAGTTTTGACATAAACTTTGGTGCTACACCTGTGTTTATAATTTAAACCCCACCCAATATTGTAGCATAGAATCACAGAATGGTTTGGCTTAGAAGGAACCCACAACAGTCCTCTAGTTCTTTGCAAGAGCCTGGCCCTGTAAATCCAGTGGCAATATAAAACCTGATATAAATCTGCAGTGTAGTGAGGGAACAGGAGACAAGGATTTTGGTCAGCATTTCTAAGGCAGATTTCTCTCACAGCCTTTCTTCCAGATGCTCTTTAGCATCAGGTTGGTATATGCTGAGATAGTGTATCTTTCAGATTCCTCCAAACATCTGTATTTACCTTTAAGCATTTCTGAGTATGACATGGGGAAGGACACTAGGGATTGGGAATTATTTGTGTGCACTGTGTTCCTGTATTTAAAAAGTGGCTACAAAGTTGGACATGAAAGGAAAATTTTTCACACTGAGAAAAATTAACCCTTGCAATAATCTCCCCAGGGAAATGGCAGATTCTTCAACTCTGGACACTGTTAAGATTCGTCTTTACTGGCTGCTGGATCATCTTGTCTAGAAAGTGGTTTTCCCAAGAAATGTTGGGACTGAGGTCCCTTCCAAACTGGTCATCTGTGATTCAAAGCCCTTTAGATATACTGGTGTTCACCATGCAATCCTGACAACCCATGTTAGAGAACAAGTTCAACAGGTTTAAACTGAAACGGGTGAAGAACAGTGTTTCTGAGATCTCCTGGAAAGGGAGAGCTGATTTGGCACAAGGCTTGTGATAAGTTTAATTTGTGCAGTCTGCTACAACAGAGGCTGAGAGAGGACATTCTTGCTTGCTCTAAGCACAGGAGATACAAGGCAGGTGAGGAATAGCTGCTTAGGCAGGAGGGCAGTGCTGAACACAGAAGAGCATTTTAAAATGCTGAATCTAAAAGCAATTTGGATGAAACCTAGAATTAGAATTCAGTTCACTGTAAGAAAGTAAAAAAAAAAGAAAAAAGAGCAGAAGATGAAAGAGCAAAACAATTTTGTTGATAGATAATGTAAACCCTGCATTGTGTTACCTTTTAGTGTCTATAAAAGCAGCCCTGTTCCCTTACTTCTGTTGCTGGGTGATTGGGGTGCCTGTGGAAGATCACCCTTGCAGCCAGGGTGGAGCCAGTGTTAAGGTGCTGTCACCAGCAGGTTTCTGTGTGTGTGTGAAGTTGCCTTACAAGTGGGCAAGATCAATATCTGCACCCTTGGGATACAGAGCAGTGCTCAGCCACTGTGGGACGTGCTCCCTAACAGGTCTGCAAACAAGGACTTTGAGCTGAATTCCTCCTCCTCTTTTTCACTCTTGCAAAAAAACCATGAGGTCCTGCATATTCTTTTCCCCCCTCGTACTATTAAATCTGCTCAGAGACCTCTCAGGTAGCAGCCTTGAATGCTCAGTTGGAATAGCTGATAGTTCAGCAAATTTTTGAGCTATGTGCTATGTATTTGTACCATTTCTGTGGTACATTGTGTTCTCCATAATAACATTAATTCCTTTTCCTTCTCGTGCATGAACAACAGGTCATCATCTGCCCTATTTTGACTTCAATGTCAACAACAAATTTGAGCCAGGGGCAGGGATGTTAAGCCCTGATAAGATACCTGAAGCATGACTTTCTTAGATACAAAACAAATGTATCTACCCTAGAGAAGATCTATTATTTTATTTTTCCTTAAGATAACTGGAAGTCTGGTTTGCATTGTCTCAGCATAGCAGTTTAGGCATTAATCCTGTCACACAGGTCCCATAGACTCTAACAAGAATATACTACTCCTAAAAATACTAGTGCTGTGAGTGATATTTCTGTTGGAATTCATGTTTACCACAACTAACTAGCTAAATACAGGGGATTCGAGGAGAGGATTAAAATGTCCTATCTGACAGGAATTCCTACAGGCACTTGGATTAACTGGATTATTAATCTCCATAAAGTACTTAATGGCTAAATAGAGTTTTCAATATTTTCAGAGATAGTATTCTTAAAGATGTCTGATTTTCAAAAAGGAACATAAAATGTCACTGAAGCATTTCCATTAAGAAGACAGGACCCCCAGGGTGCTAATCCAGCTCTTTGAGAGGCTCAGGAGGCAAGCAGAGCACAAGACACTGTAAAAGTTCTAGAAATTAATTTCCTTTTTTCTCCATTGCTGCATTTTACTAACTTGGCTATTGATGACATACATATTATTTTAATGGTCAAGTCCAGCACAACAAAACACTTATGAACTGCATTTGAATTAATCTTTACTATGTATGAATAAGTTCTACAAGTCTTACCTTTAAAAAATATAAGATTTTTGGGCTACCCTTAGATATTAGACAGCTATATCTGTAGCTATAATAATAATAATAAAAAAAGAGTGGCACTAGCTGAATTGACCTCTAGACAACTATAGCTTTTTAAGAGGGTTGCTACAATGTTCCTCATCACAAGTACCCTTCAGAGTGGAGCTGCTTGACCTACCTTTGCAATGCTTCCTCAGCCAGGTTTTTTTGTGGAATATGTTTACTCACTGGTTATAAAGATTTGCCTGAAAAAGGATTGTATAAACTGGATACTTAGTCATGGAAGCTGCCTTATTTATAACATTGTTGCTTATCCAGATTGTTGAAAGAGTTGGTAACATGACAAGTATTCCCACTCTGTAACTATTAACAGGTTAGAGAAAGCATCCTGCAAAAACACCTGTACAGGAGCTGCTGAAGCCCAGATCAGCAGGGTGTTGCTACAGGTAGTGCCAAGGTTAATGTGAATGTGATTTAGAAAGATTTGCACAGTGTGGCCAGCATTCAACAGAATTTCCAATTATCCAGCAGCATCTCCCTGACAATCTCAGTGTCTCACAGCACAAAGTCAGTTTGCTGCTACTGAAAGTCACAACAGTAGAGTTGCTTGTGTGGGAGATCAAAGCTCCTGAAGTCAGGACAACAGAACCCCCATTCAGAAATGAAAGGTAATCAATTTTCCTTAATTTTATCAGGAATTATTTTTGAGCAAATGCATGATTTGCTCTATCCTTGTGCTTTATTTCTGCTCAGACACTATGAAAAGAACGAGGGAACATTATCAAGCTTTACTTCTGCAGGTTTTGTCACCAAATCCATTAAGATTTGCTCAGACGAAGAACTGATACTTTAAGCAGAAAGCAAATACGGCAGTGACAGGCAAAGAAAGTGCAGCAGTGGAGTTGTAGCAGGCAATGATGCTTTGCTTGCAAGGGCATGTCATGCAAGGTAATTGAGGGTATGAATGGACACAGAACAGCTTAGTCGAATTAGATTAGAGCAAAGCCTGTCAATAAACAAGAGCTGAGGACAGGGAAACTAGGAGAATTAACAAGAGGAAACAAAATATTATTTAAAAAAAACAAAAAGGTATGATATTGTGAGCAAAATGAAATAATAATCAAATCAATGCTCTTAGGAAAACTTCTGGTGCTTTTTAGCTGTGCAGCACAGATCATTTATGAGAGCAGTACCTCTGGACCTACAACCTCCGCTACAATTTCTCATTAATATCATCTTAGATTCTTTACTTCTCCAGTAATATTATTAGAAATAACAATAAATGCAATACCATGTATCCTCAGGGTTGGTGCAGGCTTCATACTTTCAACAATACATTTTTTGAGAGCATTTTTAATTCCTATCCTAGTATTCACACTGCTTTTAGATAGCCATAGCTATGAGAATATTGCTTTTTGTTTTATAGCTATGGTTTAGTCATCTTCTGACAGATTCAGCATCCAGTAGAAAATGTAAAGAAGGTTTGATCACTCCATCTTCTGCTTCATCACTCCACCACTCCACCTCTCCGGGCTAAAACTCCAAGCATTGTATGCATTATAAAAGAGATATGCCCCTGCTTAGATGTTGCCTTCCTGCTGCCTTCTTTTTTTTAACTTCCCAGATTCCAAGTTATCTGTTACAACTCCAATTTGTCAGTGCAAATGCACTCAGGAAGCTGCATCAATGTGGAGTCAATAAGACACTATAATAAAGGATATATCTAGGCAAATCCTGTAGCAGGATTTTAATGCAGCAGCTTGAGATTTTGAACCTCCAGAACTCTGACTTAATTAAAGAAAATAAAAAAAAAAGTTGTCTATTTTTTCGCTGTCTTGAATCTATGCAGGACAGACCTCCTACAGAGCTACAGTGACTGACTCTGAGTCAACTCTCAGTTCCAGCCAAGCAATCTCCCAGAGATCAGAGCAGTCAGGACCATCAAACCAGGAAATCAGAAGGAAACCGTTCAGGCTGTTGTATTTGTCCTTAACATTTTGTGACTGCACTCTTATGTTTTGTCACAACATTTTTTTTTCACAAACGTTCCCTTTGGGCACCTGGACTTCACAGCAATTTGATCTTTTCAAAGTACATCATCCAAAGATGTCATACTTGCTTCAAACTGCTTGTAGATGAAACAGCAGCTGGATGAAAAGTTTGATGAATAGGTAAACAGAGTAATGGATGGACTATCCTTCATGTAGTAAGCAGCAGCCACAGCAAAGCAAGTGCTTTGTTAAAGAAAGGGTGGCAGTGCTTTACAACAAATGAGTCTTTATTTAACAAATTCCAGTCACTCCTCTTTGTCAACAAACCCTGTTTCCCCTTCTCAAGTTGCCTGGGGACAGAAGCTGACTGACATGTGAGCTAGCAGATACATGGGGTAAGCCATGGTTCTCTGTGTTTTATTTTGTTCTGACTTCGATTTTCACGAATTTCTTGCCTGGGTCAGTGTATATCGCCTCAAATTTATTGCTGAACCTTGATGCTTTCTCTTCTGCAGTAAGGTGCAGTTTGACCTGTTAGCTTCTCCTTTCAATAGATGTTTATGTGAAAATCCCAAAACATCAGCTGCACAGCACTCCGAGATGAAATATCCCTTGATGAGAGAGACATGTAGTAATTATGCCTCATAAAGTATAATAAGTTTCAATCCCTGCAACATCAGCATGGGTATACATTCTATTCTCTGTGAGGCCCTCTCCTCGTCTAGATTTTGTTGTCTGCTTGCAGACGGATGTTGTTTCGTTTTTAAAGTGTAAAGAAGGAAAAGGGAGCAAAGTAATTGTGACAGTGATAATTTGCAACCCATGCCAGATAAGCCAACTCCTTCTTTGGAGTTGTTGCTTTTGTGGTGGATGAGGGAGGTTGTAAGGGATGAAGCAGGATTTCTCCTTCTGTAGTTGTCTTGTTCATTTGGTGCCAGCTGAAGGTTGATCCCTTTTCTACAGCCTGTCTGTCCCAGTGGGGAGCAGTGACAGTGCAAAAATCCAAGTTTATGTGCCTCTTTTTTGTAATTCATTAAAGGTGAGTAATGATGCCTCTGTGCATTGAATTACTCTGATGCAGAATGCTTTCCAGCAGTTTATAAACCTGTCCCCTAGGGTTTCACTGTTAGACAAAAGAGAACATGCATTTTTAAAAATCTTGGTTTTCTAGATTCTCAGGAAAAAAACCAAATATATTCTTTCTTTCTCTATCGTGTCATTTCAAGAAAATATCCGTGTCATTTATATCAACGTATAGAAAATTATCTGCTTGCCTGTGGAGATGTGATGATATTTAGCAATAGCCCTTGTCTCCAGGCTGCTGAGTAATTTAAATCATCTTTCTTTATTGACGGATCATGTCAAGGCCTAAGAAAAATATCATTGTGCTGCATGTGAATTTTTTATAAATAAATAACAGAAAGTGGGCTAATGATATTGTTTCTTACAGTAATTGCATCAATTAAAATAAAGAAACACTATGGGAGCTTCACGTCTAAAGTTCTTATTTAAAACCTGAGGAAATCCACTGTGAGCCTAGAGATCTCTTCCACGTGGTTAACATAAATTTGAAACATGGGAGGGTTTCAAAGCACTTATGCAACAGCAATTAGGTATTTAATTACCCCCTTCTATTAGATCCTGTTGTTAAATCCAGTTCATAACGCATGAACATTCTGGGCTACTGAGGCAGGAGCCTCAAACCAAGCCAGAACAAACAATGTGCTTCGGCAGAGGTTATTTATTACCTGTAGTAGTAATCCCCGTGGCATTTACATATATGTAATAGATAAACTATATACTTCTGAGGAAAGATGGGGGTGTTGGTTGCTCTGCACACCTAAGAGGGAGTCCAGTCCCTCAGGCACTGCATGTTATCAGTTCTTAGCGCACTGAATTTTGAGTCCATGAGGGTCAGGCAAGTGGCAGGCTCACAAAAAGGGCTGCATAAATGGACTGTGCAACTCTTCATAAAAATAACCTCTGACTTTGAAGAGCCCACCCCAAACACATCACCTTTCCTTCTGTGAGATAAAGTACTCATCTTTAGCAAGCTCTAAAATAGTTTTCCACCTGAGGCCACTAACAACATAGGGCTCAGAAGTTAATATATTGACCCGTACCACAAACTAGATTTTGAACTGGGTATTAACTGGAACCTGGTAGTCTCTCTGCAGTAAATGAGGTTTGTATTGAATAAAATGGCTGACATGGAGGAAGCATGAATTTCTTAGTAAGTTTGCTTTAAATGTGCCTTAGGAGCTCAGTAACATAAATCACAGGACTTCCATTATTTAATTTTTAATCTCAGCTTTTAATAGCTTCTTAATTCACTGTTGTTTTTAATTACCATTCATATCTCCAACAACAACAAAAAACAGGCTCAAAGAAAAAGAAATCAAACATCAGAACCTGGTTTTGATTTAGAAACATTCATAGTATTAAAATAGAACTGTTGCTCCTAGCTAAACTGTTTGAATTATACATTAATTCATTTCCTCTGGTTTCCACGGTGCTATTTTGGAATATTTTTTCCAGCCATTGATTTACATTTTATGTTCAAGCTGAAATTCCACTTTTAGTATGCGAAGATATTAGGTCAGCTATATAATTTATTAATTCATCAAAGTAAACACCATATTCTACCACAAGTGTCTCATGTTGGCTGCTCATCAATGAGCAAGTGCCACAGGGACAGTGAATCAGAACATTTCTGGGGGGGTCTGCAGAAATCTAAGATTCAGGAAAGCAAATGCAAACCCCAGTGTGCTGTGGGTGACAGCCAGCCAGGAGGCAGAGTCCAAATGGCATCCTGAGGCAAACATGCACACTGTTAACTGTGCCACTTTGCTTTATGGGAAGACATAAACTCATAATAATGATAATGCTTGGTCAGGCATTCATTTTTCCAAATTTAAACTGTAGCTGATGTATCTTACAGTGCTATAGAGACTAGAATCCATTGGAAAAAATTCCAGATCCATATCAGTGTGAGTACAGCCAAGAAAAACTGTTCACTGCAGAGGAACAACTTGATTTAAATTTTGCATTTCCTTGAGTCCAGTAGTGCTACACCTGCTTTCAGCTCAGACTTACATATTTTACAAGAATCAAGAGGCAAAGAGAAGGCTCCTTTTAATTTTTTGTCTCAGGCTGATTTCCCTTTAGCCTATCTCCCTGCTTTCCTGTTCTGTAGCTGGGCAGGAACCAGCATGGAGAATGGTGAGGTCACCCTGTGCACCCACAGGAGTCCCCATTGCCAAAACACTGGAGCTCCATCTCCACTGGAGCACCCAGTCTGGACCATTCTCCCTCTCAACACTGACTGCAGCTGTCTTTGGATCAGACACTCAGCAGAGACTAAACACAACTGCTTCAATGTCTGAAGTTAATCATGATGGATTAATTAATTAGAAATTAAACTGCTGTCATCCCTCTTCGTTCCTTTTCATCAGGACATCTTCCTCCTTCATCTGTAGCAGAGTTCAGCTGAGGCAGAGCAGAATGCAGACATGTAGATTGCACAGCTACAGTGGGAAGTAGATGTGGGTACATCTATGTATATACACAAAGACATATGTTTTAAATAGATGTATATACATAGATATATATATATACACACACTGTATAGTTGTCACTATAAATAAATAGTGTAAAGAAATGCAGTATTTATGGATAAATTTAAATCATAAGCTCTTGCTGTCCAGAATCTAAGCAGCTTTTCTGTCTAATTCAGAGATTTTAAAAAACCATATATAGGGAAATACGGTTGTATCGCCACCTGGAGGATCCATTTGTCCTTATCCATGTGTCGTGGCCACAACCTGTGTGGTGTCTCTGAGCACAAGAGTTTAATTGTACAGGAATGAAGTTCCTGGCATTGAGGTTATCATTAGGGGTAAATTGAATAAGTTAATCGTGTAGTTACACCTTTTTACCAGTCTTTGTACTAAAGCCTAGACACTTTGTTTATTACTGTGCTCTACAGATGTCTGTGTCTGTAGAGAATAATATTCTGCCTTCAGAATAAATCCTGTGTTTCCACTTGCTTAAAGGAAGAGGCAGGAGGGATGCTGTTGGCAATGGAAGGGGTCAGAATTCAATGCTTCTTTTCAGTCTTTTTCCCTTTGAATTTGACTTGCAGTTTTAGGACCCTTCTAAATTTTAGAGTTAGGAAAATGGTAAGAAAGATCTATTTCAAAATCAAAAATTAATTCTTAAATTGAGCCTGTTTCATTCACCCTGAAGAGATCTAAAAGCCTGAAATAAAATCCAGCCAAAGCCATTAAGTATTCTCATGCAGACTCGTCCCCCTCCTCCCTGCTGCCAGGAAACACCAAAGGGAAGAAATGGCTCCTTCAGTAAAAATGATCCAAGTATGAGGCATAATATCCCTTGGACTACAGAAAGCATGATCATCCCAGCATGGGCTGCACTAAATGGACTCATCTTCCATTTATATATTTACAGGTACCTCCGCAGTGCTGTCCTGAGTGGACTGAGGATTCTGAGGCCACAGTATTGCTGCAGTCTCCAGGATGTCAGGAAGGGACACAGCCCTCATCACACTGCCCTCCTCACCTGAATGAAACAGCTTTTCCATTTCTCTGACACCTGATGAAGATCTGTCCTGAGGATGGTTTCACTGTGTACCAAGGATGAACAGTGGGGACCCGTGGATATCGTCTCCTTACCATGTGTGAAATGGGTGTTCTGAGTCCAGGAGCCTGGTTAATAGCGAGAGGCAGTACCCACAAAGCTGGTAAATGCAGTACACGGGGCACCCTGAGCGTTTCCCGGGAAAGGAAAGAAATGACTGCCATTTGCCAGAGCAGGCATTAGGCTTTGCAGGCCTGCCAGAATTGCCGCAGAGTGCCACCAACCCAGCAGGGAACACCCCAGCAGAAGCACTCAGCCACGCGAGCCAGGCAGACACGCCCGTGAGAGCTCCTGCCCTGCCGGGGTCAGCAGCCGGGGCAGGTAACTCACACGGGAGCTGGAGCAGAGTGTGCCACAAATGAGGCTGCCCTTCCAGCTCTGCGCAGAGGGAGAGAAACAAAGAGAGGAAGGGCAGCGTTTTGCCCCGCTCTGTCCCGGTCCGTGTCCCGGTCCCTGCCCCGCGGGGACGGCCGGGAGGTGCCGCTGGGAGCCAGCCCCGGCTCCGGCAGGGCAGGCACGGCCGGGCAGTGCCGCTGGGAGCCAGCCCCGGCTCCGGCAGGGCAGGCAGTGCCGCTGGGAGCCAGCCCCGGCTCCGGCAGGGCAGGCACGGCCGGGCAGTGCCGCTGGGAGCCAGCCCCGGCTCCAGCAGGGCAGGCGCTGCTGCGGCATCAGCCCGAGCCTGGAGGTGCGGGGGCACTCATCTGCCAGGCTCCCACCCCTCGCACCTGAGCAGTTTCTGCCTCAGAATCGCCACTTTCTACAGATTCCCGGTCTCCTGTGCCGCTGCATGGCCACACGCAGAAGTGCAGGTCTAGGGAGGAACTTTTGTGCTCTTTCCCTGTGATGACAACAAAGAGGAAAATAAACAAAATTAAGGAGGTTGAAACAGTGGCAGCAAAATGATGAGCCGACAACACTTGGAATTATAAAAATTCCTAAACACACAAATAAACACGTGCTCAGGTGTAGGTCTTCCCATTATAATTTCTCATTATAATTTCTGGTTTATTGTATGTTCTTGCTTAGGGAAAGTAGCCTTTTAACTACCTCTTTCAGAAGAAGTAACTTTAGTCCTTGATCATTTATATTGAAACATTTACTTTCTGAATTGTTATGTGTGGACAGATGGCAGCCATTCCTAAATATGTCTTTATAGGACTGAAAGTAATATTTTTAAAATAATGTTAGCCGAAAATAATGCTAGGTGAAGCAATATCACGTACTGTTATATTCTAATTCCCCAGAAAAGAGATGCCAGCAGCTGCAGCACAGTAGCTGAAGCATAGCATTTCCCCTCATTGCAAGGGGGCAGCCAGCCACAAAGATGCTTCCCTCCAATTATTGTACTTATCTAGAAAATAATCTGAAAAAGGCCATCTGACAGGCAGGATGCCATCTTTCTATTGCTAAGCAGCCCCTGATATCTCTTTTCAGAAGGAGTGATCAGCTTCCTGAAGAGCAGACAGCTGAATTTAAAGAAGCCTTTTTTCCTTCTATATTTCTTTTATTCTCTCTTTCATTTTTCTTTTTCTTTTTCCTTTTTTTTTTTTTTTTGAAGTACACAAAACAACTACCAATAGTCCTATAATGACAAAAATTAGGACTGGGAATAGCTTACTAGGCAAAAAACAAGCAAAATCTGAGCTGCAAACTGCAGTCAATAAGACAATGTTGATAATGATGGCACAAATGACCTTCCTCTGTAGCTGACAATGATGGTAAAGAAAATTAAATACATCATTCTATGCAGAAAATTTGGGCTGGAGAGAAAAAGTGAGAGAAAAGTGGGAGGTAGACTATATATTCTTTACGTTATGCCTTCCCGTTCCTTTTTTTCCCATTTGGTTTTACTTTTTCTTCTGGTTCTTATCTGGCAACAATTCAGCAGCATATGTGTTGTGATTCAACGTTTACTTTACCTGCTTTTGTTGCCTGCCAAGATAAGGCCCTTAGTGCTACCTTCTTGCTGGTTCCCTGTTTTCCTTTCTCCTTGTCTCTGGGGTCACAGGTGTTCTTCCAACAGCTCTCACTTACCTAAGCAAGTGTATTTTAAATTGGCAGTCTATCTATAGAGTTGTCTTGAAACCAGCTGTTTACACAGTGGTACTTTTCAGTGTGACAAATGTACCTCCAGTGCTCTGTCTCATGTTGGCTGTTTTCTCCTTGAATCTTTGTTACAACATGTAGAAAGTGGTTTCTTGTGGATGCAGGGGTTGCCTTATTCTTTTTTTTCCTAACCAGAGAGGAACTATGAGTGCCCACACAGATTTTCAGTTGATGCAGACAGCAAAGGACTCGGTCAAAATTTTCTCCAAACAGGTCCACATCTTAGATCAGGTTCCCCCACCAGCGAATAGAAGGCATAGCACAAGATCTTCCTTTTCCTGCTTGCCCTCTGCCTTTTCTGTCTGAATACTACGAGGTCAATCCATAATCAAGAAGCTCAGTTTGACCTCTCGAACTCAGTGACCACTCAGCAGACATCATACTACAAATAAGGATATTCTTTCTCAGTTTCTCAGCATCAAGCACATACTGAAGATAACAATCTAGTTCAAACATGCTAGTGTTCAATTTAATCTAGTCTCACATTTATCAGTAGCAATACAGAAATTTTCAGATATCCATACAGATGCTGGGTAGAAACAATTTCACTGAACAAGGTCAGAGCTGGAATGAAAAAATGCCCACACAGGATGTATTTGCAGTTATCTTTCCAGTTGCAGTGGGTACCTGGAGTGAGTTTTACTGCTCTTTCTCTTTGCTGTGAATGATGATAGCAAAAGCACCAGTCAGTATAAGGGTGAACACCAGCATGGTGGGCAAAGCAACTGCTGAAATTATGGACAGTTTAAGGACCATTTGAAAGTATATAACTGAGATAAATTTATCAGGTCAATTAGACCTGATAATTAACACATCAGAAAATAGTGCAACAGAAAATTCCTGGCAGGGAGGAATCTGTAAGGAACCGGAGGGGGTTGTGGTGCAGGGTTGTCCCCTGTAGTGAATTGCCTTTATGGAACCACAATTTTCTCAATAAGGATCTCCCACGGGGGAGAAAGATATCTTCCTTTTTTAAAAGACCTCAAAATAATTCAAGCTGTCTGCCAGTAATTAAATCCATTACACTAGCAACAGGTGGTAAAGCTGTAATTTTTTCACATCTGTGAAAAAAGATTTTCATGAGTCAATATGTATTTATTGCTAGAGCTGTGTAAACCGCAGAGCAGAGAGGGCTGGGTTGATGGCTGTCATCCAGGCAGCCACTGTGCTCACTCCTGTAGTTATCTGAAGAGCAGAGCTGAGGGGATATGAGAATTTGTGGTAGGCAGGAAGGAGTTTGGGCAGGATTCCAAAGGGTAGGAAAGCAGGGATTTAAAAGGGAGTGAAAAGATTTCCTATGTTCTTTTTAGAGGAGAATAAGAAAGAAAAAGCAAGCCTTGGTTGTGTTTAGAGAATTAGCCTGGTATACCTTCCCTAACACAGACTTTCTGTGTAGCCTGGAATATATTCCTTGGTTGTTCTGGTTTAGTAAATTTAAAAACTCAAATTGCTGGGAAATTTCAAAGTTGCTGAGGACAACAGGCATAGGACAGCTCCTATGTATGTAAGTGAATTTATCTTAGTCCCCAAACCACAATGCTATTGTGAAAACTGGCTGCTGGGAATAGAGTTCCATGGTGAGGAGGTCTGGGTATGTTGCAAGAAGAATTCTATTGAGCTTACTAAGACTGAAAACTGCTTTTAATGCAAAGAACACCTGGAATGGCACCCACAGCTCTGGGTTGCTCTGTAATGCAGCAGGTTGTACATATCACTAGGAAAGAATCCTGCTACTGAGATGTGCAGTGTCCTCACTGCTCTGGAGAGCAGCTGCAGCTTTTTGCTGTACTTCAGGATGCTTGACTTCCCAAGAATATTTTCCATGCCTTTTCCATCTTCCTCCAAACACCACTCATTCTTTAGCTCAGAGGGCAAAGGCTCTGTAATTTCGGCTGTCTTTTCCTTTTCTAAATAGTGGGAATAAGTATGGAGAGGTGAGAGAAGTTCACAACCAATTTATATCCAACAGCAGTGACACAAGGTTTCAGGGTTTTTTTAGGACATGCTGCCTTTATACCTCTCCCCAAAGACTGATTTCTTCTCCAGTAGCTCCTTGCATGGCAATATTAAGGATACTTATTATTGCATTGAGCTACAGTTTTGTAGTGAGTAAATTATTGTTCACCTAAAGAATCTTTAAAAAGCCAGTTCAGAACAAAAATATATGTTATTGAGTTATTGCTGGAGGAATTTCTTTAATTATATCTTTTTCCATGGCAATGAATAGATTACTGCAATTCTTTTAAAATAATCATCATTTAACTCTACTGGAATTTGAACTAACAAAATTTTGCAGGTTGTTTAATGTTAATGACTGTCATTAAGCTGAGGCTATTTGGCTGAGATCCACAGTAAGGGGCAGGGTTTATCTGGCAGATCTTGGCTTTTCTGGAAGCTCTCCCATGGGCAGAACCACAGATCACTCACCTCCTAACCACATCCTCATGGAATTGTGTTATTGTAAACTCCCATGTGGCCAAAAGATCGTCAGGGACCACATCTTTTCTTAATTAGTAAAATTAAACAGACACAGGAAATTAATAACCCTTAAACTGTCCAAACCTCAAAACAATTATTGTGGAGTTCTGGATGGAGTTAAAAATGGGTGCAGACCAAGTCAATCCAGGCATCCCTCCCACCCTCCTCTTCCTCCCTTTCACATCCTTGGCTTTGGAAGTGGGCCTCTGCCATCAGTGCAGGCAGCTTCCCAAATCAGCCATTCTTGCCCAAAGGCATCACAGAAGTGTCCAAGGTCCCCAGATACCAGAGCATCACCCCAGATCCTGGTGCGAATGCCCCTTGCAGCTGTGGATCACTCTGACACCTCTGCCAGGGAGCAGCAGGGCCTCCAAGCAGCCTTCTCTCGTTATTCCAAGGAGAAAATAAGCAGGAGAAAGGAGGGACTCTCTGACGTCCAGTTCCCCCATTCTCAAAATCTGGATAACTAGCCCTTATTTTTTGGAAGAGTATTTTCCTACAGAAGGCCAAAGTCATGATTCAAGTGTCGTTCTTCACTGAAATAATTAATCTTCGAGTTTCATGTGATGACATTGACTGATACAAGGATCTCCAGGTTTGAAAAAGAATGAACCAAAGAGAATTTAATGGGTTTTGGGGAAGTGTAATTTGTTTGCGAGGTTTAGCTTTTTTTTTTATTATTTGTCTAAAAGGCTTATATGATGGAATTAGTCTTTCTGAGAAATCATTGAATGTTCCTCAGTGGTTCACTGTCTGCTGGCCAGAGCACTTTTTGTAACTGATTTAACTGAATGTTTTTCAAATCCTTCCATTATTAACATTTCAGCAGTTCCTTTCCTATGTGAATTCGTGGTAGTTATGTGTTACACAGGAAGATTGTAGGAAAATGGTTTCAAGCACGATGATTACATGTTGAGCAGATGAGCTGTCTCAGGTTTATGTCACAGCCCATCTGCCTGTTTGAAACAGGCTTCCTGCACTGTGCCATTTCCTCTCCATCAAGCAGGCTGGGAAGAAGACTGCTCATGCTGCATCTTCATTCTGTTTGACCTTTCTAGAGTGTTATTTCACACACACGCTTTAAAGTTTGTATTTTCTTCTGCAAATGTAATTTCAATCTCATTCTCTTTTGGCAGCAGGTACTGTTGCAATAAAAGCTGTTTATTCTTTATCCTACTATCTTCAGTGTAGAAGCTGAAGTTCAACATGTGAGCTGCAGAAGGGCAGTCTGAGGTAAGCTCAGGGCACACACTTCAAGGCTGGATCCCACAGAGATCAGAATTGTAGTGAAAATGGGAAGCATATAGGCCTTGGTCCTGTGTTCACCACTAAAGAACATATATACTTGAATTTGGACTGGGATCAGACTGAGATTTAAAATGGAGCTTGATCAACTCCCTTTATCAGGCTCTCATTCACTGTGAGTATTTAAAATGAAAATATTTTCCCCACAGGTTTTACATTTGACTCACTCTTATTCCCGCTAGTCTGGGTGAGTACTTTGCATTATGACAAATCAGCCACAAGGTGTCAATGTAGTGCAGCAGATTCTCAGTCAGGGGTTGTTTCTACAGCATCCTTTGACTTTCAATGCAATTAAAATCTGCCTTCTGATAGGATATTTGTATCACTAATTGCAAAAATTCAGGTCAGATCACATTTTCTGTACCTGATTCATTTAATCAGTGAAGTCTTCTCATGCTATGATTGCAAGGGTGTGAGGAGAAAAATCAGTATAAATGACTGAAGTTGTGACAAGCCACAACTGCTATAGCACTGTGTTTTAAAAGGAAAGGCTGACAAAGAGGGATGTAGACTGGTGGAGATGAATTAATTCTTGTCAAAATATAAGAAGTGACCCTAAGCAAAAAAACACAGTATTTGAATTCACTTTTCACAGTAAGGAGTCAAAATATGTGGATGAACTGTGCATGGATATAAAGCCCCAGTTACACCCACTTAAAGAGGTGTAATGACAGAAGAGACAAAATAAAGATGGAAAAGCAATATTGCAGAATTCAATTTTGTGTCTTCTAGACACAAATCATTGTGTGTCATTAAATATAAAAACAAATGCCTCGAAAGCACCACAGCTAAAGCTGAGATCTGAATTCCGAGGGAATGGAAGCAATTTGGTTTTGTACCTCAACAGGGGGCTTGGATCTAGGGAGGAAGGGCCTGTCAGAAATGAGAATAAAAGGCTGTTAGGAAAATTACTCCTGGAATTGTGAATATTATCTCTTTGAAGCATGCTTTAATGGATTTGGGCTAAAAATTTTCAAAGAGGTTAAGGACTTAGCTCCCATTGAATGTCAGTGGCTTTTGGACACTTCACTGCCACAGCCTGCTTTGAAAATCCCAGCTTAGAATATTAATTTTAATGTACCCTTTTCACTGCAGTAGGAGGGAGCAGATCCATGACAGAGAAAAGAACAGAGAAACTACAAAAGAAAATAAGTTTCTTTGTATGAAATTCTTTCTTTATAAATTATTGTAATTTACCTAATCTACTCAGTCAAGTACAAAAGTACATAAAATAGGTGGCTGAGAAGAGGATATTACATACGTGACGTCCTTCACTTGTGTTAATGACCCCCTGTATTGTGCTTTGCACAAAGTGGAGGGCACTGGTTAGAGGATAATAGTGTGAAAATATATCCTTGGGTACATTTCTTGAAAGGACAAAGGGAGGATGGAGTCTGTTTATGCAAAGAGCTGGTTTTCTCAGGTTCTAAACCAGCTGTGACACCATGCTGTCCTTTGAGAGATATTTTATTGGGCAACAGATCAGTGTTGGAGGTCAAAAGAGCAACAGCAATAGATGCATCGTATTCCCTGGAGCTCCCTGGGGGCAGGTTGGGACAAGAGTTAGAAAAACTACAAAGTCTGTGGGAATAGAACTCTTGCTGTTCTTGTGCTTTTCTCTTTTGCGTTTTCTTTTCATATCATATATCTTAATGAGAGGAAAGACTCACAATACTGGTGTGATGGCAAATAAAATGCTACAGGAAAGCTTTAAGTTCTTCAGAATGAAAGTGTGTTGAAAAGATGTGTTTGCATTGCAATAGTGGCAACTAAACGTGATGGAAAAGCCAGCAGAGAAATCACTGCTAGCCCCATGTCAGGCCTTGCTGTCAGAGACTTGATCTTCAAGCAGAGATGAGAGAATATCCTGGCTCCCCTTTTTAATATGCTTTTTATTTTATTTCTCCTGAAAGGAAAGCAAATCGGAGCATTCTTTTTTTCTTGGAATAAACTGGGCAAAAACTAGCATAAATTGCCCATGATGCAGGTGTATTAGGTTTATAATACAGTGTTTGGGGTTTTTTAGTTGCAGTTATGCTGAAGAAAAGCATTAGTTTAGACAACTGCTGTTGGAAGAGTGTAAGCAAAGAAGTGAGGTTGACTGGCAGCTCATTTTAGGAATGGGAGAATGAATGTTGAAAGAAAAATATGTGCCAGAGCTGGGATGTAAGAGAATCCCAATGAATACATGATTTCCAACAAAAGCTTGTAAATCTTGAAAATCTTTCCAGATTTTCAGTGTTTCCTCTGGTGTAAATAGCAAAAGGGTTTCCTTTAATAAAAAAATCTCAGGCCCACAACAACCACAGTATTCGGTTACTATGACTGAAGTGCTTGGTTCCTGAACAAGAGCACAAATTGAAGGTTTAGATCTATGTAAATGCAAAACGATTGTCTGTACAAAACCAACAAATTCCCCTCTAGATAAATGCACAGGTTTCAAAGTGTGTATCTGAGTCAAGCTGTCACCAAGACCATCTGTTCTATCTGCTTCTGAAAAATGAACACTGCTTCGCATCAGAGAAAGCACTGAACGTGTGGCACCTCTTGTTTGTGTTTTACTTGTTTTATCCAGCCTGGACTAAGTAAACCATTTTGTTAGATGATGATGCTAAACATCTTCCTTTCACCATAAGAATGTAGTATGCCCAAGACACAGAAACTAAATATTACCTGAGCATGAGCAAAGGGATTGCAATATAGCAGAAAGAAATGAGAACAATTCCCGATATAAAAACTAAGTAATGCATCTTTAATTACCTGTTGTATCCAACCTGGTCTCCCTCCTGCCAGCTTGAGGCACAGATATAATTTGCTCATGTTTGTCTACAAAAAAAGATTTGTTCTTCAGGATGTTGATCAGCCTCTTCTCAGTCTTTCAGAGCTTCTCAGGATGTTCTTAATGCTGCTACATGAGCACTGGTAGTTTTTTTACTACTATACTTAGGACCCATTTCCTGGACAATGATTTTAGTTTTTGGCTGTGAACAGAAATTGAGATTTCCTGCTATGTTGCATTTACAATCACAGAGATAACACATGGGTTCATGAAGCTGGAGGATCACATGGAAGCCATGAGCCAATATTAGATCAGCATGGATAGCAACAGCTCTCATGCATTGGGAAATTAACTGCTAACGAGGAGAGCAGAACTTCAGTAAAGGAGTGAAACGAAGATGTTCTTGTGGCTTTGTGGCTTCACTGAGCCTCACTGGCCTTTTGGAAAGAAAGCACGAGAATACTTGTGAGAAAACCTGGTAGCCGAAAGAATCAGAAAGCACACTAGATCTACCATCCATGAGGGGTGTTTGTGCTATGCTGGCTCAGGACCCAGGTCTGAGCATCTTGAAAGAACAGACTTTCTATGGAAATGGCATGAAGTGGAGAATTTCCCAACTTGCATGTCCTCTGCTACTGCACACACTAGCTTTGTGCCCTTTCAAATTTAACAGGAGTCAGCAATGAGGAAATTATTTAACTTCCACCATAACTAGCCACTCCATACTTTGAGTCATCCTCGGCTTCCCCCAGCTTGGAATGGTCAGCTTCAGAACTGCTCTCTCAAAGCAGGACACCCACTTCAAATTCAGTAGGATGCTTTCTTCAAATATTTTAATGTTTTGGCAGCTCAGCCAAACACAGGTCAGATGTGGGTGGCATTGAATCATGGAAGGAGGTCTAGAAGCACATTGTCTTCTGCTGAATGCTATTAACCAAACTGTGACCTAAAGATCTCAGAGAACTTGAAGCAAAGAAGGGTACCTATACCAAGATGCTTGTGCAAAGTTTAGGGGAGTCTAAGTGCTGCCTCTCTGCTGATACATACCCTGAGAAGTAGAGGAGACGGAGGAATAAAAAGCATTTTTACTGTTATCTGCAACAATATATACACAGTTTAGCACGTGTGCCATATTTTGAGGGTACCTAATTTTGAAATTCTTGCTATAGTGTGGAACTGCTAGTGAAAGTTAGAGATAACAGCTCTTTGCAAGTGCTTTTGAAACACAACCCCTCCTCGGCAACATGCTGCTTGTGCTGCAATAACACAGTGCTGTGACTCCAGTGCACACCACCTTCACCTCCTGACCACGAGAAAAATGATCAAAAATTGTTGTTCCTGAAGGCATCATTCAGAACCCTGCCAGACTTGGTGTCATTAACCATGAGTCACAAATCTGATAACGCAATTTAAGATATTGAATCATATCCTCAACTTGTGATTCATTACGGGATTTAAATGCCAGAAGTGGCGTCTTGGACTCTATTCCAATATATATGAGTTCAGACATCCTTCCAAAGTAAACAAGTGACTATGAGCCATAAATTCATTTCACCTCAAACACTAATAGTGCCCAGAAAGATTATCCTGTAGCTTTTCTGTCAAGGACAAGGTAATAAACATTCCCCACCCTCTCCCCCTGCCCTCCTCCCTTGCCCTATTTCAGCCCCTATTTCACTTCAAGGAGGCAAAAATTAAATTTTCAGCATCTCCAGGAGTATTATTTCTTTTTCAGGCAAAGAGAGGTAAAGTGACCTTACAGCTTTCATTACCCAGTGTTGTAAGACCCCATCTCTTGAGGCACAACCTGTGGAAAATAATGGCAAAGCACATGGGAGAATAGAAGTGATCTTCCCCTCATCTGCTCTGAAGGCAACATGAGCACCTGAAGAAAGGACTTCTGGAGAGCAGATGTGAACAGAGCACAGTGTATGTACATGGTCAAAGTACTTCCTTCATCTCTTAGGGGTAAAATACTATATGCTGGAAAGCAACCATTGCCCACTGGATGCAATGTCTCCTTCAGAGCAATACTCCTGAGTTTTCTTTATTGGTGCACACCAACACACTCTTTTCTCCCAGCAAGAAAACTCATCCACCCTTTGGAGTTGGTAGAACTGTTGTTTTGAAAGTGTGGCCTCTTCCTACAGCTACAGCTTACTACAGCAGCTTTTGGACCTGTGTTCAACAACAGATAAACTAAAAATCACACTCCTTGTGCCTGCCACTGCCACTTCTCACCTGCCGGATAACCTGTATTTGTTTCTGCTCTGTGCAGTTCATGTGAGTTGGATTTTTTTTATTTAAACTTTTTCTATTTTTGATAGACACTCAGGCTACTGTATGCCCTCAGGGCATAGATTCCCACATGTTTCCTCTTTTAACAGCTCAAATAATGACCCCCAATTACTCAAATTTGTATGCAGACATGGAGTACAAAAGTTCCACTAATAGCACCAAGTCATGTTGACTGAGACCCATTTATCAAACAGCAAACAAGCAGAAAGTCCAAATGCTAAAGGTGGCTTGTCACATCAGAAATTAGGTCATCTGTACATACCCATAAGTCACAAAGAACATTTATAAGCCATGGAGATGTTACTTGAGATCAGAAACTTGCACTTCTTAATACGTAATATTCCAAATATAATCATTGTAGAGTTANCACTGTTTCCTCTTTTAACAGCTCCAATAATGACCCCCAATTACTCAAATTTGTATGCAGACATGGAGTACAAAAGTTCCACTAATAGCACCAAGTCATGTTGACTGAGACCCATTTATCAAACAGCAAACAAGCAGAAAGTCCAAATGCTAAAGGTGGCTTGTCACATCAGAAATTAGGTCATCTGTACATACCCATAAGTCACAAAGAACATTTATAAGCCATGGAGATGTTACTTGAGATCAGAAACTTGCACTTCTTAATACGTAATATTCCAAATATAATCATTGTAGAGTTGTTTTAAGTGCTCTCAGTAACTGTTGCTTTATAGAAATGTGGATGGTTTTAGAATTGAAAATTAATCTTGAACATATTCTAATACTGGTATATAAATACAGAGTTTTGTTGGAAGAAATATGAGCAAATCTTGTGGGAGCTTAATCGTGAAGTAGATAAATATTGCTAAAAGAAGATTTATTTTTTTATTCTCTGATTACTATTTTTAATCTGTTAGGGGCATCTACTTACATCATTGAGTTCTATTAACTGGTTTTTAATGCCCATTAAGGAAATACAGGAGTTGATATAAAGAGCCAAATCCACTGGATGCCAATGTGATTAAAGACTCAACCTTGAAGCTGCAGTTATTCTTTCTCTAACAACTCAATCTAAGTATAATCTCACTGGCTTTACAACAATTAGTCTGAATTTACACATGTGGATATGAATGGACAGTCAAGCACAGCAAGTTTTCAACACAACTTAAATAAAATAAATAAACCTAACAGACTTTCCCAAAACATTGTATGACAATTAACACGGACGAGTGTTTGAATCAAAGCAAAATTTCGTTTCTGCCCAACTGGTACTTTTCATATTATCAAACTGCAAACAGCTTCTGATCATTATAAAATAATAATGAAAGATACAAAGAGAGTTTAAGGGATATATTAACAAGGAGAAAACAAATTCATAGGTGTCAGCATCAAAGGATGTTAGAAAGACATACTTGAATAGCTTTGCTTTTGCACTACTTCTGACAGAACAGTCTGTCAGTCCCTGACTGAAATGCCCTGGTTTGGTGCTCACCAGTGCAGCAGGTGTTGGACTCAGATCCAATATGGTGTTTAGTGAAACACTGCAGAGGGAATGGAATTGCCAGAAGATCTGTGTAACAAGAGGTTTCAGCACAAAGACAGAGGATTAAATGCCATGTCATATGAAGAAGCTAGATGGAAGGATCATAGTCCACTCTCAAGAAGTTAGCATCAGTAACAAGAGGAATTTGGGGAATAGAGAAGGTATTGCTAATGAGCTCACATTAACTGAGCTTAGATTCAGAAAGGACACCAATGTCAGGTAAAAATGCCATTCAGGGATCAGAGTCTGGTATTTCAGTAGGCGAATCTGTGTGAGGTATCAATGGTCATAGGAAAACTCCCTGAAAAGTACCTGAAAAGGCACTTCTATTTCTGAATAAAGTTTTGAAAACACAATATATAGTAAAATCACCACCAATTTAATGAGAGATGGAGAGATTCACCAAGACTTCTAATAGAGCAGCCCTTCCCCCGAGCCAAATGCAGCACTGCTTGTTCAAATTGTTCAAGAGTAGCACATTAATGAGATTTGTTAATTCACATAATAATTTTTCCTCACAGCATGAGCAATAACTGTTTTGTTACCTTTCCAGGGGTCCTGCCTGCAATTAGCTCACCCAAATGTTGACCTATAAATAACAGCCAGAAGGAGCTTTTGATGAAGGATCTCAAAGCAGTGGCCAGCAGGTGAATGAAGCCTGGCTTAGACTGTCCTTAGGCACTGCTGACAGGTGACATACTGCAGAAGGAAAAAGATTATCCACTGAGATACGGAGGCTCCAGTGTCATCAGCTCTTAAAATACAGAGCTCTGACTCAAGATAAAACCTGTAAAATTAACCAAGTGAGTGACCTGGAAGTGCAGTGGCTTGTGACTTGCCTCCCACTGCTCTCCCCTTCTTTCATGAAGTACATGGCCCAGGTGTAATGCTATGCTGCTTATTGCTTTCCACTAATGGCAGCTGGCACCCAGTAATGACCTGCACACTGTGGGGTTCCTTTACCATTCTTCTTAATTAATTTCCTTTTCTACCTAATTAACTTTTTATATATATATATATATATATATATATATATAAGAAAGTCTAGGGAAAATGCCTTGTGCTAAATTGCATATTTTCTTAGATTTCAGTTTATATCAGCATACTAAGGGTAGTTCTTTTTCCTTGCAACTCTCAGTGAGAATTCCCTATTTCCAGTGTATGCAACAGGATTTCAGTCTGTTTGCATTCAATTTAGATATTTTTCTGTGCTTTCCCAAAAGTATTAGAAATGGAGCGGAAAACCCAAATCACTATTTTCAATATTTACAAGGTGTTCTGGTGTAAAGAACATATGTGAAAACCCACTAAGCTTTGCCCTCTGGCATATTTTAAGCAGAGAATTCAGCTCAGGCTATCGAGATGGAGTCAAGCAGATGCCAACCTTTGGCTCATGTGGATTGGAGCAGTGGGCAAAAGGGAAAAGTGAACTGCAGAATTCCATGCATAAGTCTGAGCCACATTGTCATGGCTTTTGAAGTTAGAAGCTCGGCAGCATATCACTTGTCTCTTGTACTTTTAAACATTTCACTTTGTTTACTTTTAGATCATCTATTTCATTTTCAAAGCATACACAGATTCAATTACAAAATAAATTCTCCTGCACCTTTAAGTTGACAGAGCAATTCTTAGTTTCAGCATTGACAAGCTTTTCTACCTAACAAAATAATTCATTGCAAATGATTTAATTTGACCTGAGACAAATTCTCCTCCTTTAATTTGAGGAGACTTGTAAGACAGTAAAAATACTACCTTAAAAAATACAGTGCAGCATTCTCTCTCCCAAAGGATTATAAGAGGATGTGTTTGACAGCCTTGGTTTATAAAATCATTCTGGTAACACTTAAATGTACAAGAATTGTCAAACTTGGTGTTACAAGAGGTCAATTGTCACGTTCTCACTTAATACAAGTGTAAGATAGAGGTGACAAATTTCATTGTAGCCTGACAGTTTTAGATGTGCAGGAGATATAATAGCAGAAGTATGTCTTACATCAGAAGTGGCATTTCTAACATTTCTCAGCTGAATACACATCCTTCACAATGTTTTGATCTTCTTGTAGCAGGACATGAAAAATGCACAAAAGAAAGCTGCCTCCTGCTCTAGCAAGTTATTTCCTATGAGCCAAATATTTTAAGTGCTGCATTCTTTGTTATTTTGGATCAGCACAGTGATAGGAACGAGCTTCAGGAGAGCTCTGGCAGATTCTAGGACAAAGACATTTTCAAGAAACCATCAAAATACATGGTTTTCAATGTTAGCATCACTCTATTTTTTCTTTCTATTTTTTCCCCTCTTGCATTACACTGTACCCTATTAAATGGTCACATGGTTCCAATTTCTTATTCTCATCCTAGCAGCTGGCAAGGCTAAGCTCACCTCTACCTGTATTCATTTTCATGATGGTGCTCTAGTTACCTAAAGAATCGTGAAATCCACTAAATTCTCAGACAGGAGTGATCTGAATAGTTGGCCAAGCAGAGTCCTTGAATGCCATATCTGCATAAGCTCCCCAAGAACTGTGAAAATACAAATGATAAATAGATATTTTCCCTCTGAGGCTTTTCCAAGGCAACACCACTCTGTGAGTCTAAGGAGAACTGCAGAGCTGGTAGCAGTGACTTAATCTCTATTATATATTAGATAAGACGCATATGTGTGTGTGTATATATATATATATATATATATATTTCCACATTAAAGATTCCAGAATTGTTGACACAATGAATTTCTTGCCATATTCTGAGTGATTATGACTTGGACAATAATATCATTTCTCAGAAACTTAATATAGGAGTGAACAATATATTTCCAGGAATAATTAAAGAAAAAGCTTTGATATTTTACCTCACAGATAGATGGAAATCATGCTGGTGCCCAAATCTCAAAATCTTTTAAAAGGACAGAAATGTAAAATCAGTTGTACAGCAGCATGGTATTCTGTTTTATATCATATATTATATTGCTAATAGTAAACTGTGATGAATTTTTTTTTTTGTGGTGTTTTTGTATCTTTCCCTATCTTCAGTGAATATATTCAAAAAATATAGGGGAAAGTTTTGATTTTAACAAAATAAAATTAAATACCTGAATTTTTACTGAGGGGTAATTACATCAGAAGAGGTTGCAGTTGAACCAGATGATCATTGTATGTCCCTTCAAACTGAAATCACTTATCCTAACAAATTATTTTCCTGGCTAGTCAGTAAAAGCCTTAGAGTCCATAAACATTTGTGATGGCTCTTGGCAAACATGAAAAATCAGGTTTGTATCAGGGAGGCTGAAGACAGCCTCAGCAGGGCATTTTTCTTATCTGCCCTGCCTGTGTGGATACAGCACTTGGGTCAATTAAAATTCAGTTGCTTTGGAGACAGAGAAGTGAAATGTTTTCTGCACAGGGACACAGAAAGGCCCAAGGAGCTGCACTTCACATGCCCTGGGCAGTCAAACCCACTCCATATCTCGCTAAGGCAGATTAGACAGGAAAGGACAAGAAAAGGGTCTCTGTCCTGGAAGAAAATGTGAACACTGTGAGTATCTTTCAAAGGGGTGACACAACCAAGACTGACAGAGGATTACTGCAGTCTTAATGGAGACAAATCAGGAGTTTGGAACTGCAAGCAGCAAATGAAGACCTGGAGGCAGGCACACCTGAGTCTTCAAGCTGTGAGGCACCTGTTATAAATGAAACAACTCTCTTGTCTAGATTATTGCTGGGTATCAGGAAAACATCACACAGAATGAATGATTTCAGTCTAGAATCCAGGAAGGATTATTTTTTAAACTACAGGGGTTTTTTAGCTAGAGTCTAAAGTTGCCCATTAAAAATTTCCAGCTTTGCTATTAGTTACAATATGTCTTTGCTATTAATTACAGCATGTGGCAGCAATTTACACTATGATAAATATATTTTTCATAGAGGAAAACAAGCCAGATGATCCAGCAGAGCAGTGCAGTCACATCCCCAGCAAGCATCACTGCCTCAAGATCATCTGCCTTGAGCAGAGAATTAGAGACTATCGTTCAAGAGTGAGACAGAGGCTAAGCAAAATCTTTTAGTTATGAATCTTACAAGAGCAAAGCAAACTTTTCATGCTAATATTTGAAATAACTTTACAGTTAAAGAAGAGGCAACAAGGACATACTAGCATTTCTCTGATATATATATTTGCCAAATGAATGATTTTTCCTCGTGCTTCTTAAAAAAGGATTGTGATTACCACATCCCATTATCGCATTCAAAAAAAGTGAAGCATAGAAACTTTCTTTTGGAGTGCTGAAATGAAACTTAATACTTACAAGACTGTTTTCCTAATTTTCTGGAAGAATATTTACAATACATAGCAGTTTTTCTCAAAAGAAAAGAAGTTCCTTAACCATTCACTGAGAAATCATCACATCAACCAGAGTCTTTTTGCAAGCAAACCTCCCACATCAGCCACTGAAGCAGCTAAAACCTGCACTGCTTTTCAGCAGCCAGGCTCACTCCTTCCTCCCAGCTGAGGAAAGCTGTGTGCACTGGACTAAGGAGTTCAGTGTATTTTTCAGCGTGAGCATTTATTTTCTGGTCTGTGCAGTTCTAACCTGTCTGCTCTCACGAACATTATGGGACTAATGATGACAAAGTAATTCAGCACTGTCTGTGTTTATTCCTCCAGGAATACGCTGCTTTAGCAGAAGCACATTTGCAATGTGCATGACCCCTGCTCTCCTTCATAAATCTTTCTGACAAAACAAAGAGCCAGGATAGCATTTGGAATGGGAGCTGTATCAACTGCTGCATCTTCTTGCTTCAGGAACAGGTAAAAATATTCTCAGATGTATTTAATTCAGTATAAAAGACATTATTTCCATTTTAAAAACCCCTCAGATTATTTAATGTAGTCTAAAAGGCATTATTTCCTACAGCTACCAAGCAAATCAGAAAAGCCCAAGAGAAGCAGTTCATTCAGGAAGTGAAAGCTAAAGGCAGAGCTGATTTCAGATGGAATGGTGGGTCTGAGGTGGTCTCAAAAGAAACACAATCACTAGTACAAAACTGCTACTTCCAGAAACATTGGCTCAGGTCCAGGGGGCCTCTGTGCCTGTGACAGGAGGGGAAGAAAAGCTTCCTTAACATTATATCTGTTTTTCAGAACTTCTGGGGTGGGGCATGTCATTACTTGTGCAATGTAGAGTAGCCCCAGGACAGTTCTGCCTCTCCATGGCTCTCTGAAACATTACGAGCAGCCAAGAACAACTGAAGGACTGAGTAACAACCAGCATTAACAGCAAAATAAGGTTGGATAATGTAGGTAAAAACCTTATACTAATGAGCAGTACATGCTAGGAAAGAATGATTTTTAATTATGACCACCTGCCATGAAGATCCAGTCTGGATTACCTTTTACACATGCACCTCTGCCACAGTAAGACAGGGATCCAGCTGCTGCTAAGAATGTTGAAGGCAGCTTCTCTGATCTTCTGTGTGGAACTTCAGCCCCACAGCCTGAAAGTCTCTGCCATAATTTTTTAAAATTTTCCTTGTATCTTTCTATTGAAAAAGTGAAAAGCTGAAAATTTTTCTTACTTCTGCATTTTCGAATTTCATGAGCATCTCCCTCCACACTTCCTGATGGATCATGGGCTGGAAGGCCTCTCATCTGTTTATTCCTTGGAGCAGATGCAGCTTTCATTCTTTGAGCATGAACCCAACCTCCTGCTCTAAAGCAATACAATTGATTTTCTCTGCATCACAGAGAGATTAATATTTCTTGAAATCCACACTTATTTATTTATTTGGCTGGTCGAATTAAACCGAGAGAATCAAATACAAATACAAATCTAAAGCCTGCAGAGCACTCCTTAATTGAGTAGAGCCTCTATTTGTGTTTACACAGCATGTTTTAAATTATTTGTTATTGGTTTTAAACAGTGCTATTGATAAAAAGTGCAAACTGGAAAATCAGACCTGAGCACATTTCTGACTTTTAGGGAAGCTTTGACTGACAATGCAAAATGTTGTATCCTGTCAGACCCTGTTTCCTCAAAATGTTCTTAGAAGACTTGTCTATAAAAGCCCTTTCAAGTTTGGAGTCTCACATATTGAGTTCTGAGCTGAACTTTCTCATGTGGATTTATCACTAATTACCATCCTGGTGGCAGGTTTTGGGGAATAAAGGGGGGGAAAATCCCCATACATCATCTGGAAAACCAAATCCTTTTGCATACAAAAGGAACTGCATTTTTTAGCTACTACTGCTCTTACAGAAGTATGGGCTAATAGTGGAAATAATGTCTACTCTCTGGTTACACAAAAACATCAGCAAGCTATTTTAATTGTTGCTATTGGAAGACAAGTATCAGCATACTACATCTGAAATCATCTGGAAAAATGTATTCTTTGGCTTTTTTTCCCTTGAATGAAATGTTGTTTAAAACAGAGAAAACAGTTCTACTTTGTGATATGTTTTTAGTGTGTCTTCAGGGCATTACTATTTATTTTGCAAGGTCGGAGTAACTGTATGCTATTCATTTCCCTGAATTTTTGAAATAGGGCCTAGCATCTATCAATTAAAGTGTCAGACAGACTTTTGTCTATTGTAAGCTATAATCACTGATATTTCAGAACTATTTGCTTTTACATCCGTTTTGTACTTGGATATTTTTCTTAATTATGGCTTTAGAGACAGTAACTTGTTTAACAAATTCTAAAACACAAAAACCAGGAAAAGGTCCAGATTAAAAGGTAGCAGTTGAGTAATAATAATTATAACAATAAATAATGAAAACAACTAGAAGCTAAAATGCAATATTCTCGTTTCCTCTAATGGCCAAATAGCACTAAAAAAGTGGATTTCTCAGTTAAAACATCTCCAGGCTTTTGATACTTGAGCAAAGTCTTGATGGCTGCACATTGCAAAATAGAATTAGTTTGTTTTTTGGCCAGGTTGTGTGCATATTGGAGAACTAATGAGCAAACGTTTAATGTTCGAAGACTGGGAAGGTCATGAAATCTTCATTGCATATTTTTTTAAACCTTTGCTCTTGCTGTGATTGCCATCACAGATACATTCAAATTGCCATCCTGATGTTTTTGTTCATCCAAACCTGCATCCCAGTTACTATTTTCAGGTTTACTATCTGAAAGTTATGACTAATAGAGGACAAGGAGACAGTCAGGAGACAGTGACTTGCTGGAGCATTTCTGGGAAAACAGTCAGCATAATTTCATTGTGCACATTTGGAGGATGTGGTCTCTGCCTACCCTATGGCAAGTTCCCCTTTCACATCCTCTGATGTGGATAGTTTGAACCATTTTTTAAGACCTTTTTCGATGTCTCTTCCCTATCCCTAGTGCCAACCTCCCCAGTCTTTTGAGTGTCTGACAAGTTCATAAAATCCTGTGGCTATGTGCATGTATGTAAATACACACAGGTCCAGAGGTGTGTGGGGAAGTCTCATGGTCCTGAGTCAGCAGTGCTATGCTGTGTTTTCTCTGGGGTAACAGCAGCTCCACCTCTGCCCTAGAGTCAACAGCAGGGACATCACAGTGGCTCTGGACTCCTCCAAGAGTCTCAGCCCATATCATCCCCCCAAGAGGATGCAAAGCTGCAGATTGCAGAGCCTTAGAGGCCACGTGTCCTACTCATACCTGTAAAACTGGATTGTGTGTGACACCCACACTGCTGCTCGAGTTAGCACTGCCCTGATCAACACATGCAGCAGCCCAGGTTCTGCAGTTCCAGCTCCTCCTCCTCCTCTGAGCAGACTCTGTATTTTGAAGATTAAGTTTGGGAAAAGAAGAAACAGAGTGCGTTTGAAATAACTCTTTTATCGTAAAATGAGATTTCTTTATTAGCACAACAGACTCTGTCAAATATCTGGTAACTCCTTTTCCTCCAGTGTGGCGCAGGACAGCAAGGGAGAATGAACTGGATGAAAGGGGAAGCTGTGCTCATGTAGTTCAAAAAGCCTCTCGAATAACAGCCTTGCACAAATCCTGCCTTCTCCTGAGAACTTCAGCCCAGTTAGGATGTTTGAAAGTTATATCTAGCGTAAAGATAATTTTAGAATGGTTTAACCACCCGTGGTTTAAGCCCTGTTAACCAGTCTAATAACTAACAGTGCTATCATTGATGCTGAACTCTTAAGAGCAATTTCTGATTACTTACTGCAGGGTTTGGGACCACGAAGGAGGTGATGTGCCAGCATTCCAGCATGATACTTTAGGCTGTTTGGAAGCTGTGGGACCCATCCTCCAATTCCACAAAGCAAGCTGAGCAGCAGGGTGTGAGAGCAAAATCCCCAAACTTGGCTTACATAGATCATGGATAAAAGATTTCTAAACATCTACAACAGGTAAAGAGACAGAAGAGATGGCAGGAGAGGAGGAAACATCCTAGAACAGACAGATGCTGCAAAATACACATTTTAGTGTGAATAATATAATAAATGGAAAAAGAGGCAGATTGATAGGAATGGAGCAATATAAGGGAGTAAGTACAAAGTAAATAAGGCAATAAAAATCCATACCAAAACCAAACTAAGTCCTTCTAAAAGATGCTCTGTATCTGACAGCTACTCAAATGCCATAAGATTTGGGAAGCATCCATGTGTAGCAGTTGGGATTAATCCCTGTATCTAATGTCAAAAAAGATTTTTCAAGTGTGCTTTGCTTTTGTATCAAGGCTGCCAGTGCATGACTAAATAAGTACTCACATTATTTAAAAATAATTTTTCTCTCTTGGGTAGCTCTATCCTGTATTACCATATGAATGTAAACCAGCTGACATGGTGATGAATTGGAAGAGGTTTCTTAGACATTTATTAGGTATTTAGTTATATTTACTATTTGAAAATATTTTCAGTGTTGTGCTGGATTTCTGGATAGCCAAATAAAAAGGTAGCAAACTAAGTCTGAAAAAAGCCCAGTCCAAAATAACCTGCAGACCCTAAAGTACTGCAACCTATCAAAAAAACCTAGGGAATTCAGATGCAAAAGAAAGGAATTATACTCACCATCTCACAAAATCAGCCACTTTAAGCCTGGGGAGGAAATGATGGAGTACCTTAATGACCTTAGCATTTCATAAATGGTATCAGTGGACCCTGCAAGGGAGTCAGTACATTTGTAACACTTTTCCTTAGTGCAATATTGAAATTGAGAGTTACTGCATGGCGACTGCGTGGTATTTTAATGGATTTAGATGAGATTTAGATTTAGAGAGGGCAAACTGGGAAAAGATGCCTGTGTAATTTAAATTGCTGAGCAGAACAACATCCCAGCTATAAAGCTGTAGAAGGAAAAACAAAGTTTTGGATTTTTCCCTCACTAGAAACATGAGTAGCGTGGGACTGAGGCAAGGAAAGAAACTAAACAATCAATTCAATATTCACACAAAAAACCAAACAAATAAAAAAATACTATTTTATGACACAGAGCAAAATTTCATTACGCACATGCTTGTATCATCTTGAAGTGATTTGATGTCATAAGATTCATGCTATGAAGATGAAAGACAGCAATAAAAGCATGTATAACTAGGACTTTCTGCCCAGAGCAGGGGATGACTTGTGCTGTTCTCCCTCCCAGCTCCTTGTAGTCTTCAATCAAGCATGGCCAACCTGGCCAGAGTACCTGTGTGGAAGGATGGGAAGAACAAAAGCCAGCTCAGACTGAGCAATTTTGCAAGTTACAGAGTTGTGTCAGCAGCCTAAGCACATAACAACTGTTGATGCTTGCTGGCCTGGGAACAGTAAATCACTGTCTAGCTCCACATTTCTTCCTCAACACTATACGAGGCCATTGCTAGCCTGGATTAACAGATCCATCAGCAGTTTCCATGAGGCACATCCTCTGTTCCAGCAGAGGTGAACACAAATGCCTAAGCTGGAATTCTAGCAACAGTGGAGGAGATGCCACAGCAATACAGAGGAGGCTGAAGAACAATACAATGTTCTTTATTTCACCCTTGTGCAGAGCCCCAGGCTCTGATCTACAACAGTCACCCTTTGCAACATGGCTCACAAAAGAGCACACATTTTTAGCCTGTATACTTGCAGTCCTAATTAATTTTTTTTTCCTCTGATTGCACTCAGGTAAAGCATCCAAGACGGAAATCACCACCACAGCAGTGAAACCTCCCTAACTCAGCAAATGGTATCTTAACAGAAGACAAAGAAAAAAAGAAATAATGTGTATTACTGCACAGCTTCCCTGCACAAAGCCTGGGTTAAAAGTGCCCCTTACCAATCTGCCATGAATCCCAGCTTTTCCCTTGGCTACTTGCTGGTACACAAGCCATGCCATGGACTGGCTATATGAAGGCACCCATGCTATTAAAGGAAATTCTCATACACAGATTTCAACAGCTTCCAGCTGTTGGGACTAGTCACACATTGAGTACATGCTGCTTGACAATGAGAACTATGCAACAGCCATTTATTGTCATGGGAAATTCTGCCTCCATGTCTCTTTCATTAAATAACTTATTTTGTCATTATTTCTAGCAGTCAAAATAAGGCAGGATCAAGTTAAATGGCTTCTTAGGCAAAAATTTGCACTAAAGTATATTTTTTGTTAAGTGTGGAGGTGTCCACCAAAAAGCAACTGTTTGTCTGTCCAGCACCTTCTGAAGAAGACCCACTTTCCTGCACACGCCAAACCAGCTAACACAGTGAGGATCTGATGAACCCTAAAAGAACAGAATGTCTTGTTCATTTACATACAGTAAACACATGTTTCATCCAAACACAATTGTGAAATAGTTTTGAAATCCTTCTTTCATTGCAGTTCGGAGACTGTTGGCTAACAAGGCTCCCAGAAGGTTTTATCATCCCTTGTTTACATGAGAGGATCAAATTACAAAAAAAAATGCTTTGGAAATATAATTTGGGTTTTGTTTCCTTTGCACTTTATTTCTGTTGAACTAGTATTTCTAAGATTAAGCATCAGGCACCTCCAGGATCCTTCCAGCATAAACTTATGCTTTAAAGAAAGACATGCATAAAATCTGGCACACATAATGATAGTCTGTCTTTATCACCACAGTCGAGATAAAATTTAGAAGCTGGAAACACAGCTGTCTAGCAGTCATTATTCTGTCTGCATTTATCTGGCACCAGCTTTCCTTACTCTTTATTTTGATTCATTCTGTATTTTATTCTCCAAATATTTTCCTAGATTGAGTACCTGTAGTACTAATGCCTGATGTGCTGAGTAATTCTAATTCTGACCACTTATGGGAGTAGGTGTGGAGGCTGTGCAAGACTTCGCAGAATCAAATCCAAAAGACAAAACTGGCAGAAACTGTAAAGTCATCATGGCAACAGCAAAATTAATTTCCATGAAAAGACTTCTTGGAGGAAAATCTGTGTGTGTCAGGGAGCAAGTCTCAAAGTTTTCCAGCAAAGGATGCTGCAGAGCATTCCAGGAATCAAACCATGTCCAAAGGAAAACCAAAAGAAACCAAAGCAAATCAGACTAGATAGCTTTTACTTAAAAAACAGAGTTTGATTTTGAAATAGATATAAGTGAAACGAGCTTGGTGTTCTCTCCCGGATGCCTGTGGGTCAGGACCTGCTCTGACAGAGGCCAACCCTCGTGTACTCTTCCAAGTATATTACAGCAAAGAGAGAGTAAAACTGGGAAGGAGGAAGAAAAGGACAACAAACAGCAGGGAATGCAGTGAGGCACAACATTTTTCATCTTCAGAAGTAATGCTTTGTAATTTCTGTAATGAGTTTTACTGATGAGCTTGAAGAGATCTGTTAATGGATTTCTTAACTCACATAATGTCCTTCTGCCATAGCAGTATTAAATTGATGCACAAACAAGTCAGCTGAGAAGCTGGGAAAGCCCATTCCTGTTCAAACATGAGCAGCCCAGCTGGGAATGGGGTGAACCTGCAGATGCAGCAGGTTCCCATCCCATGGCACTGCATTAGGAATGTGCACACCAGGAGAAAGACAACTGGGCCAATATTCCTCTCTCCCATACCTCTGCTGCTCATCTGTTCCCCTCAGGTCCTGCAAAGTTCCAGCTTTTGCTTTTGGTCAGTTGTAAACCAGAGTAGGTCAGAGCACTCACAGTACAGTTTAGTGAAAACGGCACCAAACATTTCAGCATCAATGGTCCCTGAAGTACGTGCATGATTAGGAGAAAATCTACCCCAGTCCAGCTCATAGCCACACCAGCCAATTATCATAATCAGCAATCATCCAAAAATCTGAGACTAGAACAATGTCAATGTGGAAAAATAAGTAATTTTATGATTTTCCTTTACTCAGAGAATATGTCATAAAATAGGCACCAAAAATCATTTGTTTCTACTTAAATTGTACTCCCATGGTTCCTTTTTTTGTGAATAAAATGCCCATTAAGCATTTAGGAAACATCATGAGCCAGAGGAAGCTCACATGGGACTCTCAGTGTGCAGTAGAATACTATTGTTTTAAAGTCATCAGCTTTGGAAGGCTATAGCCACATTAAGAATGACTTCCAAAGCCACAAAAAGTAGAATTTAGCCATGACTACCTCTCTCTATCTACTAAAATAATTGCAAGACTGGAATTTTTTGTTCTAATAGTAATCAGGAACCAAAGAAATGATGGAAGCAATAGCACAGTTACAGTGTATGCATAGGTATTGATGGATCAGGTCTGAAAATTATTCTGATCTTTAAAGGCAAGTGGAAGCCAAGCAAATCAAAAACAAATAGGAATTTTCAACACTTAGTCTGGATGTGCAGGTCCTCACAGAAGAAGAGCAATTTAAACATTTGTTACTGTCTGCTACAATTTCAATCTTGAGAAATCAGTGTCGTTATTTTTTTGGGGGAAAGGACCCTGTGTTGTGACTCAGTATTTGGTTCAAACTGTACTTAATTAGAGTAAATTATTGCTGCAAATGTCACTGAGCTGTAATTCAGATAGAAATAATGAAACTTGAAAGTAATTTGATTTACAGCTGATGATCACCTTGGGAGGTTCTTTCTAGAAGAGGTCATTTCAGAAAGTCCTTAAGGGAGCTCTGGGGTTAAAGGTAGTCTGAGAAATTCTAAAGGGGTTTTTTATTGGCAAGAGGTAGAAAGGTCAAATCAAAGAGGCTCTTTTTTGTCATAGAAATATTCTCAGTACAAAAGCTTCACTCAGAGAAAATAGCGTGACCATGTACTCATTCCCCAGCAGATCAGATGTATGGAACTGGCTCTGCTGTTAATAAAAATCCACTTTCATGACAATGGCTACAATTTACTTCTTACAGCCAAGAAGCCATGAGACCGGAGGGACCACTATGGACAGATGGAGCTGCTGTCTACATACTTTCAAATTATTATTTTACTGCACCTATGCTAAACAATCCCAGAATTCCAACTCTGATTGTAGTCATATTTAGCATATAAAGTTTAGGCCCTAAATTTAAAAATGTTTTCAAAGAAAATAAAAGCTGGGAGGGTTTTTTGTACCTCTCTTGCTTTACTTTTCAGACAGTGTTAACACTATACAGCTACTTCACTGAACCTTGGACTCATCTGCAATGCAGCAGCTCAGCAGCAATTCATTTCTGCTTTAAGTAAAGCTTAACTTATTTTCTTTTTTTTTTTTTTTTTTTTTCAGCCTGGAAAGACAGAACTAGAGCCTCATTCTATTTTAGAGACAACAGAAAAGGCCACTCATTGCACATGCTCCAGACACTGGCTGGTTTTGACCAACATCACTAATATTGGGCAGATCTAGGCATTTTATCTCCCCTACTGGAATCATTTCAGATTTACCTTTAGCTGACCTACCACATTTGTAGCTTAGCTGTGCAGATAACTGTAGCATGTGAGCAAAAAAACATGAAACAAGGTAAAACTACATAGAAACACACCACAATATGAAAGAAAGCCTTCAACTTAACTTACCATCTCTGTGTCACATGAGAATACTTCATCCCTAAAGGCAATGTGACACACACCTGGTGTCAGGTTACCCAGTAGGTTCTGACATGAAAGCAGCACCATATCACTGCTGATTGCTCATGGTCACTCCACAAATATCTTTGCTCAGTATTATCAGTTTTATTTCTCTTTATTGTAAGAAAAAGAGCACTGAAGAGGGAGCACTTGCAATGTCCCATCTGGGAAGTAGCAGCCCTGTGGGTGCTGGGTGCTTATGCTCACCCAAGTCTGAGCCTTTCCTGCCACAGGCTTTCCCAATGCTGTTTTATGTAGAAATGTTCAATTCCTTCCCTTCTTTTTAAACTTCTGGTTTGTTTGGTTTAAGAGCTGAGCACCCTAACCTAACCCAGGGACAGCTGCATGTCACCCCACCGAGAGGGGCACAGAACAGTTGGGTGACAGGAGCAGGGAGAGACCAGCCAGAGCAGATGTGCAGGATTGCTCCATGCCTGTGCCCTGTGGGAGGCAGGGAGGGCACAGAGGCAGCGAGGCAGGCTCTGGTCTGCCCTAACAGCTGGCCCATGTTTAAGAGTGAACCAAAGCTCTCACACAAAGGGACTCATACTAAGGAGCATGGGCAATTGGTTTTCTTGGTACATGATGCTTGCTTCTTGTGTTTTTTGGGTTAAATACCTACCAATAATCTCTTCAGTAATTTGTTAGAGTAGCCTCTGATTTCTCTCGTTTTTTTATGGTTTTACTTGTTTTTCCCTCTTACTCACATTGCCTTTTCTCTTTGATGTTCTGTTTTTCAGTGTTTGTTATGGCATCGCAGGCGTTGCCCAGAAATCAGTGTCTCTCTCGGGCGTTACATAAGAGTTACACCAGATATTGCTGATGTTTCCCACTGTTTACAAAGCAAACTCGGTTTGCTCTTCATGTTTTCCAGTACACAATGGTTAGTTTACAAATGAGCAGTGACTGAGTCACTTTTGCCGGGCCGTCGTCTCTCCACCCGCTGTATCCTAGTCCCAAGTGACAGGGAACGCACGGCAAGAACACCTCTACCAGAAAGGGCAGATAATTTGCTGCTGTAGAAGAGAGAACTTGTTTTAACTCGATATAAGTGGTTATGAGGTTATTTCAATGCTATTAATAAGTCTTTTAATTTGGCAGTGTTGATGCAGGGTTATTTTTTTAACTTGTTGTTTTCCTTTCAATTTCCAACATTCATTACTAAGACCTAAATCTTCGGCCACAGTAAACTCTCTCCTCTCTGACTTTCCTAAAATTGCCCTCAATTACACATGCTGTGGCCTCCAACTGAAATCTACAGCCATGTATTTAAAGGGTGCTTGCAACTAAAGTTTAAAAGTGAAAAATGTTGGTTTGGTTTTGCCTCCTGTGTCCTAACCTGAAGGTGTCACAGAGCATTTGGGTAGTGATCCTGAGCAAGGTAGAGCTAACTTCTGGGCCAAATACCATCTCTTCCCTGAAGATTTACCTCTCTTAGTCTGTCTTTTGCCAGCCCTGGCATGGTCTTTCTATATGCATGTGCTTTAGAAAAGGGGCCAGGTGACATACAGGGGAAGAAATGTAGGCTATGCAGAGCATTATTCTCTTGATGTCAGTATTTCCCAGTGTATACTGTAGAGACAAGTAGACCTGTTTCTCACATAACACAGCTCTCCCTCTAAAAGTCTTAAAGTAATGAACAATAATTTTCTCATGCAGTGCTCTTCCAGGCCATGGTAGAAGAGTCAGTCCAAAGAGCCAGTGTGTGGATCTGCTCTCAGACATCTCTTCACTGCATTCCTGTGTGTTTCCAATAGGCACAGCAGTGATGCAGCATCAGCACCACTACCCTGCCGTTTGGGTGATGGATGTTAGCAGTCATAAATAATCACTGAATCCATGAGAACTAAGAGGAGGTCATTCTTTTGCAGTGCCAATAGTGTTGTCACACCATGATCCATCGCTGGGTCTCATAGAAATGAATTGGCCTTTTCTCTTTTTGTTCCTCCACATTACCAGCCATTAGCATTTCCCTGCAGTGGATTTTTTAACCAGGTTAGGTGACTATTCTTCACAAAAGGGGTTTCAGACCTTCCTAGGCACAGTGGAGGAGGAAGGTTGTCACACAGAGAGCTTCACTATTACTGTGATGCCTTCTGGGCTGCAGTGAACTCAAATGTTTTCATTTCAAAGGCTCAGCTTTGAAAAAACAATTTCACCTTCTGAGTTGCTAATAAAATAACTACATTTATGCCAAATTGAAACTGGTACTGCACACTAAAAAGAGACAAGGAACAGCTGTGTTTCACATTATGGCTTCCACTTACAAAAGGGTTTCCTTCTCAGCTCCCAGATCTTTGCACAAATAAGCAAAGCTGCAATTGCACAGTTTTGAGACCTCCAGCATCCTTATCTGTTATGCATTTTTCTCAGAGTTTGCCCTGAGGCTGCATGGAGGGAAAGTAAAGAAGTGACAGATAGAAATAGATGTCTTAATTGATACTGTTGTCTAAGCTGATGAACAGATGTTTGAAGTTAAATGTGACCAGTCCAGGCACACTGAACATTGACTCCATCTGACTGCTTTGTTTGCTTAAGGGTTTGCTTTGTTTTCTTTACTTTCCAAGAACCCTTGGATGGTTCATAGGATCAACCTTCATAGGAACTTACAAAAAATATAATCAAAAGTAATAAAACAGCTCCAGTTTGCACCTATACAATGATAACTGTATTAATAAAATTGTTCCTTTTTCTACTGTGGTAAAAGGCCATTCAGCATCATCCTTATCGATTTCCATGTTGTACAAAACTACCATAGAGAGGAAAAATTAATTGATCTGAGTATTTTGTCATTAAAAGGAACATAATGAGGCTTTAGGTCATAGCAGTATTTTATCTGGGTGACTCACATCAATCTTCCTGACACACTTCACTCTCTTCTCTACTGTGCTTGAACAGAACTGTTAATGGACCTTTGCAAAAGGCCTTTTCACATTTCCTAATGTATTTTCCCTGCTCCTCACCTCATAACTGTCCATTTTATGCAGTTTCAAATTATTTCTTCTCATACATACTCAAAACATCCTGCAAACCTTTGGTTTCTGGGTCCATCAGTGACACACATGGCCGAAATGCACCCATTTGACACCCTGCCCTGAGCACTGACATCAATAGTCAGCCATACCCTGCTGCATGCAGCTGTTGGAAGATGATTAAATTGCATTGCCTAATCTTTTCTCATGATCCATGTTGCAGTTTTCTTCGTGGCACAGCCTCCCCTTCAGCAGCACCACCACTTAGCATTGCTCCCAAACTACAGCCATAGCAAAGTTTGATTGTTGCCTATGGTAATGCACAGGGCAATGAAAATTGTGCCTGTCCTGAGCACTTCTGCCTCAGTGCCAGCAGTGTGTCAAAAATATTCAGCTTTATGGCTTCATCTAATGCCAGATGGCTTGTACTGAGATATGGTCAGAGTGTTTGCACGTGGTCCACAGGATTTCAGCTGACAGGATGCCAACCCTTCCCTGCTCTCAGGTAGTGTCACCCCACCCATCTGCAGAAGCAAGAAGAAAGGCCCAGCCCTGGTACCCAGCGGTGTCACAAACAGCTGCTATACAGGGTTGGAGGAGGCAACAGGAATTGTTTTCATGTCTCATGAACTGTGTTCAAGCTGCTTGCTGGATGGAAACGGTGAGCCAGCATTGGGCAGTCTCTTTAGGAATATTCAGGAACCTGAATATGCTTGGATTAGAGAGTGGCTGGGGTTATGTGACAGTCCTGTGGGCACTCTCTGCAGTTTATCACCCATAACTGAATCTGTGATCTCACCACAAATGACTTAGTCTTCTCCTTAACACTTCTGAAATCATCCACTGATCGTTACCAGTGTTTCCTGAAGATGAAGTAGTTCAGTCTAACAGAGCAGACACTTTAGGCAGGCAAAAATATACTATTCTTTTTGCAATGGGTTATTCATCCCTTTACCTGCTTCCTTTGGGTACAATGGTGGTCTGCAGAGCAGGGAGTGACAACCCCAGGTTTGGCAGAGAAGGAAGGAAGTATAACCCATGGTTTCCTTAAAGAAACCCCATTGGGAGCTGGGCATCAAAGCTGGCTGTCTATTCAGGCTTGCAGGCAGAACCCACCCCCAGACTGTTCACTGCACTGAGCCCATGTGGAGCAGATATTTGATGCATACAAAATGGAAGCCTTTTTCTGAGTTCTGAACTTGATCTGTAAGTCTCCAGTTAAGTATCTTTCTTTTACAGACAAAGGAAACTTTTCCTGAAATCTGCTGGATTTGCTTCATAGTAAAGTGGTTTTCATTTAAGATGTCTTCGTGTGTTGACAACCTTGTCTGAAGGTTATTTCATTGTATTCTCCTTGATCAAGTGCTATTCACAATACAGTGGATGTCATGACCCAGTAATCCCATTTAATAAAACTCAATGTCTCCTGACTAGCTAGCAAAAGGAGGTCCTATTCAAATAATTACCAGACCTTAGCATTGAACTTGTGACTAATATCAAATCAGAAATGGCTTTTACTTTTCCCCTTCTTCTCACCTTGGGTGAATTTGGGTTTGATTAATAAATCTGGATATCATCAAAGTCCTGAAAATGTGCACACACACTATAATAAAGGCAAAAAATAATTTCTGATGGTACATTAATTCACCTCATAAGGCCTCCTGTTAATTCCCTTGTCTCTTGAACTATCTAAAGATGATGATGTTGCACATTTGTCTCCCTAAAATAATTAATTCTTATCAAAATCCACTATGCTTCATTTACACAAGCATAACAAACTTGTTGCTCACAACATACAGTTTGTCTTTGATATCAGAAACATAAAAATAATGCGAAAGAAAGAGGCTTTAGATCCATAAAGGGCTTGGGTGTTTGGACTGTGATCTCCTATTTCCTGGGGGAATGACTTCAGCTTGTGAGTTTGACCAAGGGCTCTGGTGCTGAAACTCCTAACTATGGCTTGTGCAGGACTAATCTCACTATGTTGGGAAAAGTGGAGCAGCTTCTGCAGAAGAATGGGTACCATACAATACAAAATTACCTGTAAGGAAACACTTCTCTCTTGAAGCTGCTGCACTTTTCTGAATATTAAATACTTATGGAACTATAGAGAAAAACACAATGATACATGAGCTAGTAGGACTTCTGCAAGAGGGGAGATGGGGGAAACTACCTGATCAGCAGGATACTCTCTGGACTTCAGTAGTAGTATGTACAGTCTATAGGAGAAATTAAGAATAATAAAGACACCCTTTTTGTGATGGGAATTTAAGCATTCCAACAGTGTAGGTGTTTTTATGTGAGTTTCATAGTTACCTCGTTAAGATCTGATGTGGGGAAGCCACCTAAGGACTAGAGGGGATGACCAGCTCTTTACCATCACTAAAGGAAAGCCTAGAGGTTGCTCATCTTTCAGCCTCTGAAATGAGAAAAGGCTGCTGACTTTCCTGTCAACAAAGGTTCCAAGCACTTCTGGACAGGGAAGATTAGTAATGATGACAGCACAACATGTGTAATTTAATGCAGTCTGCCTTAAATGCCCTGAAGAGTCAAAAGAAAAGTCTTCTTGCACTTCCCTTTCTCAAGGATCACATACAGCTGCTGTGTGTTTCCAAACAGCTGCAACATTTGTCTGAGAAAGATGGCAGGAATCTGTTTAGTGTCTGCATATTTGTCTGAAGAGTGCTTAACAAACCGTGGGGATGATCAGCACTTTTAAAAAGTACCTTGCTATGGGCCAGCTCCTCCATATCACACACTGCAGAGGCCCCAATCCCACATATACTGTGATTTAAACCTACACATGCATTAAGGATAACACATACAAATATCCAGCAATACCCAGAAATACACTCACCACTGTGGTAAAAGGGCTCACAGCTGGGTGGGAGGCAGGGAAAAGCCAGGAGTGAGCATTTGTCCAGGCCAGTAAACTGCTCCTTGAGCAGCTCTAACCAAAGCCAACCCCACAGACAGAGGAAAGCATCCCAACTATCCCAGCTGGCAAACATTTTTTTTTTTCCTTTTGAGGAAAAAGTAAAATACCATCAATTAAAGAACATTTAAAATATCATTCAGCATTTGTTTGGGTTCATTGTTATAGCAGCACTGTGTGGCTGATGGATCCCTGGAGCAAATGAGTGGTTGCTGCTGTAGAAAGGTATGTCTGCCCGGCCATGACTTCCTGCTCCCTCAAGATCTGATGACAGATCTCATCAGATACTTAATTGTGTTCTTTCAAAAGTGAACAGGAAAGGCATTCAATGACCAGTGAAGACATTTCCAAAGGAAAACACTCACTTTCTCCTGAAAATAAAATATACAGGATTAGCTCGCTTTGGAACTATGTTATTGAGAATGAATGGCTGTAAATGTGGATTGCAGATGATTTACTCTATATCCCAGGATTTGGGGGATGAGTCATATTACTGTACCAGACAATGGTTGGGCAAATAAAAAAAAAATTGCTTCTAGTGGGAGAAATATATAGTGGGAAAAAAAAGTGTTCTCCAGCACAATGATAAAAATAAATACATATTCAAAAGAATTGTAAGACTGCATTTATTTATAGCAGAAAAAAAAAAACAAAACACAAACGCTTTCATATCTGGATTTTTCATACTTGTTTATGTAGCAACTATATAACATATACACATTATGTTTGCATTTTATATGTCTGTATGCATATATAACAGTACAATCTTTAAAACTTATGTATTGTCTGGCATGTCCTCAAGCCCTGGATCACTTCTGGACAGAAAGAAGGCAAACCCTAGAAATCTGCTTACTTTGGATCTGGCCTCAGACACTCCTTGATGTATAACAGAAAAGAGTGTCATTTTTAAGAGGCCTTCAGCTGAGATAAAAAAGCCTATATATTAACTGCCAAATTTCTGTGCTACATCTGAGAATGTAAGAGACAGGGTCTGGCTGAAAAAAAAAACCTACCCCCTTGGCATGTGCTGATATCAAGGAATATTAAGTATTTTCTTCCAGCTCACTGAGCCTTCACAGATTTAAGGCAGACCAGTGCAGCTGTCCACAGCAAGGTAATACATAGTACAGCCCTTTCTGGAAGAAGTCGAGGAGACAGCCAGCCTGAGGAAAAATGCTGAGCTAAATTCAACACAATATTACTGCTCATTTCTCTGCTCATTGAAACAGACTTGGAAAGGAAAGTGAATTTAAGATCTACAGTGTGTGAAGTGTATATTAAACAAGAAGTTGAATTGAGTGACTTTTTATTAGAAAGTACAGCAGACTCTGAGCAACACTTTGTATCCTAAAACCAGCCTGAGTTGTAGGAATGCCAGTTCAGGCAGCCACTAAAAGCAAAACCTGGGACCTGTGTTTCAAAATGTGAGATTAAGATGCTTGTAAAAAGTGGGGTCATTAGTATGCAGCAACTTGAATTAGTCTTCCCCAGAGTGAAAATTGCTATGTCATTAGAAGTAACGAAGATTTGTGGATAACTGCCAGTCATGCCTTGCTCCAGGTAAAGAAAAGCAAGGCAGAATTATACTCCATCTTTCACCAGCTTGCTTCAACTCTTTTACTAAACTAGAAGCCCATCATAATATTACAGAATACTTTAAAAATGTTCTGTAATTAGTTTCCAGGGATAAATATGTTAACAGTGAATGAATACCAATTTTCTTCCTGCACACACCAGGCTGAACAATCCTCAGAGATACCTGAACCTGAAAAGTCACAACTGAAAGCAGTGTTATAGCCTTGTCAGCCATGTACAACTTTCTCATAATCAAGTCTTGGCTTTTATTCCTTCTTCTTGCTGTCTCCAAAGAGATACACTCCCACTGGCATGATACTTGTCTTGCATTTTCAGGAGTGATGTGGAAGTATAGCAGAGTTGTGCATGGCTCATGAACTGAGCTTCCAGCTCCTTTGAAGTTGAGAGAACATCAGAATGTGTATGTTAGAGTATTTGTTTTATTGCATTTCCCAAACCAGTGCTGCTTGTGAGCTTGCCAATGCTAAGTAGTTGTTAGTTTCTGAACAGGAGAGCAGCAGCTGCTGGGCACATGCCAATTGTTTTAAATATCAACGGCACTGCCACCTGAAGCCACCAAAACCACAGCAGAGCTGAAGAGGAAAATGCCACAGACTCATCTCTACATTTATATCCCGTGCTGCTGTGGGCAGGCTGCAATAATCACATACTCCACCCTTCAAAACAGGGCTGACATGAAAGCGACTCCAAACACATCATAGCCAGGAGCAGGGCGAATGTAAGCTTCCAAGTGATTGTCCCCCTTTGGCGTTTGCTGCTGATTTTCTACTTCTCAAATTACTTTACTGTTGCTTTGAAAAACCTCTGTGCTGTTACTGCTGAAGCAGTACCCAGCAGTTCACTTGTTAGTGTCACAATTTGGGCCAGCAGTGGAAGCACCAGCTGGTTTGCTTCTGACAAGGGCTGTAAAGAAAGGGCTCTGGGCTGGGAGCACACAGCACTTCAGCTTTGCTTTGGAGAGCAGGGAGGATTGCCTTTTGATGTATGACTGCTTCCATCACACAGCACAGAGCCTCCAGCATACAAAGCTGCATCCATTATTATGGAAGTAAAACCATAGGATGGGCATAGGATTTTGGCAACACATCTGAATACACTGATGCTGTCACACCTTCATTACTGCCCAGTGGTCACAGAGTTCTGCATTTGCTGTTTACCTTGACACATCTTGGGGCAATAAATACTGAGTTATCACATGGGATCCTGCAAGATCTGCAGAAAGTAGTTGTATACTTTCAGTCTCTTTTCTTCATTCCACCTAGGGTAATGAAGCCATGAAACGACTTTGATCCCACTCCCATTCAGTCCCATCTTGCAAAGCAAAGTGAAATGAATGGGAGATCTCACCCTAGAGCACATTCCGTGCACCTCGCACCACTGCTATCAGACACTCTGCTCCACACAGTGCCCACCATCATTTTTCACTACGAAGTGCTCCAGTCCTGTTTAAAGCCAGTCCTTCACACCCACAGAAACTGAAGGAATTCAGCATTCTTCCTGAAAGCAGGCATTGGTGCCAGAGGGCAGAGGGGCAGGGACAGCTGCCAATTCAGTGTCCTCTCCAGTTCCTAAATCTCTCCACAAAGACCTTCCTACCAGCAGGCATTACTGAACAGGAGAGAACAGCTGTTTGCAGTACCAGGAGCTCCTTCACAATGCAAGAACTTGCCATAGGAAATCTCTGGACATGCTGACATCTGAGAACGAGCCCAGGCAGGCACCAGCCTTCCCTAGGGCTGCCCAGGAACACCAGAGCCTCCATGAGCTGCTGGCATGGGCAAGATGCTTCTAAGACATGCCCATCTCCAGGAAGCAAAGGCTGCCTGTTGGAGCCTGCAGAAATTCCTCCTTCTCATGGTAGGAAACAGCCAAGACCACAGAGTCTCCATTTGGATCAACTGGAAGCAATGCACTTAAAGATAGCTCTGAAAAGCCAAGCCCAAGTATTTCAATGGCAACTTTTTCCCTGGAGTGCTGGCAGTGGCTGCACCAGCACAGCTGCACTCAGAAACCAGGCAGCTCAGATTTAGGTGCTGAACAGGAAACTTAAAAGCCTGAACATTTCTGGGGTAGGGAGAGGGGTCAAGAGAGATTTCAGAAAGCATTTATGTGCTCAAACTTAAAGATAGGAAAATGCTACTCACCTGGGACATGGAATTCTTGGGAAAATCCAGACTTAGCTACCTTGCTTCTATTAAGTTTGAAGTTGACTATTTTGGGGTGGTTTTTTTTTTTTTTAGAAAAAAGGTCATCTTTTATAAGAATTTAAATTATCTGTGTGCCTAGTTTGTTTTGATTATCTGCATTATGCTATGAAAAATGGATTACACATTCAAAACTCTCCAGACCTTTAGGAAGATACAACTGATAGGATGCTGCAAAGGCCAGCTGGTTTCCACAATAAAAGATGATCTGAGACAAATGAAAATAGTAGCTTTCCTTATCTCATGCCTGTTTTGAAAGAATTATTAAAAGGCAGCTCCAACACTGTGTTAGAAAAGTGGATGGATGCGTACCGAAGACATTTTCCTGTCTTTATGAAGACCTGTTAATAAAATTTTAAAAAGTGAAATATACTACAACCTACATAATATCTTCCTACACCAAAAAAAATGTGTTTCAAACTTACAAACAGGCACTGGGGTGAGGTTGGCTTTATATGTGCATGTCATAATGGTACAAAAGAAATGCTGTACAGGGTCCATAGGTTAAGTAGGCCATTTCTTGAATGGGATTAAAAATTGAAATGGAATTGAAGATATAGGAAATAAAAAGGGTGACAGGGGGTAAAAAATGCCATAAGTGAGGGTAGCAAAGCAATAAGAACAGACCACTGATATCCTGTGCACTGTCGACAGCAGCAGGGATAGGACAGAGGACTAAAATCCTCACCTGAGACATAATGGTCCATATCTGTCATGCAGAACTCGAGTGGTGGGGGTGAGGAGTTAGGCCAATAATAATTACAATGAAGTTTAAGAGAACAAAAAGCCTTTGGACAGGTGGGGTGCAAGAGTGGGCAGTGTAGGGTGTGTCCATCCATGGCTGCACCCCCTTCCTTCAGCCTGCGTCAGGAGGGTGAGTGGGTGCCGTGTCCCCCGAGCCACAGCCCCAGGTTGCACAGACACAGCTGCTGACCCAGCCAACATGCTCATCTCATTCCCAGATGGGCAGTGAAAGCCTTCACGGAGTCACTAACCCAGGAGAGAGAAGGTAAATGTGTGTTTGCTGTCCCCCAGCATTTTTCCTCCCATTTTAGGTAATTTTCAGCCATGAACATTCAACTAATTAAGAGAAAACAAGTCCTGATTTGAATTCCCAAAGCTGAGACTGCAGCCTTGTCAGATTCCTTCTGCCGTCAGTAATTTCTGTTTTCTTTTGGGTTTTTTTATTCCTTTATCTGGTTTGAGCTGTCTGCAGGAGGGAAAACAAGCCCACTTGGAGGCTATTTCTGAGGCATTGCCTCTAATAGTCTGGATTCAAGTCTGTTTACACTAAAGGGCACCTGATCTTGTTAAAAAGGCTAACAAGTGATGCAAATAAAATCCCAACTAAAGACCTTAACTCTTTGGAAGTTTATCTACTGTGGTGTTGAATTTACTGTGTAGTGTCTGAGGTGTGCTGCCAGTGATGGATTCAGGCTGTAATCTCAGCAGGGGGGCAGCTGAGGTTTTGTCTGTATGTAAATTGCTGACAGTGTTAATGGCCATCAGCAAGGAACAAATAATCCTACTCAAAATGCCAGCGCCAGTTTCCTGTCTTTATCACAATCCATTCTTAGGAAAGAGTTATAAACTGAATAAAACAGGCTCCTCTCTGCTCACTCATTTATGTAGAAACATTCCTCTTGAAAGCTTTACTCCAATTAAAAGCTTTTTTTTCTCTTTGCAGAGAAAAGATGTTCTACCTGAGGATGCATGTGCATTATCAGACTTGCATATTTGTAGGTCTTTTTTCTTAACCTCTTTTATTTAAAAAAAAAGTGATTTCAAAGTTATTCAATTTAAATAGGAATTTTAGGCACCAGAAATATAATTTCTACATAGAGTTGGACTCCAGAAGTACTGGCCATGTGGTTAGATACACAGCAGGACAGATTTTTGTCTCACAGCACTCACCCTGCTCACTAGCTGGGAATGCTTAAATCCCTGCCCACCAATAACACTCCCCAGCTCGTGTCACTGATCTGTTGTAATACAAAGGCTCACTGTCTCTCTTCATGGTCCATCAAATTTGCAGGTACCACACTGATACTACTGGAAAAATAACACCCTACACTAATCCTGCTCACCTAGAGAATGTTACTCTGCGGGAGAGAGACTTTTGGCATTGGTATTATGCAACTAAGTAAACCCAACAGTTGTCATTAAGTCGGCAACATTTTAAGTCGGCAATAATAGTCTCTAACAAAAAATAAAATGTCCAGAATTTGCCACATCTTACTGTATTTTCTATGCAATGTTCACAAAAGGTTGCCTAGTTCAAGTAATTAATAGTGATTTGCTGAAAATTGGATTGAAAAGGTTGTGTTTTATGGCAACAGTCTGAGTTGCAGTGATCTGATTTCTCTGTGTGCATTTCAGCACTGCAGTGGCAGCTGAAGAATAGACTGAATTCTTAGGTGGCTGTTTTGGTATTCTATTGTGGCTGGTAAATTCAGCAGCAAGGCAGAATTTATTGCCTCCTGTCATTCATTAAACCATACACATTTAAATAATAGAAAGTACCTGAAGATGATTAGCAGAGTAAATTACCTAAAACAAGGCAGTTAAAATAGTTCTGTAGTAGCTCTACAGCACGGCAGTGTCACTGAGGAGACTGTTATGAAAAGCAGTGGAGTTAATGAAATACCACTTCACTGTCAAGTGCTGAAGCACCACGAGTGGAGGACTTGTCAGCACAAACTGTGGTTGTAGTGAAAGGTGAAACAGATGGAATGGCACTGGCAAACAGGACCTAACTCTGACTGCGATCTGTGCAACAAGGTCAGATGCCACTGCAGCGCCTCGTGGTGGCAAATCACCCCAGGTGACTCTCCAAGCCCCACCAGCAGTGGCCAGAAAAAATGGGGAAAGAGTCATCCATGTCTGCAGTGGGCTGCCCTCTCTCTGGCAGAGTTTTTGGCCAGGATTTCTGGCCATATGGGCCCTGTGGAATCCCACAGGCTCCCATCTGCAAATCTGGCAGTATCATTTTTTTGATACTATTTGCATTGGCTACTTTGTGAAATAAAGTCCAAGAAATCATGTTTCTGGGTTTACGCTGTCAGCAAAATACTGAATAATGACACAAACTTCTCCCTTTGTAACACCCTCAGGTTTCTCCAACCCAGCAGACAGTGACTTCTGCCCAAAGCTCACTTGCTTGTCTGGCAGGTAGCAGAAAACTGCCAGTGTGGTAAAGAATGATTTCAGTGCTACACAACCAGACCTTCTGAAGGTGTTGGACCATGTTACCACAGCTCCCAGGAAGGGCTCAAAAACCTCTCAAGGAATCTCCCTGTTTAAGCATCTAAAAATATTTCAACAGTCTGTCCTCTTTCAGAATAAAACTCTCTCTCAACTAATTTTCGGGTACATACTTATGAAACATGCACCACATCCCGCCAGAGGGCTGACACAACCTTGTTTTTAGCATGAGAAAATTACTTATACTAACCCAGTGTGGTGCAGCACCAGCAAGGAGAAGGATGAGTTCAGCAGGCTGGGAAGGAACTTTCTGAGCTGAGCTTCAGCAGATTGTTCATGCTACAGATCATTTAAACACTAAATTGTCACAAAATACAACACTGGCTGTGCTGTGTAGCCACATTACTCCGAGTAGAATGGTGTCACTTTAAGACATAAAATTGCATAATTATGTGCTTACTGTTCTAGCTACAACATTGACAAGCATTATATTTTATCTCCAAAGAAAAGAGCAAATGAGAGAAGTGTTCTTAGGTGACCCCATCAAATCAGGTAATGAGCAGCAGGAGACAAAGCAAAGAGTCTATTTTATGTACAGTAATGAAGGAAAAAACAGAATTTCCATGGTCAGCCAAATGTCATTGATGATAAATGCAGGTAATTCTGGGGCAGGTACCCACAAACCAGGCACAGGGGTTAAAAGGGCATTCCAAGATAATTAATGTAGTGTTTCATTTGTGCATTATATAATTTTTCTTCACCTTTCAGTCTTTTAATTTTTTTTAAATTTTGTTTTATTGAGCATTTCTGCTCTTTCTATGCCTTGAGGGACTGCTGAGAGTATGAAAAGTGACCACCTGAAAAACTCACATTATTTCAGTAAATTATGCACACACATTCTGTAAAGGGTCTGGGGAGTTTCTGCTCACTGTAAATAGCATTTCTTGCTTTATTCCTGCAAAGCTTTACTATGCCTAGAAGCAGGAATGCTTTTGTTATACAAGAGCAAAGTCACTGCTTGAGAAGCTGATTGGAAATAATAATATTAAACTACAAACCAAAAAACATGTTGCCTTCCTATTTTTAATGAGAGCTTCATTTTTCTTACCTTGCCAAGCCTGGAAAAACGCTTTCAAAATTAAATGTCATTCCTGAGGCCTAGAGACATTCAGGTTGGGTTAGAGCCAGACCTAAGTGAATCTGAAATTAAAACATTTATTTAGTGGTAGAATTAGAAGTAGAAATATACAAAATCTTCCAAAACCATCAAAAGTCTTTCCAAAGAGAGCATCAGACTATAGTAGTCAAAGGCAGAAGATGTCCAGAGTGTATCTAAATAAAATTTGAAAAAGCCATAGAGAAAAAAAAATCAAATCTTTCCTTGAAACAGACCTTGTTTGATTAAATCTACAGCATGGTTATTTTGGCTTTGATTCATTGTGATGTTGAGATCTGAGTGGTTTAAATCTTAATGCAGATTTTCCACTGCTGTGTGTTTACACACAGTTAAGAGTTATTCACACCTTTGAGAAGTATTTTCAGGGAGATGGCAAAGTAGCCCCAAATTCAAATAGTTTTTTTACTTGACCTACTCTGTCAGCAAGTGCAAATATATGGTCATAGAATCACAGAATGGTTTGGGTTGGAAGGGACCTTAAAGACCAAATAGTTCCACACTCCCATCCAACCTGGCCTTGCAGTACTCCCAGGGACGGGGCAGTCACAGCTTCTCTGGGCAACCTGTTCCACAACCCTCATAGTAAACAATTATTTCCTAATATCTAATCCAAACCTACTCTGTTTCAGCTGAAAGCCATTCCCCCTCGCCCTGTCACAAGGTGATCAGCACATGCCTGGCCTTCTCCGTGCTTTGCTGACACGGCCTGGGTGGGAGCACAATCCAGAGACCAACATCCCATTCCCATCTCTGCTGCGGGACCAGGTCAGGACTGTGGTGTGCTCAGGGTGCTGTGTGCATCTGCTCAGACAGGAGAGGAACGAGTCAGCTCCTCTGTGAAGGAGCAGAATGAACAGCAGCAGGAAGTAAAACATGAAGGAGGCCGGAGGAAGCTGGAGACACTCATTTTCGCTCGCATCTTCTCACCGCACAGCGAAAAAACACCCAGCTCCAAGAGAAGGCAGAGCTCACTAATGAGATGTGAAAACATTGATTGTTTTCTGAAGGTAAAACCATTTCTAAAATCATCTGGAGTCCTACAGAGGACACTGGCACACAGCATGGTTGCTCTGCAGGGGCTGCTGCCAGGCGAGAGACTGGCACCCCAAAGTTCCCTCCTCCGGCTCCAAGAGGCTCCTTGGCTGTATAGACGCAGTTGAGGCTTTCATCTCATATCTGTCCCTGCTTGGGCTGAAATGATTTTACAAGTTTTGAAAGCCTCTGTATAACCTTTATCCACAAAAGAGGCTAAAAACTTTCTCAAGTCCAGCAAATCAATCTATTATTCCGCTTAATATTTTGCAGCAGTCAGCTGGAGGCTCTGTCCCTGCTCTGCTGCACAGGCTGCTCGATGCCCTCAGTACCACACAGCTTCTTGACACTGCCCTGCACAGCAACATAAATCCATGGGTTATGCTTGAAAGACATAAATCTGGAGAGAAAAGAGACATTACTGAACACCATGGAGTGCAGTAGTTTTAACTCTCTGTTCTCACACCCCATGTCTCCCAGGCTGTCTTGATTCTGTGGCAGCACTTGAGGAAGAAGAGTCTTCAGCAGCTGCAAAGCATCAGCGGATACAGAGCTGCCAGGGCTCTTTCCCCTTTCTGTTCTATGGAGGGATACATAGCTGTGCAGTGAGAAAGCAGGACATTCATCCAGCTACTCTTGCGGAAGAATGAAGACAGCTCTCAGACAAACACTGTAACATCCAAATATTAGCATATTTGGTTAGCACATAACCACTACTCAGGCGTGTCTTGGAAATACTGTTTTAATACTGTTGTTTCAAAAGAAAAGTTGAAACACAGCTTTCTGTCACAGAAACATTTTTCAGAAGCACACAGGATCCAGAAACGTGCACTGGAACACACAAGGGGGCTCCCCGGTGCTGCTGGCCAGGGCTGGAGGGTGCTCAGGCTCTGATGAGTTATGTATAACACATTAAATTCATCAGGTTCAAGGCAGTGCTCCAAAGCCCCAGGTGAGATCAAGTGCCAGTGCACCAGACATAATGCGAGCCAAGGGCTAGGTAGCTCCTACCCTGGATGCTGCCAGATTAGGTAGCAGTGGAAGCATCACTGTCCTTGATTACAGGCCCCCAGGAACCATGACAGAAAGAAGGGGATGGCAAACTCTATTTTCCTATGTGGAAAATCAAAGCAGAGTGAGTTACTGAGGCTTACAGGGGAGAAATCTGTGAAAGAGCTCAAAATCACTACCCCATCCCTGAACTCTCCATCCTGAGACTGAAGCAGACAGCTACAAGGTCTGACAGTCACACGAGCACATAGGGACAGAAAACACAGCTCTGTGTTCAGTGCTGCCAATTTGTCTGATACAACACTTCATTTATTTTCAGAAACTGAATTTCCTAGGAAGAAATTAGCTATTGAATAGAGAGAAAGGATGATGTTCCCTCCAATACCTTCTGGAATCTGGAGAATACTTTCTTTTTTATTTTCCTTTTTTTTTTTTCTTTTTTGTTTAAATTACCCTGTCATTGTAGCTCCTTGAAGACTTACTGCTAAATGTTTGAAAATCAAGAACTGATCCTTAGACCAGACTCAAATATCTTGTTTGTGCAAGACTGTGAATTACATTGGCCAAATTTTCCCTTTCTGTTATAATTCAGCTGACTTAGAATTACTCACACTTTATAGCAACATGAATGAGAGTAGATTCAGGTTCAATGCTTCATTTTCCATCCACATCAGAAGTTAACTACCAGCTTTATTCCCTGATCCTGCTGAAAGGGCTGATGATGGTAGTACACAAACAAAGGCGCCTTGACACGCAAAGAGTTGGGTATGTTGTTGCTAAACAAACATGCCCATGTTAACTTCAGCTTCATTAAAAATACAAGACAAACATTCATGCTGGGATCCCACACAGGCAACTGGTAATAAAGGATGTGTTCTAAGCATCAAAAAACAGTCAAAACACTCCAAAACAAACAGGAAAAAACCCCACTCTAAATCCATGATAGGTAAACACTCAAAATTATAAACCTTAAAAAAGAAAACATCTTTTCTGTGTCCTGTCTAGCATGTCTTGAATCTTGGCTAAAAAGATTTAGCATTCTTTTTACTCTATCCGCTTTTAATAGCAAAATCCAGGTGCAGATGTGGGCTTGATTCCAGTGCCAAGATCCCTGCTCTCCTCAATAAAGAGTTTAATGCAGTTTAATCCAGATAAGCAAAGAGCCCTAAGAAACCAGCACTAGAGATTCAGAATCCTAATTAATTTTCTGTTGGTCAGTTGTCACAGAGATTCCCTCAGTAGAGCTTTTGCTAATATGGTTTAAAAAATATTAAATCTAATAAACTGTGGATAAATCAGTTGCAATTCCTGGTGAAATAATTAATATTTATATAAGAAAATTATAACCAACTGGAATGATCCTGTTATCTCCTCCCTCCCCTCGCTTCATTCCTGCCCATGAGATTGTTCTACCATTAATAAAGGGATAACCATAAATGTATGGAAATACCACTGGCTAAGCCCATCTCATCATACACTGGAGTTTAGGAACAGAAAGCAGATGTTCTCACCCTGCCAGCAAATCCACAGGGAGACATGACACAGGGACCTTTCCACCACAAAAGGAGAAACAATTTTGGGTGGCTTATGAAGATGAGCAGTTGTTTTGAGTTTTACACAATCACAGAATGGCCTGGGTTGGAAGGGACCTTAGAGATCACCCAGTTTCAACCCCGCTGCCATGTGAAGGAACACCTTTCACCAGATCAGGTTGCTCAGAGCCTCATCCAGCCCAACCTTGAGCACTTCCTGGGATGAACCAGTGACACTATTTTCCAAGAAGCAAGTGCAAGCCATGCTCCTCTTGGCCAGGTAGGAGTAATTGGCAGAGCAGCCATTGATTCCTGCCCACGCAGCAGCCTCAGCCCTCCTGCCCTGACACACTGGGACACACCCCCATGGTACCCAGGGTCTAAGGTGAGCAGCAGCAAAATGGCCTCAGTGGGACATGCAGTGAAGGCACCAAAAAATTCAGCAGCCCATGATGAGGAAAAGCTAGCTGGCACATTAACCATTGTAGCTGGCAGGAGGTCTGGGAGTTTTATAGCCAAATTCTAAGCACAGGAAGAAACAGCCTTTCCTGGGTGGTGGTGGTGGTGCAAGAGACTGTCCCAAACAGATGAACACCTCTGTAATCCCTGCAGGTCGTGTCTCTCACCCATTTGGGGCAAACAGCAGCTGCCTGCCTTTCTGAGACTCAAAGCAGGGTCCCAAGGCAGGCAGGGCTGGCCATGTGCTCAGCACACCCAGAGCAACTTCTGTGTCCTCACCCACCCATGGTGATATCAACCATTTCAGAAGCTCTTTGTTTCTAGGAGCACAGACCACACACTGATTGCATTTCCTTCTGGACTAGGGTGAAATTCTGATTGAGAAAAGCACTGACAGGAACTCAGATAATGCATCACAAATTCAATATATTCAATACAAATGAACAAACACCAGAATTTCTGACCTCTAGCAACAATATCACTTTTGTAATATGATGACACCATACCAAGCTATTTCCTCCTGGTTCAAGAGCCAAATGCTATTTGCTGAAAGCAGTTCAGTTTGTCTGAACTTAATAAAATATCCTTCTGCAACAAAGCATAAGGATTTTCTTCTGAAAGAAATTAATAAACATTTGACAACTTAAACAAACTGAACCCTGCTGAAACCCTCTGAGGCTCAAACATATTGCTTTTTTTTTCTTCCCCCCAAATCACAGATTTTAATAAATGGCAGGAGTAGATCATGTTATACAAGGGATTGTTATTAAGTAGATTTGGGAAAATACTAAATGTCCAGTGTCTGCCTGCTCACTAAAACTGTTCCATTGCACTGATGGGTTTCACCGATATCATTTGCACTCCCATTTAAAGATGCCTGAGACAAAATGAGTTCCAAAATGAAGGCGCAAGCACTGATAGTTATTATATGGTATTCCAAGCCATGATCAAAGCAAGAGCAAAAGATTTCATGCACAGGATGCCTCCAGAGCTGGAGAAAACAGATGAGACAGTGGCAGTGCTGCTGTCCAGGGCTGCAGCCATTCTCTGCTGTGGGGGTTTGGATCTCCTGATGATCTTCATTTGAAAATGTTCAGCTCTTGAATTTGCTCCATCCTCTGCTCTCTACATTCTTCAGAAGGCTGAAGAGAGTTTTTTCAAAGATCAAGAGACTACCAAAAGTGTCATAATTAATATGGCAATAATATTAAAACTATTGCAATATGGTTTTAAAGAAGTTTTTTGTAACAGTTTTCTATGTGAAAACAGAGCCAGTAGCCAAGCAAAAGGCAATTATTATACAAGCTGATTTCCACTACTACAGCAAAGAAGCTTAGCAAAAGAGACCACCTTCTCCTTATTTATGTATAGTAAATGACAGTCAAAAATAATAATAATTAAAAAATCAAAAAGCCCATTACATAACTAATTTCAGGAATAATGCTGGGCTGTAAGGTTTTTTTTATAAAGCAGTCTTTCACAAAGATGGGTTTTAACCCAGCCTCATGTAAATGCTGAGCTTTTTTTTTAATGACCATAGTAGTGGGGGCAGCCCCTGAGTGAGGTGACACCTGAATGCAGTTGGGTTACCCAGGAGTTACTCTAATCAGTTAGAAAAATGCCTTTGAGAGCTCCTTTTCCCAAAAAGAATGGTACCTGTACAGACCATGAACTTCGCTTCTCTCCCTGTCAAAGGGAAGAATTATTCTGCTGGTGACAAAAATAAATGTTTTCAGATAAGTGAGACTATTATACACGAGGAGAAAATAATTCATTTTGAGGTTTTACTTAAGAGACAAAGCCCATTAAAATACAGTCTTTTCCCCACTGATTGTCTGCAGCCCTCTGCCAGAGTTTTCAATGTCAGCAGGGCTGTGCCTCTCTTCCTTGCAAGGAAAGACTCACTCTGTGATGATTACAAATGGAAAGACTGAATAATACGTGCTGCTGAGAAAGTCCCATGACTGGGAAAAATTCCTCACATCTCCTGCTGCTGCTTTCCCCATTATCTTTGGGGCTATTTGATGCTGTGGTGGAGCTTGCAGGGCGGCCAGTGCCGCAGGGACCACTGCTGCTGCTCCCAGCCCCAGGGCCAGAGCTGTAATTGGAAAGAGAAGAGGATCAAACAGATCAAAATGGAGGGCTAAAGGCAGCAAGAAACAAACCCTTGCAGTGATGGAGTTATCACAGCTTGGCTCTCTCCCGGTTGTAATTTCCTGCAGACATACAGGGAGAGTGGGAAAAATCAACTTGTATGTGTTCCAGTTAAAACCACTGTCATGGTCTTTACGCCTTTCAAGACAAAAAAGTAAACCTCAGAGTATCAGTATCTGAATCCAGGAATGCATTTTCCTCCTAATTGCACAAGACCTCCAGAGCTGCAATTAGTCTTGAGAGCATCTGTGTTTTCTTGGTCCCACCTAAGGATTGGGCAGCATTCAGTACCAATGCACATTGAGCACCTCACCATGCTCCGTTTGGGCTCGGTAACAGCATCCTCCCAGATGCTGGGGGGATAGGCTCTGAAAGGAGTTGGGAATCTCTGTTAAGCTGACTTCCATCTCTACAGAGTTTTCAAATAATCAGTTTTAAACATGATATTTCACCAAGAGTTCTTTGTAGCAATCTAGTGCACTAAAACATATCACTAGATGAGAATTATCAGCAAAATGCACTGAAGTGCAAGAACCAGCCCACTAAGTTTCTTTGAGAGCTGACAGCGAAGGAAAGTGAAGATGCAGATGAGTGACTGACTTGCCTGGCTCTCAGGGGCCAGAGGTGAAACCACGAGAATTCAGGTGCTAGGGCAATAAAAGAATGCACTGAAAATTCCACTGCCTAGACATGTGGGTGAGGATGACTGAAATGTCTTCTTTCATTTTGATGTCACTTTTCTGGGCAGCCAATGTTTACATGTTTAGGAACAGAAGAGTCATAAGAGATAAGACACTGCTTTTTCTCAGAAGGAAACAAGTCTAACCCACAACAGAAATCTTTCTCTGTATTTTCACCATAGTGACAAAGTGACTCCTCTCTTTTCTTTAACAATATTGTACTTCTCAAGCAAAAGTCAAGTCAATAACTAATAGCTTCTTGAAACACAAGATCTTGACATGTGATGCCTTTGCTTTCGGTTAATGGAAACAGGCCATCATGAGAAAATTTGACTGTACCCTCCTGGTCTCACTTGCCTCAGAAACTGATGAAAGATAGCAATCAGGGTGAGTGGGAATTCTGTATGGCAGGCTGGGTCCCTGTGGGCTTGCAGGATAGAAGACAGCGCATTATTGCTAATTTATTTGCACCATTTTGCCCACTCCTTATAAATTTACTTTTGTTCATTCACACTTACCCACTTGTAGACAAAATTTACGACCAAGGCTTATGTAAAGGTTTGCTGTTAAAAATTAAAGGTACACATGAAAAAGGGGTAAAAAGGTGTTTTCCAATTGCTACAGATATTCCATTCCAGGGCTTCCTAACAAGAGCCACTTTCAGGCTTATCAAAATAGGATAGAAATGGTTTCATCAGTGTGCTGGTGCTCCCTCAGTCACACTCTGACCTTGGGCAGGTAATTTATCTGCTCTGTGCATCAGTTTTTCCTTCTACAGAAAGGAGGAATTGAATTTTACCTTATAGGGGCATGCTGTGAAGCTGCAGAGTTTTAAAGCTGACAGGAGCAGACCTAATATAGGGAGAAGATACAAGACCCTGAGACAGATCGAGCTCTTGGGTTCATTTCTCAGAGCTTTGCCCTTACAGTGCGAGGCCAAAAGAATTTATTAAAAAAAAATTTAAAAAATAACAATAGATAAGTCTTCATGAAAGTTAAGCATGACATTAGCTGCCTCTCAAAGTCCTAACATTAAATTTAAAACTTCTAAATTACAAGAGCTTTCAGATCAAAGTGCTACACAGTAGCTCAAATGGAACAGAAATTAAAAGGCATTTATATCCAACTGCCCTCCTGCCAACCACTCCTGTGCAGGCTGGGCTCAGCTTCCAGTCAGCAGCTGCACTGAACACGATGATTTTCTAAGCTGCAGCAAACTCTGCTCAGGAACCTCTCGGCAGGTGAGGCGGTCCCTGTGATATCACCCCACACTGCAATTGCCACCCCAGCAGAGCTGCAGTCCCTGCCCCATTGTGGCATGTCCAGGGCACTCACATCCTGCAGGGATAACAGCTGGGGACTGCCAGCACTTAAAAACCCAACAGCATTGCTCTGGCCAGCCTGAGCTGTCTGCTGACAGATCAAGGCACTCCCCATAGGAAGGGAGAGAGGCAAGAAATATGAACTGGGTTCAACCCAGAGAGACCTTGCTCATGGCAGCTGCTGATTTGGGTCCACACCTCCATCGGAGCACGTGCACATGTCCACTCTCCCACTCTGCAGCCAGGGAAACAAAATTTCCCTGGGACATCTGTCAAACCCCTGCCCTCCTCAGTGCTTTTCTGGAGGACATTTTTTTCCTAGGTTTTATTTTTCATGTGGCCTTTTTTCTTTTAATTTCATTGATTAAAGTCTAAAGTTATTTAATATCTTCTTTACTTTCTCTCTAAACACCAAATCTGGTCCTTGAAACTGCATTTTAAAAGGCAAGAGACCCTCAAGATGGGTCCTGCAGGAGTGGGACACATCACCTGAGAAGGGCAAAGGGCAGCCAAGGGCAGCCAGAGGGGATGTGGCTGTGGCACAGAGCAGCCCTTGGGACTGCAGAGCTTTCCTGCTGCACATCCTGCAGGGAAGGCTCCTGCAGGGCCCTCCAGCAGCAGCTGTGCAGAGCCACAGATCCGAGCTGCCTGCTGCTCCTCTCGCCATCCCTCTCCTCTCCACTCTCCGGGTGACCAAGTGGACCCTTTAAAACACCTTGTCCCAAAAGATTCATTTATGGCAGTTTCTCAAGCAGCATTGCTTGCTAGGGATTATTTCTGTTAATTAGGCCTTTTGGCTGCTTGATATGCCAGAAAAGTCACTTTTTTCTACTCTTTTTCTCCTGCTTTTGTTGTATTTATTCAAGATGAAAGCCAGATGTTATATTAATAAGAGAACTGCCTTTCCTAAAGGGAAACATTCATCAGGGCAGAAGCAGACGTTGTAGTTTTGTTGTGAATTATTTAAATTCCTCCTTTTTTTTTTTCTTCTGAACAGGAAATCCAAGAAGATGTATTTGAAAGCAATAGTATAGTGACTGCAGAATAAATGTCATTTAACCTAATCCCTTTAAAAACTGGTAATAGGGATTTAAAAGTACTGAAGTTTAAAAATGTTTAAATTTGAAGGAAAGACAAATATAAACCCATAATATTGGGGGGGAAAAAGAATGTTTGGATAATTTACATAGCAAATACTTTACAAATCCAACAACAGATAATTACTATCAAACCAGATGGATTTTTTTTTTATACCCAGTGGCAACTGTTTTTCCTACAGAGGCTCTTCTTCCAAAGCCAGGGTTTTAGCACAAATAGACCTAAATGACATTTTGCTTTATGCTGGAAAAAGACACATTCTACAGAATATCTCCTCTGACACTGTGCTGGATGGTTACACTGTGATTATTTTCATAGGGAAGGTGGGATGGGAGGACTTGGGAACAAGTCATTTGTGCAAAGATCAACTTCCCCATGGTGCTGCCCAGGGGGGTTCTTGGGCTGTTTCTGACACCTGGGTTTGGCCCTCGTGGACCTGTACTGGCTGTGACTCCTGCTCCAGTGCTGGAGGTGGGAAATGCTCATTCAGGGCCTATTTTTCCTCTCCTTCTCGAATTTCTCTTAACAGTGGCTAACACCCTTAGGAAGAACAGTGGAGAAGGAAAATGCAGTGTTTTCTCTGTATTAAAATTCAACAGCAAATAAAAAACCCACTTTTTGTTTAAAAAAATAAATAGACTCTGCAACTGACTGATGGCCACCATATTCCCCTGTGAGCTGGGGCAAGAGCAGCCTCCTGCCTTGCCCCAGCCCTTGACCCTGCTGTTATGGGCATGTTCCTCACACTTGTGATCTGCATCCTTTCTGGTGCCAAACATGGCTTAGAAATCTAACTTTAGGAGCATAACTTTTTGAACAAGGATCCAAGCTTCTCACACATCCAAATGAACACTTTGAAAACATCTGTCCCATATATAAGCTATAATCTTTAGTGTTTAAATAAATTATGTATATATCAGCTATTTCTAATACCATATATTAAAAAAAAAAAATCATAATCCTGAAATCTCACTTACTCGTTTGTGGAAAACTTGTTAAAGTAGTAATGAAATTATCTACTTGTATAGAATGTTATATCTTTATTATCAAATATTTCCATTATGCCATTCCTAGAATATTTTTAGAATTAATATAATCTATTGTAATAAAAAAAAGAGTACTGGCATAGCTATTTGACAGAATGTGTTCCAGTTGAATGAGCTAATTAGCTTTTAATAATGAGATCCAGCCCATGGACTTACAAAGCAAGCTACTGGAGCCTAATGATTTCAAAAGCTATCACATTTACAAGTTAATGTCATATAAATTATTCATGAGCATCTTTTAAATAAGTGTAATAAGTTATTTGCAGGGCTAGTGTTGCCTTAAAATGAGGTTCTTCTGAAAAGTGCCTTTAGAAACAGGGCTTTTTTGTGACCCCATACCCACCCTGGTTTTTGGTATTTTCACACGAAGTTGCAGAAGTTTGGAAGTTGAAGGTCATTCACCAGCTCAGATACCCTTCAGCTCATGTCTCTGCTGAGCTCTGACAATCCCCATGGTTTAGGAGTGAGCAGAGGCATCAGAAGCACCCAGAGCAGTATTCAGCTTTTCTGATTCCCTCTCTTAATGGCAGATAGTTACTGCCCATGCCTCCCTCAATACAGAAACCAATTCCAGGGAAACTTAACCACTGTTGAAGCCAGGAGAGCCACACAGAGGCATCAGCAACTCCCTTCTTCCTTGTCAGCCAGCCCTTTCTTTCATGGGCAGGTTCACGGCTCATCCAGCAGGTTGTGGTACCCTTCCCCAGGGACAAAGCACCTGTGAAAAGTCAGTAATTTTACAATCTGAAGAAACTCTTTCCAGCCCAGGCTTTGTCACTCTCACCCCGAAAAAAAGGCAGAGCTTCAGTAGCAAAAGATGCATCAAGCTTACAAAACATACAAAAAAAGGTTCAGGAGATATTCTACAGGTAATTAAGAGCTTTGAGCCTAAAGGAGGAGCACTAATTTAGAGGGAAGGATCTCTAGAGATCTGGGGACTGAGGGCAAGAGGAGGGAAAGGTTGGATTGATTTTAGGGTATTTAGGGTATTTATGCTCTTTTGCCATGCTCCTATTGCCATGCTTGGAGTGGCTTAATGAATTCCAATTGCCAGCTGAAACAGGACTTCAGCTGCAGCTCTTTAGGTCAGGGCATCAGTTTATATCACCTGGGGATGCTTTTCTTTGGGGTTCAGAACAGTAAAAATGGTTCATCAAGAAATTGCTTTGATTTGTGAGACTATTTGAAAGTCAAATATTCTAGTGCACAATCATCTCTGTCAAGCTTCACTTTTTATGCAAAAAATCTCTCTTCTAGCAGGGATTTTTTATTTATTTTACATACAGGTCATAAATCTACAAGTTCTAATTCTAGTTTAAGACCAACAAACACACAGTAAGATTAAGGCAGGAATGCTTTCCCTGTTTAATTGCCTGTCTGAGTTACATCTTGGAAACGTTCCCTATGATTTGTTTGTTTTCTTATGGATGGTCCTCTAGACATTTTCTCCATTTTGTTATTTTGCTTACCAATAGGGGATCTTGGATGACTCAGAAACATCAATTCCTGTAGAACTTCAGACTTTCAGAACAATCCCTGACATTCCATGCAGATGTCATCATTTGGGATTGTTTTGGGTTTGATTTTACTGAGTTTTTGAGCCACAGCACAATCTCTTCAGGCCTCAGAAGGAAGTATGTGGTCCTCTTCATATTTCTTATTTGATTAGCTACAACTGGTATTTTTAAAGAAAAGAGGAAACAGTTTATTTCACAATTGCTCATTGAAAACCAGACAGTATTGTATTTTATCTCAAGAAATTAACTCGGCAATATTTATCTATCTTGTCAGGAACTAGGACAAGGGAAGATACTTGAACTGTGTTCGTCTTACTCACTGGTTACACGGAGAAGATGTTCAGTACAAATTTGAAGGAGCAGAGGTTCATTAGGTGCATCAAACTTGAAAATCACAACTGTTTCATTATAAAAGTTCATTTGCACAACTGGAGGAGACAAGCTTGACAGAGGATTTCTAGCATAGCATGTGCCATTTACCTTGGGGGTCAGCTTAGGAACATGGAGCGCGCCTCAAGAGATGCTAATTATTACCACCAGGCTCTCAAGCTTCCTGTATCCCTTCAAGCTGCATTTTAGCCCTGCTTTCTCCATCATGAGTAGGTAGCAACCACAGCAATCTGTGACAAAAAGGGAGATATGTAGGCACAAATATCCACATGCGCCTGACTTGCCCCCCAACACACAAAATGTTATAGAAGTCCAAAATGTCTCCCCACAGGGAAAGGAAATAAGAGCAAACATCAGCCCACTCTTACTTAAGAAAATTATAGTATTTTTAAAAGGGGACAAAACAGCCCATGGATCTGTGAGGGGATGTCTTCCACTTGAGTATCTTCCCTAAGCTCACCTCAAAGTTTGTTCGTGAAGTTAAATCCCAGTTTTGCAGCAATAGCAAACAAAGCTGATGAGTCAGATGGTCTGCAAGAGGCTGAGAGGGATGACAGCAGTTAAAATACATCTCTGTGTTTGTGTAAGAGGTACGAAAAGGTATTAAATGCATACTCCTGGAAAAAAAAATATAGATATTTAGTACTTCATGAATACTGTATCTGCTGTTAGCTGGGCTTTTAGAGGGCACCCCCATGAAGCTCTGGTTCAAAAAACAAGTTGCTGTGATTCACTTGCAAGTTTCAGAGAAATCCTATCTGCACAAGCTCTGACAAGGTCCTTGAGGAAGAGACAAGGAGCATTGTCAGTATTTGGGGATGCCTATCAAAGTAGTTTCCATAAACATTGCAATGACACATTAAAGAAAAAAAAAAGGAAATAGTTTTTGCAAATCAATTTAAATTACTTAATTTACAAGGTGTTGAAAAAAAACAGTGCATGTTTGCAGACAATTCTGAGCTCTGTTTTTTCTCCTCCTTTAATTCGTAATTTGTTAAAACCTTTTAAAACCATCCGGGTCTGCCAAGCAGTTCCATCAAGCTGCATCCGTCCATGAGTCCATGAGTTTTCAGTCGAGTGAAGAACAAATGAGCAATGTCAACAAGACATTCAGCTAACAGGAACCAGGTGGGGTTTGACACCGTATTTTCAAGTTGTGCGTCATCATGTTGCATTCTTGAGCCTGGTGTGACTTCCTGGGAGCAGTGCCAAGGTCAGGCAAATCATTATTTACAATTAATTCCATCTTGAACATCGCATACACTTAAATATCTCGTCCTTGTTTCTTTTGAACTGCCCCAGTCTTCTTTTCATTCCGACTGCAAGCTCTTTGGAACAAGGATTTCCAACAATTTACAGTGTTTGGAGAAAGGCTGGAGTCTCCAGAGATCAGCCGCCAGAGCTGCACTCATCAGGAGACAAGTGCTGGCTTCACAGGCATGTGGAACAGCGCTTTCCTCTCCCCAGGGAGTGCTTTGTTCTTCCTCACCCAGGGTAAGGTCACAGTGAATGAGGGATTCCTCATCCTACAGCACAACTGTGAGGGATTCATTCCTAGAGCACAGCTCAGCTCCCACTGGCCTTTCTGCTGTTCCCCAGCTGTTGTGTTTCTGCCCAAATTAAATCTCAGCCATTCGGGCAGTTCCTGGTGCCTTCTCCTCACTATGGGCACAGCCCTGACATGCAGAGCCCAAGTCCCCCTTCCAGCCCCTTTACAAAGCTCCTTTAGCTGCCTCAGTCTCCACTGCATCCAGCATGGGCCCCTCAGGCAGCCAGAGCCAGCACCTGAGCATAGTCTCCATCTCCCTTCTCCAGGATCAGGGCATGGCGTCATTTTGCAGGTTCCAGCTGTGTGAAATCTGTGAGATGCAATTTTCTTATATATTGAGCCATTAAAAGAATTTCCCCAGCACTACATCTCCCATCTGAAACAATCTTCCTTCAAAAACTCAATCTTGCATCTCCTCCCCTTCCAGACACCTTCAGTGTCTGCATGGCATGTACCTGCCACCAGCAAACCCAAACCCACTGCCTCCTCACTCACCAGTTCCCAGCTCCAGGCACACATTTTGCAGCTTCACAGGCAGAAATCTCTGTCATTTTTCCCCTTCACCTCCTTTGTTGATTTAACATCTTATAACAGATAATTGGACAGAAAGGCTTCCCAGGTGCCTGCACCATCACTGTTTGTACTCTGAGCATCCAAAACCATCAACAGACAAATTAGACTCTTAATTACTGCAACAGGAAAAGGAGCTTTACTGTTAAAAAATCACAATGGTCTCTGGCTGGAATAAAATTTAACATGCAGAGCAAGGAAAAGCACCAAGTGGACATAAAATGGTTTGGGTTGGAAGACACTTTAAAAATCTTCTAGTTCCAACCCCCTGCCATGGGCAGGGACACCCCCCCCTCTAGACCAGGTTGCTCCAAGCTCCATCCAACGTGGCCTTGAACACTTACCAACATGCTTCTGTATAATTTTCCTAATGTATCTGGTCAAAGATGGACTGTTGATACATGTTTTCCTTATAAAAAGCACCTCTTAAAAAATTTCTCCTTATCCTTCTTTCTAAAAGTCTTCAACAGTTTGCCATTTTGTAATTATTTAGTTATCTCCTGCATTTGTGGTTCATCGAATCTCTCATTAGTTGCTTATCCACCAGGAACTGAAGATGATTATCACTCTGCTGCTTTGAATTTATACTTTGATATGATAATTTGCTGTCTAGATTTTATCAATAAGAGCCAGAGGAAGCAGCCTGAACACCCTGGCTGTAATTTGATGAAGGATTTGTGGCCCTACTTGGCAGTTCTTTAACCATCGATCTGCCTCTGCAGGGACTTTGCCTAACACCCCCCTCTGCTGTGCAATGAATTAGATTGTGGTGCACGGGGGGAAGTGATTATTCCAATACATTACTTCCAAGTCAGAGTGTCTAAACAGTGTCTACAGCCTGTATGGGAAGGGATGGTTATAAAGGACTTGTTTACAGCCGTGAATGCATACTTATCTTGGAATTTATTAAGTAGGTAAATAGCCCAGGTGGTAGTCTGAGCTTATGTTTTGTGTCCAGTTGTAATTCTGTTGTAACTCCACTAAAAAGATTGTCAGCGACCTTTGCTAGTTCATTGTGTATATCTGAGGATAGAAATGGGAGCTCGTTTTTCACTACCATTTATTCAGTTATTTATTTAATAAAAAGCTAATGCCAGACAGGCTTCCCTGCTAGCACTAAAAACTACATCTGAGCAGAGGAGTAGCACCAGTTCGCTAGTTGCCCAGTCTTTGAGAAGACAGCCACATTTATTTTCGCAGAAAACATAAGCAAAATTCAGCCATTCATCTGAACAAACGCTCGCCCCAGGGTGACAGTCCCTGCAGGGACCCTGGAGCTCATTTTGGTTTGGGAACAAAGGCAGTGTGGGATGTCCCTCTGCACCGCTCATCCCTGCCAGCCCTGGCCTCGGGCACAGCCTCCCGGTGACCCGGCAGCGCTGCCAGGGAGACATCATGCCCCAGCCAGCACTGCCGTCGCAGGGGGAGTGCTCTGGGCTCAGTGCAAGCCTAGACTAAAAGAATTAAAGTCCCTTGTCAGCTGCATGGACAGAATGTCACTGTCACCAAAGCCAAATTCCCATAGTTTTACTATGCTGCCAGCCCGCACCTGAGGCAACATTTCTGTGACCCTTCACCAACACTGGCTAAATAAATGGAAGGAAGATGATGACAAACACAAAAATTGAAACAATCATAAAATTCTGCCTGTTTGTATTTTTCAAAACAATTCCTGTTTGTAAAAGTTCCCAGTTCTTGGACTCCTTGGCTCAGCAGCTGCTTGCCTGGTTGCATAGCAACTTTCTCTCTGCTTCTGCTTGCCAGAATCAAAGGGCCACATGTTGCATAAAATAATTAGAGTATTTCTTGGCTCAGAGGGACTGAAGTTAAAGCAGGCTGGCTGGCACCTTGCTGCCTGCACTGCTCTCTGACTCCAAACTCCCACCTTGACAATAAGTGATATTCATAGCACTGAAATCACAGACCTATCATTTGCCTTTTTTTTTAAGGGCACAGTATGGTCACTGGCCATGTCCTGCTCAGAAAATAAAGATGAAAAGGGTCTCTGTACAAGAGGATCCAGCATGAAGTGGGAGCATCCTTGTAAGAACACACGGTTTTAGTACCATGTGGATTAGAAGACCCAATGCTTGGGTCTTCCCCAGTGAGAATTATGATGGCTGTTTAATACTTCATAAAGATGCTGACTGGGACAGCATCTCTGGGTGCCAATTATGAGGCGCTGTCAGTCAGCTCTGGACACACAGTCAGAGCCATGAAACCCACACCTGCCCTGGCTACAGCGTGGCATGGCCATAGGCAATGCCAGCCCATTGAAATATTATTGACAAAACCTTTGTCTGTTGGGTTGGCTTTAGAACAACCCCAGTCGCACTCTAGCACGAGGCTGAAGCACAGTGAACTCTCAGGGTGCCTCTCCAGCTCCTTGCAGGACTGTGCTCTGGGAGGTTCTTGAGGAGACACTGTTTTGGTGGCATTTAATGTATTTCTGGGTAGCTGTGCATTTCCTCCAGGGCTGTACTCCAACAGAGAGCCTGGCCTTTCTGAAAGAGAGACTCAGGCTGTGCCCCTCATCACTGTTCTGTTTTATGCTTCATCCATAAAATCAGTAAAGGTAGGCAATTACCCCAAATACTTTCCAGCTGCCATAAGCATAGCCATCTTTAGGAGCAGTCCGACTTTCAATAGGAAAAAAACTTTAAAAACCACCCTAAAAAGAGATTTTTACAGGATCTTTAGGGCAAAAACCTGCTCAAGCTTACAATGACAAATGACTGCATTTGATGGAAATATGGAGATAGACACACAAGTATCCAGCCCTGCTGTCCTGTATTCCTGCTGTTACTGGGAAATGGGTCCATGGATTTAACACAGTCTTTTAACTTCCCCACATATCTTTTTTTTTACATCTCATAATTTGCAGAGCACAATATCAGCAGGAAAGAAATCACAGTGAACAGTCGCTCCGTCCCTGTGCAGCAGCTCTGAATCACGTGGGCAATCCAGCACACTCCTTGCTGTGCTTTGGGGCCAGGCCACCCACCAGCAGTGCCAGGGTTTGCTGACAAGCAGCAGAGAAAGGCTCTGCCCTGGCAAGCAACCAGAAGAGCTCAGGGCAGCCACGGTCAGTGCCCACCACGCTGTGTGGGGTCAGCTGGCAAACACAGCCTCCTGAGCTGTGGACACGAGCAACACACAAAACCTCAGTGGCTCTGGGAAAGCTGCTCAGTGCATCGGCCAAAGCACCCAGCAAGCAGCTTCTGAGCATCCTGCTGCTCCCTGACAACTGAGACAGAACTGTCTCCTTTGTTCCTCTTTCCAAAACCCCACACGCCCACTTCTTCTCTGTGATTCCAAACTGGTGGCTCAGATGTAAACCACAGGAGGAGAATCAGCCCTATCTTGCATCTACCCACATCCTCTGGTGCAGGTCCCGCAGCAGCTTCAGAGGAGTCACACTTTATCGACATCGCCCTGAAGGAAAGGAGAAAATCTGGCTGTTTTCATCATCCATCACTTTTCCTAGCACATAAAATGCAGCTTACCTTGCTGGAAATACATTGAAATCTCAGATTTAAAAGACCAAGGAACTACCAAAGATAAGACCAGTGCTGGATTTGATCTGAAATGTGCAATGAAGAAAAAAAGGGCAGAAGCTCAGATCTTTCTTCTTAGTCTCTGTACGAAAATACAGATTTTTGAAGACGCTGTTTACATTAGTTTCATCCTAATTCTGATGCCTTTTCCCCTTAATCACCACAACAAATTCCAGTGAAAAAAACACTCTCAATTTCCCCAATCCCATAAACATATCTTCAACCCTCTGAAGATTTAATTTGAAGAGGGTAAGAGCAGAGACAGGTCACCTATTCACCTTATGGCAGGGTCAAACTTCCACCAGGAAAAGTCCAGCTGTGTCTGGACCTAGAACAACTAGTGTCTAAGAGCAGCATTTTGGGATGCTAATTGATCTGCAGGCAGGTACCTCCTCAACTCCTCTAATTTCTAAACGATGTCTGGAGACCAAGACATATGTTTGTACAGGGCATCAGAAATATGCAGATTATTTATATATGTGTGAAGATAAATACATGTGCTAATTAGAAATCACTGGTTTTAGGGAGAATGAGGTATCTAAACATTTTGTAAAATTTGGCCTCAGCTGCAGAAAGTAGTAATATTGTGCTCCAAATATTTAGCAATTCATAAAAAGCTGGTTCCTGATCATCCTAAGGACACACAAATTATCAGAGATTACCCCAGAAAGAGTTTGTTTTATTAAAAGCCAATATACTCTGCAAAACTATGTCCACCCACATTTCTTCCCAGCTGTCTGATGCATGTAGAGTGTAAGTGCACACACAGAGTGGGCAGGAGGCTGGCTGCAGCTTCTTGAGAGCTCAGCATTTGGATGAAACATTTCTAAAATTCTTCAGTCATCTTTCCAACTTAAAAAATACAATTATCTTTCCTCTCACTATAAAGCTTCCCCTCCCAAATAATGTCTTGGTGCCCATGTGCTGATGTGCCCATCCCCATAGCTGCAGAGTGACCTGCCATGCCCATGTGCTCCCAGCTTCCCAGGCCCTCCAAGCCCCCTCTGGGTGCAAGAACTCTTCAAAGGAGTCACAGTCTCAGTCTGCTCACATTCACTGTCCTGGAGGGTGCAAGGATGTATCCTGCATTCCTTCAGAAACTGCATGGCATCAGATGGGGACTTACACATAGCCAGGATGCTTTACTCATGTTGTGAATTTACCTTAAATCCCCCTCACTTCCTGTGAATGCCAGCATGATCCAGCCTGAAAGGTGTGCTGCAGCTCCTGCTGGTCTGGCCCGTGATGCCCAAAGCAGCTGACAGCAGACACAAGTGAGGAAACACTCAGCTTAAAGAATCCTAAATTTTGGCTCTTCCACTGTGATAAAAACAACCACTGAGCAATTTGTTGTTCAGGTGAGCAACTCTTCTGTTCACACAGTCCATCTGAGGAAGAAAAGGAGTTGTTATTCTGAGAAAAAAGCACTGTATTTTCTGTTTCATCCTCCCCCCAGGCTCACGCTGACAGAGCTGCCAGGTTATGGCGGCTCAGCATCCACAGCCATGCTCTGGGCACAATTTGGGACTCTGGGCAGTGAGTCCAGCTCCACTGCTGCTGCTGCCTATTTGCAGCCTAAAAACCCCTGAGGGAGCAGCCCAGACCTACCACTCAGCTTTGCCATTCAAACACATGGAGTGGCTAAGTGGGGAGTATCACCTTCGTGCTGCTGAGGCCACCCAGTGCCATGGGCAGCTCCGAGGGCTTTCATGTCCCTGCCTGACTCCAAGCTCCCAGGCTGTGTGGGATCCCTCATCAGAAATGAAGCCCTGCCTGAGCAATATAATTTCCCTCCTTTTTCCTTCTTTAATGAATGCAACAATGACAGCACAGTTATGATAAAAGGTTCCCTCTGGCAACAGAATCATAAAATAAGAATATGATGGATCCTCTGTCAGCTCAGGGCTGTATATTTGCTCTGGCATTTTTATTTTTAAAACATTCAACTCACAAGTACATGAACTTGGGCTAAAGCTTTTGGAAGTTGGTTTAGTGATCTTGAATAGGATTTGGCTCCATGAAAAGTTTTTTGCAGCTCTTCCTACTTTTAGTTTTAGAAATAGACGTGGAAATAGCCATAGAAAAACCACAGATTCTGGGTATTCTTCCTAAAAACCTCCCCTTGGTGACAAATATTATTGTCCTTCAGGTTTTTTTACATTGCCTTTAGAAAATCAAGCAGTCCAAAGTTTAAAAATGTCAACCCAAGGCTCTTTTGACAACTTATACCATTGAATGGCAGACACATTGATTACAGATATGTTTGGCGCTACCAGCACCAAACTTAAGTGCCTGAACATCACCTCAATGCTTCAAGAGAAAACCCCCCTTAAAATCTCGATGACAGTGGGAAATGGGGAGCCTTCAATCCTCCATGTGCTGTGGTAGCAGCTTTTGGCACACTGGCAAGTCCAGCTGAGGTCATGGAGCCCTTGGCTGTGCCCAGCTCTGAGGATGGCGTGACCTGCTCCTGAGAATATGATGTGGAGAGGGTGGAGGTGAGCATTATCACTTGTCCATCATATCCTTTTAGACCTTTTAAAGCCAAAGGCCTTACAGGAGAATACAAGAACAGCTGGACCTCTGGTTTGTCTGGTCTTGGTGTTTTCTTCACCAGCTGGATCCTTTCAGGCAGAAATGTCTCATCTTTGGCTTCCATCCAGTTGTGTGGAACCTCATCAAAGCCATCAGTATTACCTCAGTCCCTGAACTGAACCTGAGGGGGAAGCGAAAACCACTCCACCCATAGGCTTCGGCGAGTTAGGATTTGCAAATAGGTCTTTTCTTTAGGACTGTGGAAAAAGCCCCATTTACCAACAACAAACCTGGGTACACCTGAGAAGCTCATCCCAAAGGTAATATTTGAGCCTTGGTCCTAACTGATGGAAAAAATGAATATGTGATATACTGGTAAATCTTGTCTATGGTGCAGTAAATCTGTCTGAAATTTTGTAGGAGTTCCCATAGAGTGAACTATTTGGCAATAAATTCTTTCAAGTCATAGAAACAAAGGACAAAGCAATGAAGATGCTGTCACTGAAATGTAGAGAAAAAACTAATTTCCAGCAAGTATTAATTTTATAAAAATATATACGCATAGTGCATATAAAAATACATATAAAATATATATTGATATAAAATCTCATTACAGGGTATGCCAGGCATGCAGGTTTATGTATAGAGTACACATGCTACCCAACTACAAAAATGTTACACAGTGATTTATTGATTTTAGCAAATCTGCTCTTAAAACCACAGTTCATAATCTTGAATATCCATGTTCTGAACTGGAATGTTTATAGCAGTTTTACCCTTTATGGGTGGTTTTCTCACTTATAAAACTATCTGTATGTTTAACATACCTATGAAAAAATATTTTCTTCCATTGCAATTGAAAATGGGTATTTTTTCACTAATTGGTAAGAGCTATTTATCTGAAATATATTAATTTAATTGGTTTCACAATTGTTTGTGATTTTGCACTCTGACAGAATATGTAATTTGCATAAATAAATACTAAACCACTGTCAACTTGGCTGACAAAAGTATTCTCCCTTTTTTAGTCTTAAATTGCAGCATTTGCATTAAAATGGACAAGCTTGATGAAAACAAGCCATGAAGAGATAAAATTGTCTTGGAAAGGAAATATTGAATTCACTAAAGCAATTTCTTTGTGTCCAAAACACTCTTTGTAGGGTCATGTGTCAGTTTGGCAGATTGGGGTGCTGGTGTGTGCAGGACTGACAAGCACAGAGGTACCAGAGAGAAAGATCCTGATTCTCAGTATCACAGAAACATTGCCGTGTCATACCTGTTAAGCAAACAAATAGATTTGCAGTGAAATCTAAATGAAGCTTATTTGGGAGGTTTAGAAACCTGACAAAAGAGTTTCAAAATTGCCAATATAAGCCTGAACCTTCTGTTGGGATTTACAATTGATGTCAAGTGTGGTATTCAGGGTATGAACTCCAGTGTGAGAGGGCAGAAACTTTCCACTCCTTTCTTAGCTCTGTTTTGGGTTTTGCAAAGCACTGAGAAAGAGCAGGTTTGCTGTCAGTGGCAGCCCATTAGTTGTGAGTGAAGAAAACCCTCCCTTTCTCTGGGAGCTAACATAGGGCAGGATATCCCAGCTGGGCCACATGGGCTTGGTGGGCAGCTGCTGGGCCAGACAGGGCACTGACCACTGCACTGCCAAGTCATTCCTTCACTGATGCTGCTCTTCCAGCACAAGCATTTGCCATGCAGATCTATTAACTACAAATTGAAAGCATGCACATGCTCGGGATAGCTGCTACATTTTCCCCAGGAATGTGGGAGATATTTGACATTACCAGCTTCAAAGAGGGGAGAGGGAGAGAAGGAATTTAATTCTGCTTGTGTATGAGGTAACGTCAATTCCTTTGCAGTCAGGAGACTGGGGCTTAATTGATATCATATGGCTAACAAATGTATTCCAAAGCCAGCCTCATTTGATTGCTTTTTAATAACTAATAACTCTCGGTGGGAGTCCAAAATATGTATGCATGAAAAAGAGTGCTGGAGCTGCCTCTGCTGTCTGCCAAGATCACTGTTACTGAAGCAAATTTGTACCTTTTGCAGTCCTGGAATAGATACCAGCAGTGGCTGGACACGTATTCTCTCGGCCTGCCCCAGCCAGGAGTGTCTGAAGAGCTGCAGAGAGGTTGTAGGGCATGTCCCCGGCAGTGGCAGTGCTTGTCCACCCTCACTGGGGCGGATGTCAAGCCATGGCTGGAGGAAGGATTGAGTCCCTCCAGGTGTCCTCCCTTGCCTGCCCAGGCCAGCTCCACACCTGGCATGGCTTCAGGGCAGATAAAGTTGTTGCCACTGGGCAGTAATTCAGTCAGAAATAATTTTTCCCATGGAGCTCACTGCCTTCCTGAGTCACAGATCCCAAAGCAAGGAACTGTCCTCTGTGACAGGGCAGGAGAATCATCCAGGGTTGGGCTGCTCAGTCCCCTTGGTGCCCCATGTCACCTCCCCTGGTGTTCTCTGCTCACTCCTCAGCCGGGGCAGTGTCAGCAGGCCACCACCAGTGTCCCTCAGCGTCCCTCAGCCCAGCAACAGCACAGAAATCAGCTGGATTTCCTCGAACAGCGGATTGTAAAAAAGCTCTGCCTGCACAGCAGGGTCCAGGTGCAAGCAGATTTTTATAGAGCAGGGTACATGCAAAAATATGGTCTACTGACTACAGCTGACAAAACCAGAGGCTGGGTCCTACTTTCCTCCCGTTTCGCCCTGCCCCAGCAGGGTGGCTGAAGAGGAACAAAAGGATATGACAATGTCACTGCTGTGTCACAGGGAGCCATGTGCCTCCCTCCAGCCCTCGCTTAATGAGTGGGTGAATGGCCAGGACTGGGCCATGTAGGGCCAGCAGTCAGGATCACTGGCTGGCTCCCCAGGGCATCTCAGGCACTGGAAGCAGATCATGAAGTGGCCACTGTTCTAACCCTTGGCAACCAAAATATGTGCTGGGGAGTTACCTGAGGGTGCTGTGAACCCCTTGCTGTGGCAGCCTGTGGGAGCAGGGCAGCTGCAAAGGTGTTGCACTGCTCCAGGGGAAGCTCCTGCACTGGACATCTGACCTTCTGCTTTATGGCATCAGTGAAACTTCTCAGGGAGGGCTTTTTTTGTTTCTTTGTCTGGACTTGGTATTATTTGAAGTTTTTTGATTTTGGTTTTATTAGGGTTTGAGTTTTGTGGGTTTTTTTGGTTGTTGTTTTTTTTGTGGTTTTTTTGTCCAGGGGACCAAACCTTGAAAAAAATGCTGATTCTGTGTGTCTTTCATTCTGCCCATGGTCAAAAACTCTTCTTGCTGTGGTTGCATCTGAGTTAGTGTCAAAAGTAATTCAGATGGCTTGTGTCTATAACCAGATGTAAAAATGGGCAAATTATACTTGGGATAATTCATATGTATTTGATTTCTATTGCTTAATGAGAGAATGCAGGAACAAGCTTATTTAAAACGAGTTTGCAGAAGGGCATCAGAGTCCATACACTGAAAGCAATTAAAAAAGGACCTCTCCTGGGATTATAAGAAAGACTACTAGGAAGACAGCAAATTATGAAAAATTAAAGATATTTGATGCAGGGCAGAAAGAGGAAAACAAAACTTGAGCTGTATAATTAATGATGAAAACAAAATTATATCCTACTTGGGAAGAAAACAAACACATTCAGAGAGTCCAGGGGTACTTCTGTGAAGAGAGACTGATGACTGAAGAGCTACCACTGTTTCTGTGAAGTACTGGCAATATATCAAAATCAGTAGAAAAATTATGAGCTTTAAAACAATTCCTCAGAAAAGCAGAGGTGAAGTGCTAAAAATGGCTATTTTGTGTTGAAAAAGGGAAGAAAAATTACTGCAGTGTCTGTTGCCTTGCTATGCCTCCACTACGCCCCTGTTTCCAAACCAGCAGAGGTAACAGGCACATCAGAGCAACCCACTTCCTACAGGGAGAAAATGGGACCAATTTATAAATGTCATTAATGGAAGCAGTGTCAGGAAAGATTGTGGACTGTTACCATTAAAGTGACTGGTGACTTTGTTTAACACATGCTGATTTTACTTCACCTCTATAAAGCTGCCATTGATTAGATTTTCATTAGGACTCACTCTAAATTACACAATACTCACATATAAGTGAAGGTCTTTCCTTTGGCTTTCCACTTTCCCTGTCTCTGTCCATCATAGCTCAAAATGATAATATTTTTCACTTTGGAGTATAAGAAAATCAAAAGGCACTGTATTTCATAAATGTCCAATAAAAAAAGTAAAACCAAATCAACCCGAACAACAGAAAGCAATGCTTATTGCAATGAAATTGCAGTATGTTGTTAGGAAAACAGGTACTTTAGATTTCAGCTTCAGTAAATACAGTTCATCAAGGCCCACAAGAACTAGCTTACAGCTCTTAAAAGCAAGAGTGGTGTTATTCAAGTCAATAATGAAGCAACATGGTTGGTAATTGTAGCAGATGATTTTGGGCTGCTTCTAAGCAGCCATACAGTAAAATTTGCTATACATTTATACAGTATTGACAGGCTTTATTACAAAACCAACCAAAAACCCCCAAACCTAAACCAAATAAACCAACATTGGTCCCCTGTTACAGAAATGGGGATGCTGTAGAAAAGAATTATAAGACACAGGGCTGATGTTCAGGCCTTTTATTGAAGCCTGCAGGTGCTCAGCACTACATGTGAGAAGCTCCTCAAGCCATTTAAAAGGCAGATCTCTTGACTCCTCTTCCTGATATAAGTGAGTGGTGAAACCTCTGTCATTTTATTCTTTGTCACTTGGCCATGGTATTAAGTAATAGGAACAGCTTACAGCCTCATGGGGATATAAAGAATCAATTCTTAGGGTTTATGCAATTAGAGATTGTGTCCTTCACTACATATTGTTACCTTTCATCCCAAAGGAGCAGCACATCCTGGTATTTTGGTTTTTTCCTGTCCTTTCTCTGCACTCCTTAACATCACCATTAAAGCTGCAGACTCACATCCTACCCTTGGAAAACTGAGGTGGTTTCTTACCCAGTGCCTTGCACCAGCTTATGGAGCTGCTCCATTAGAGGTCCCCATGGGCAGGTAAAGCCACCTTCACCTTCAGTGCAAGCCATGCCTGGCTCCAGGTGCTGATCCCAGGGATCCAAGTCAGAGCCATGGGGAGTTCCTTGCCATAGCTCTCTCCTCAGTGAGACACAGCAAGTGTACAGATGTAGCACCATCACTTGTTTCCATTTCACAATAAGATGACAAAAAAAATCTTGTCTCTGAGCATGCAAAGGTGGTCATAAAAAAGTCTGTCAGTTTTTATGCCTCATAAATGTAAATCACACTTTAAGTTTGCTGTGAAAACATTCCTTTTAAAATCTGACTTTATAGGACACAGAACAAATAGGATTTCAGAGAAAATATCTCGAGAATTCTATTATTGTTAATTAATAATACTGCTTTGTCTTTCTTTGTTTTCAAGTCTTTTCAAGGCATGTATTTCTGAAGATCTGCTGTTTTACTGCTCTCCTTTGATGAATATTTTATCACCTAGTAATGAACATCTTGTAAGGCAATTGTACAGTTTACAACTGTTACACAATGAAACAAAGCAGGTGGGGGAAGCAAAAGCAGAATGCTATTAAACATTTAAACTTTTAGAAAATCTGGAGCAACATAATATTAATTTATTCTAAAGCCAGGCAGCACATTGCCATTCTGCTCCTGCCTGCCACTTCCCTGAGTGGTGAGATTTGGCTGCTTGTGTTTGATCATATTGTTAATCACCCTTTTGGAAGCATGGGCACAGGGAGCCGTGGTGCCAGCAAGGCCACAGCCACTGTCTGAGCTGGAACACGGAGCTCTGGCAGAACCCACATGTGCCTGTGCCTCTCTTGATGGCACTGCAACCTTCTCCCTGCCTGACAGTTAGGGCAGCTGATCCAACACTGGATTTCATTTTTGTCTGTGATGAAGAGCTATATGAAAACCTTGTGGTGGGCTTCTGGTCTAAGGCCATTGCCCCTCAGTGGCTATGCTGGGTGCATCCCACAGATGCCCTTCGGATGCAGAACATCACTACTGGAGGAAAGCATTTTCAACAGACATGATTTTTTTGCAGGCTGACAAAATGTAGGCCTTAGGGCTGAATATTAATGTAATAACCCTAACTGTAATAAACCAGCTGCTTCTCAGAAGTGCTGATCTCCCACAGCTTTCAATGCCTCTAATTTTTTTCCTCCAATATTCTTTACTGTTCCAAAAATCAGACTCCTTTCATTTCCCTCCCTTAACAGTCTTGTGTCAAGCAGTGTTACCATTTTGTTTCAGGATTGATTCTTGTGTTCTGCTAAAGTTAGAGGCTTTCAAACTGTGAGACTGTTTTGAAGTTTTTGTGTTTTGGGGGTTTTTTAAACATTCATAAGAACAGCACTACATGCAGCACTCCCGTGAACAATGTGCAGGTACCACAGATATTGGTACCACCATTACATGACACCTCCAGGGAAGCTTCACACAGTTCAAATGAAGGAATTCTTTCTGCTGGAGGAGCACTGCCAGTGTTTTTGTGGTCTATGTTACATGGATGCATTTAGACCATTGCTGACATATGTATTTTATGTTATGAAGTGCAGATAAAGTGCTAGGAAAGGTTGTGCCCACCTTGACAGGTTGCTCTTCTCTTGGGTCTCTCCTTCAGCCCCAGTTCTAGGCTGTATGGACTATCCCAACCTTCATCATCCTGCCTCAGTTCACAAGCTGATTTTTAATTGTTTTTCTTTTCTGAGAAATGAATATAAAACCAAAGGTTGCTCTGTGCTGAGGGAAGCACTCTCCAGAGAGGAGGCTGAGACCAGTGGTCATAGTGCAGATGTCAGGCCTGAAACAACAGGACAGGGTGAGATTTGGAGACTTGGCTTCACTGCTCTGCTGTTCCTTAGGCTTTAGTTTTAAAAAAATATTTAAGCCTGTGAGAAGTGTTAGACTTACAGCAAAGCCCTGTCACACTCTTCGGTTCTCCTGCGGTCATGGGCTGCTGATACACTATTCAGAAAAAGTAGAGGGCCTAAAACCAGTATCTGTTGTGGAAAGATGTTCAACAGAAGGTGAGCAGGACTGTTTCTTCCCCTACAGAGATGTCAGAGGCAGTGGCATGAAGAATCCTTTCTCAGCCAGCCTCAGGAACCAGTCTTGCCCCAAAGCACAATGTCACCAGTTTCCAGCCATATCTCCTCTGCTGATGCTCCCTAAGCATGAGAAACTGCTGACAAACCAGAGTTTCAAATGCTCTGGATGATTTTTGGTGTTCCTATTGGTGCAAGTCTAGAGCAGCCTGTTCAGTAGCAAGGTAGAAGATCTGCCTAGAACTTAAGCACCATTCTATGAAAAATACTGAGTTTTGTTTCAAGACAGATTTGAGTGGTTGGCCCCTATTAAAGAGAGTACAGAGCAGAACTTGAAGACCTTCAGGAAGGAAGTAAAAATCAGCCATGATATGCTAAGTTTTCCATTTGGGGCAGATACAAGCACAAGGATACATATTCAGCAGCATAATACTGCCAGAACAGGAAAGAACAGTGTGATTTTATCCATCATCACTGTATTAGAGTGAACTTTGCTTGGGGGAGTAAACAGACTTTAGACAGCTTTAAGGATTTACTACTGATTTTAAAGAAGTTGCACAGCATCTGTATAACCTGTTACCTTTGCCACATATTATCTTTGCATTCAGTTGTTTGATAGGATTCACATACAAATTAGGCATAGGAAAATGAGAATATCAGATGTCTCTAATGAGGTAGATAGGTTTAAAAAGATGTAAGCACTCAGATTTCCTTGGAGCACGAGCCACTTCCAAAGAGCCAACACTGCACAGAAGGGAGCACTGCTCTGCTTGCTATGGTAATTCCCAGTTACTGAAGGGCCTCATATTACATTTTACTGTGTCTTCTTACACAGCACATTTACGTCTGAGAAAAAATAGTACTTGCTATCCTTGAAGCGCACACAAGAATTTTTAGCTGCATGCCCACATAAATGTAGAACTGCCTTGGGTTTTTTCCTGGCATTATTCTGTCCTTGCCTGGCACCTCTGAGCTGCTTCCAGACAGCCATTCCCGATTCACTGGAGTGAGTTGAGGTGAAGCACAGCACACCGAGCCTTGAAGCCTTGTGTGAGCGTGAGGTTTGGGAAATTGCTGTCACCATCTCAGCATTTCAAATGGCATTAATCTTGAGCCCAGCATCATTGCTATTACCTTATCACTAGAAACATCCAAAATCCAGTGCCTTGAAGCCCATTTTTTTCACAGGCTTCCAGTGGGGCCCTCAGGCTATCAACCTGCACACTGAAAATCAGAGGTGGGACTAACCAAATGAAACCTTTCTCCTGACCTCCTTTGCAAGTATCCTTTGACACTTGCGTGGCCACCAGCCCATCCACAGATGGCAAGGCAGGAGCCAGCTCAGCAGTGTTTTGCCTTTGGCTGTTGCAAATGCTGTTGGAATGTGCCTGGCCACCGGGTCCACCACTCAGGGAAGCACCAAGAAAGATGAAGGTGGAAAGAAGACAGGGGAAAGGGAAAGCAACATCTATTTTTGGACATTAAAAGAAAATATTTTAAAAATCACCCATGTTGGCAAGGAAAAATACTTGATTTGTGGTTTGCAAATGAGCAAGTATATTTTTAAAGCTGGCATGAAGCCTGCCCTTTGTCCCACAGGATCTAATCTGACACCACATGAAATCACTTGCCCATGGACTTGTGCTTGGACTTTCATGTAAGTTAATACTTTACATAAAAACTCGCAGTTTAAAATTACCCAATAGAACTGTTTGTAATAACTACCTTTCTATAAAAATAGGCCACCATATTTTTAGGAGCATTTTAAGTGTTTACTATAAAATTTTATTATATATTAAACTTAATTGCCCGAATTAAATTCTCAATTATTGTACCTGTGCATGCTGGTTTTTTTCTTTGCTTCAGTAATGCCAGACAGTATAGTGATTCCATTTTATTTTGAAATTTTGATTGCATTTACTCAGGTATTTCAAGTTGGTAGTGAACTAATGATAGAATATGGTTAAGCTTTAGTATTACTGACAGCAACCACACAGGCTCTGTACTGCAAGTCACAGCTGGCGAAACACCCTGGGAATTTTTTGGAAGAAAGACAGCAGTGATCAAACAAATGGGACTGTCTGCTAGGTCCTAATGTTGAATCAAAAGCAGATTTCCATTTTGAAGCCAAATCTTTCTCAAAACCAGGTTTTCATGGATGAAAACATTACATCACCTTGGGGCAAAAGGGAAAGGATACAATAAGAAATTTTAAGGCAAATAAGCCTTATAGTTTGCCAAGCATATGACTGCTGACAATTAATTTCATTTATGCACTTAAGGAACATCTTTTACATTCTTATATCCAGCGTAATAATCTCCTCCCCCCATACCCTGAGTCTCCAAAGTATTAAACCACTGAAATAAGAAGTTACATTCTTATTATTTTGATTGGAAATCTGAGTTCCCTGCTACTCTAAATGTTGTAGCAGGCATATATTTTCTCTAAGCACACTGATGAGCTCTGCTAGCCATACAAATAAAACAAACATAATTCACTGCAAAGATATGCCCCTTTCAGAGACCACTTCATTTATTTCTTGCAGTAGCTGAAAAATCCAGGCATGAAATCATGTTTTCCAGCTATGCTTTTTGTCATATTTATGGTCTCTTTGGTAAAATCAAAGGAATGCACTTCTGTGTAATGGGGCATAGTTTGAATGGGGCACAGTAACCATCACACCATAAAATTTAGAGTTGGGCTGCTTGATTACAAAAGCATGTCCTCACTTCAGCCTTTGAACAATGCAGCTGTTTAAATCACTGGGAGTTTAAAATTGGAGTCACTTGAGAACTAAAATTGCATGTGATGGCAAAATGGAAAAAGATATTAAGTTTGGGCTGCCAATTTCAGAGCCATTTCTAGAAGTCTGAGATCTTACTGATAAAATTATGAGATGAAGGACATGGAGGACTCATTAAACTCCTTTTCTTTTGCTTGCATCATGAGATTTCCTATCCCAACACTTTACTGTGGGACTCCCTGAATTTAGAAACAGGTACCAATAAACAAGAGCAGGGTAATGAGATTTTTGATTAATGGAGCCTTTAACTCCTGATGGTTTTCTCCTGAGATATGCTCTCTGCTCCTGCTCACTGGAACATGAATAAATGTTCATTTATTACTGAGTTGGACAAAATCTTGCAATCCCTACTTGGTTTAAAAATGTTCATGATGTGACAATCCCATGTAAATTTTCAAGTACAACACACTAATGCAATGACCACCCTCCTTTTCCTTAAGGAGGTGAGCCTGGAGAAGGCTCCTGGGAGACCTCACTGCAGCCTTTCAGCACTGGAAGGGAGCTTATAAAAAACTGAAAGAAACTTTTTACACAGGCAAAGAGTGCTAGAACAAGAGGGAATGGTTTTAAACTAAAAGAGGGGAGATTTAGATTCGATGTTAGGAAGAAATCCTTCTCTGTGAGGGTGGTGAGCACTGGCACAGATTCCTGGAGAAGCTGTGGATGCTCCATCCCTGGAAGTGTTCAAGACCAGGTTGGATGGGGCCCTGAGCAACCTGGTCTAGTGGAAGGTGTCTCTGCCCATGGCAGGGAGTTGGAACTAGATGATATTTAAGGTCTCTTCGATCAAGTCATTTGTGATGATTTGATGCTGAGGAAGATTTGTACCATGGCCTAGTTTGGACAGTGGAGCCACCACTGATCACACCATCTCTGGAAGGTGATGGGGAGCTGGCCATGCCCACTACGTTTCTCTCCTCTGAAAGCATGAGACAGAAGGAAGGGGGGAGGTGACACCTCACCAGACACTCTAAGTCACAATAATTGCACTGTTATAATAAACTTCATTGGCTTTTTTTTTTCCTTGTATTTTTCATACTCCTCCGCAGAAGCACCCAAACCATGTGAACTGCCAAGGATACTCAGGTTGACTTCATGTGACTCATTAAAACTCAATAAATGCAGGTTTAATAGCATGCTTTTAGTGCTTTTCCTAATTTCAAATGCTAAATAGCCCTAAATCTTTTTCTCAAGGTAATTCCTAGTTTTCAAAAAAAAGAGATAAGGCCAGACTTCTCCACCCAAATATTACAAATGAAAACACAATCATTTAGCTTTTCAGAAATATTTAAGAAAAATGCTGTGACGATCAGAGCTAATGCCAAATCATTGTCTCCTCAGGATGGCATCTCGGAGGTCTCCAGGTCTCGTGTCAAAGCATCAGTTATCTCCCATGCAGGGCAGTTTTTGCAGGGCAAAGGCCAGTGCAGAATCTGTCCTCCACTGTTTCTTGAAGCTACTCACACACTTTCCACAGGAAATGCAGTTTAAGGATTACCAGACACCATTCCAAGTCTGCTCCTTCTGGTTTTCCTATACTAATAAACCCTCAGCCCTCTAGCCAACAAAATGTCAGTAAATTCAATGGCTTCCAAAACCCTGTGAGAATTGTGGGGCATCTGTAACAGCACAGGGATGAGCAGAGCAATCCTCCTTCTTTACAACCTCAAAACTGTTTTATTTGGAAATGAGTGGAAAGCCATTGCTGAACCAGAGCATCACAGAGAAATAAGGGTACAACAGTTCTTTCCTCTCAGCTATTAAATGGTTGTATTACTTTTTTCCACATTTTCAGCTATTGTTTTTCTCCCTTCTATTAAATCTGGGTTTATAACACTTCAGATAATTTTCATTTCCACCTGCATCAAATTTACACACATCTTGCATGGTCTGATATCACTTAATCTGCAAGATTAGAGTTAATTCTTTGTTTTACCTGATTAACTCCACTGAACTGATCACACTTGCTTCTCTCTCTGCCTAAGATGCACACAGCTGCTCATCTAAAGCATACAAATTATCTCATAGCCTAGTTATGCTGCTGACACAAGGTCATGAAAAATGTGCCAACAAAACAGAATCCCCAGCGCTCCAGCAGACAACAACGAACCTCATATTTCACTATAACTTGGCAATTAAGTCGGAAGAAATACCTCAGGAGAGGAGCCATTCTCCAGGATTTCAAGCAGAACAAACCACTGCTGCTGAATTAGCTGAGACCCACTGCAGTGTGCAGGCAAAATGTGAGCCATGCTGAAACGCTCTGTTCTTAACCTTTATAATGGCATAAATCAGGATTCCTGTAAGTAAGGCACAGGGAATGCTGAGATCTGCTGCACAAGACCGTGCTTGGCGTGGCTCAGCATCACCTCCCCCTGCAAACAGCTGCAGTGCCACAGCCTGCCAGGCAGCCCAGCCCGTGGCTGTGAGAGCACCCCACAGCTGGGGATGCCAGGGCTGTCCTGGCCCCACACATGTTCCCCTGTGCCCGCTGGTGGCTGGTGCCCCAGACACACGTGAGCCAACAGGGACCATCACCCTGACACCAGGGACCCGAGGCAGTACAGAGCTGGATGCACACCAGCAGAGACTTGTAATGAGTCAATTAGCAAATGTTGGGCAATTATTGCCAGTTAAACTTCTGCAGGGGAGCCCTGGTGGTGTAGTGGTTAAGCATACGGCACAGTAATTGCCGGGGCCCGGGTTCGATTCCCGGTCGGGGAAACTCCCCGGGCCGGCAGTGCTCGTTAGCCCTGCAAGGGGGCAATCTGCCTACGTCCTGAGGAGGAACTCACTGCCACTGTCCAAGACTCGCTTTGGCCCGGCAGAAGAACCTCGGGATTAAAGGGTGGGCTCAGATCTGCGCGCCCTGTGTCTCACCTAAAAAATCCAGTGCGCAGGCTGGAAGGTCTGAAAGGAAAAAGAGGCCTTCCCCGGATCTTCGTACACGAAGGCTGGCCAGCAAAAAGGAAAACTTCTGCAGACTGCAGGAAGGAGCCTTTACCTCTCTGCTCAGCACAGCCCAATGCATCACCATACACACACTTCCACGGCACTGGTAGGGAACAATGGATTTTTCTGACAGGCCACACAAATTTAATCAGAGCACGCTACCTGCAGAAGGCACTGCAATGGCCCAGGGAGCACAGCAGGGTTCATTGAAGTGACAGCCACCTCCTCACAGGGACACCAGGGACAGGCAGAGCAGGACGGCCAAGCCAGGGCTGAGCAGTGGGTGCAGGGATGCTGCAGCTCCTCTCACACAGACCTGCCTCCAGCTCATCCCAGGTCATTCCTTTGCTACCCAGTAACAAAGACTCTTAGAGAAGGGAGGCACAAATGCCACTACTCTGTGTGGCAACAGCTGACTTGAAAAGACACAAAGAAATATACCTGGAAGCCCCAGAGAGAATCAGGTCCCAAACCATTTAGGAGAGCCTGGGTAGATGTGAAGCACGGTCTATTCGTCAAGCACAGTTTCAGATTTCACCTGTTCCTGCATTGGAAGAGGTCTGACATATTTTATGGACACAAAAATATCCCACAGTTGACTATCATCATTTAACCTCATTTTTCCTTTCTAGAAGAGTTTCCTTTGAAGTTCCTCTGAGTATTTCATTATTGCCTTGGGATCTGGAAAAGCTGTTGTTACTTGAAACCACGAGATCTGGAATCCATTAAAGATGAGACTGAGCCAGGGAGCACTGGCATGGTACTGAGCACTCAGCCACAACAATTTAACCCAACTGTGCAAGAAAACCTTGATTAGTTATATCCTCAGTAATTATGTCTAAAACTATTTCTACTCTCTAAATGAGAGGCGACTAAATTGACATAACAAATTTGAAACAGGAATAACTCCCTTTTCCACATTCACATGACCCATATCAACTGTATAAAATTACAATTCACTAAGAATGGAATCCACTCCTGTCCATCATTCTCAGAAAATCTATACTGCCCGCAGAAAAACATACCAGCCACATGATGCATTATTCATGGGATTATGTTTCCTCTCTTTCCAAGAGTAATAAGATTTGCAGGAAAATAACAGAGAATTCAAATCACAATGCAAATTAAAGCATAATAGGTAAGAGTTACCACCTAGTACTATCTTCCCACTCCAGTGGTGGAAGCTGGGAAAGGAGAGAGATGCTCCAGTCTGCATAACAACAGCTCCATGGGGAAGGGTAACTGATTCTGCACCATGTAACAGAACAGTAATTAAGGGTCACTCCTTTGCCATCAGAGCTGGGACCTTGTTGTGCCCTCCCATCCTCTCCCCCAGGATAACCAGCACATTACCATGTGCATCACAGCTGTGCTTCCAGCACACCTCACAACCCTTTTTCAGAGAAGGCACTGCAGTAGGCATGGTAACATCTCTCCAAACATACAACTATTTCCAGTAATCAGTAATCATTAATCTGCTTTAACAGCCCCGATCAAAATTAATTACAATCCTAAATGCAGAAAATCTCATGGCACTTACAACGAATTGCTGCCACACAAGAGAGGCCTTCCCAAACTTCAAGCAAATCAAAGCAGATACCCTGCAGTGCAGGACAGGGGCACAGTGCAAGTCTGTGGCTTGCAGGGATGGGAGGGATGACCTCCCTGGACAACCTTATCTTTCCCCAGCCAACGATGACAAATGGCACAAGGAGAGAGAGAAGCATTTTAATGGAGTTTAAGAAAAGAGGAACTTTAAAAAACACCCTGTATCTGTTTAAAATTACATTACAAGAAAGGTATAATGAGTGTCTCTACTTTCACTAAAGGCTTTGTTCTCTTACTGTAAACTCTGGTCTACAAGACAACAATTATATGTTTAAGTTATCACTTCCCAATTACATGCAAATTATAATTCACTGCCACAGGGAAAAATGAGCCCAATCATGTATCATTCTTAGAGCAGCTAATTGGGCATGGAGTAGGACAGCTCTGGTGCTAAATGGTAAATAATGCATATGGTACATCAAATTTCACATGTAGATGGACAAGTTAATTTGCTTCCCAGTAAAAAAAAAAGAGAACTTTTTAATAAGTAAAGCATTCATCTCAAGACTAACACACAAGACTGCCTCCACACATCCACCTGCTGTCCATCAGAGAATATTTAACAAGCATCACATTTCAAGATGTATGTGTGCAGGTATGTATGAATATATATATGTGTATGTGTATATGTGTATACAGATACACAGAGAACCTTACCATTAAAATTCACTGTGAATCCACTGATATAGAAGTCTCAAAACTTCAGAGAATAACATATTTAAAGTTTTCTAAGAGACTGATAAAGGGTTGCCACTGTATCAAAGGCTTCTCAATCACATGCCACTTATTTTTAAGTTTTAGGAAAATTAAATTAAATTCATTGGAAAAATCCAACTGCTTTTTTCATGTAAAAATGAAGTCATTCACTACTGGAAAGATAAGGAGTGGAACCATCTGCAGAGGGTTTTGTTTTGGGGTTTTTTTGGTTGTTTTCAGTTGTTTCTTTTTCTTTCTTTTTTCTTTTTTTTTTTTCCTTTTTTTTTAAACAAAACAAACATTCAGCTGTTCTTAGGGGCCTTTGAGATTAAAACATGAAAGAAATTACTCTCTGCCTTTCTCCATCCCCCTGGGCTAAAACCCCCATGCACATCTAAGCAATTCTCATGCAATCTATGCTCACTAGTGCAGAGTGTTTCTCTCCCCATGGCACAACCACCATGCACTCACAGCTCCACAGAAGACTTGGCAGGAACAGAAGATTCTTAGACTTCAGAGCTTGAAAACCAAACAAATTAACTATATAGAGTAACAGCTTCTCTTTCTTAAGGTAGCTAGAAAAATTGTGAGAATCACCTTGGCATAACCGTGGTGATGTTATGTAGCAATGTTGAAGTGTAATGACCTAAATGCTCTCTTACTCTTTCCACGCTCCCAGTAACACACAGACACACAAACCCTTTCCACTCTCCCAGTAACACACAGACACTCAAACCCTTTCCACTCTCCCAGTAACACACAGACACTCAAACCCTTTCCACTCTCCCCTAGAAGCAGAAGAGGGAAAGAAGTCCTTCACATGTTTTCCTGGCTGACACCGAAGGAACTCATCAACGCACAGCGGGATGCAGTGAGATCCAAAACTGGACTCTTTGTAGTTGAGCAGGAAAGCCTTGAGCCAAGTGGAAATGACTCCTGATGGAAACTTTATGATTTTTCTTTTCCAACAGATTAATTGAAGCAAAAGTTTAACTTGATATTTCATTCCAGTATCTACTGGCAACTGATAATCAGTGATAACTGCTATGCTAGCAATTCAGGATTGAAAGCATTTCTCCTTCTTGCAAATGGCATGACACATTTGGAATTGATAATGAAGAGAGATTTGGCCTGAATTCCAAATTATCTAAGGATCCAAACTCATGATACTGATTATTTTTCAAATCTCATGTTTTCAAAGACAAACTGCAGTTCACATTCCCTCATATTCCCTTGCATGTTTGAACTATTAGAAAATAGCTGGTTCATGTTTCAAAGGGTCGGATTTTCTGATAAAAGGACTAGAATTTACTCCTTTACATTTTATTTTTATCATGCAAAATTCTCAGGTAATCCACAGCCTCCAATCACAAAGGAATTATCGCAGATGCCACAGCATCAAAAGTTGGGAGAACTCCCCAACCCACTGTAAATCAGTACATCTGTAAAACAGAAATGTAGACTGCCCTGTATAAGAAAATAAAAATGAAAAGACAACAGCAAAAACTCCAACAAAGGCATTCTTTGCTCAATCCACACTGGCAGGTGACTTAGGGAGACAGTATATTTTCAGTAGGGCCCACATGTTAGAGGAAAGAGCATACTAAAAATCAAATTATCATAGAACCATAGAATTGCTTAGGTTGAAAAAGATCTTTATGATCACGGAACCCAAATGTTAACCCAGCACTTCCAAGCCCACCACTAAACCATGTCCTTAAGCCCCACATCTACACAGCCTTTAAATACCTCCAGGGATACCTCCAGAGGACTCCACCACTTCCCTGGGCAGCGGGTTCCAGTGCTTGACAGCCCTCCTGGGGAAGAAACTTTCCCTAATATCCAACCTAAACATCCCCTGGCACAACCTGAGGCCATTTCCACTTGTCCTATCACTTGTTACCTGGGAGGAGAGTCCAACCCCCACCTTGCTACAACCTCCTGTCAGGGAGTTATAGAAAATGGTGAGGTATCCCTGAGCCTCCTTTCTCCAGTTCCCTCAGCTGCTCCTCACCAGACTTGTGCTCCAGACCCTTCCCAGCTCTGCTGCCCTTCTCTGAACACGCTCCAGCACCTCAGTGTCGTGTAGTGAGGGACCCAAAATTGGACACAGGATTCAAGGTGCAGCCTCACCAGTGCTGAGCACAGGGGAATGGTCACTGCCCTGGTCCTGCTGCCACACCACTACTGACAACATTTCTGTGCAGTTGGCTCTGGCCTGGACGGGGAGTGAGAAGGGCAGACTGTGTCAGCCAGAAAGGTCACACACACCCCATGACAGGAACATACCCCACTCAGAAGTATTTGCTCCAGAAATGGAAATGCCAAACCCAATCATCCACTGCAGCTCTCCGTAGGGCTGGCAGGAGGCACCTCAGTTCCTGGGCGAGGTGGGCTGGGATCCTCCTGCCCCTGCCACACCCCAGCAGCCCTTGGCTAGGAAGAGCTTTGCAGAGAAACTCCTCTGCTGTCAGGAGGGACATCTGGCTGAGAGGATGGAATGAGGGATTCCACACACCCATTCACAGCAGCTTCGGTGGCAGAGCTTCCAAACAAGTCAGGAAACTAATGCATGACTACACCTCTGAGCAAAAGAAAATAATTTGTCAAAAGCTAAAGGAAGGTTTACCTAATTCTGCCTTTGGTCAAAAAGACAACTGTATACACAGCAGGACTCAGTTGGGGTATTTGGGGTTTGGATTTTTTCTTTTGGGTTTGTTGTTTTGTTTTTGTTTTTTTTTTGATGAGCATGTAGCCCATACATGACCCACTTCAAAGTACACACTGTGGGAAGAAAAAGAGAAATCACTTTTAGATCTGTATTTGGAAACACTGGATCATCCAAAGACTCACATAAAAACTGGAAGCTGCCAGCCTGGTGGTGTATTCCCCATCCCACCATCAAATGCCCTACCTGAGCCACTCTGATTTCTGTAAGCAAGGCAATACTGCTCCCACTCAGCAGAACTCATTTCAACTGCTCAGGTTGGGGGTGGGTATCTCTGCCACCTCCTGCTAAGCAAAAATTATAAATCATGTCCACACTCCACAGAGTAAAAAAAACCAAACAAACCAACCAACCCCAATGAACAAACCAAAAAACCCCACCAAAAAACCCAACAACCAACCAACCAAAACACAAAAAAAAAACCCCACCCAAAACCAAACCAAAACCTCAATGCAACAATTCATCTATATATTGAAAATAATTTTAAAATGTTAACGGCAATTCTCATGGAGAGTGATGTAATAATTAAATGGAAATAAATTAATATTTTTGTTCTACTAAACAAAATAAACATAGAACCCACACACATAAAACAACAGTGTTTACCTCTGAAAGACAGCTTAAAACTAACAAGGTTTAACTCAAAACTTTTTTTTTATTAAAGTATGAATGCATTTATGCTGGAGAACAGTTTACATACGTTGTAAAGCAACAAGCATATTTTCAAGAGGTTTGGGCCCTCCTCAATACATCTCCATGCTCAATCTACATGCTTTACCACTGGACTCACACATACACTCTCACATACAAACACAGAGACACAAAACACAGACACTGAGCTATCTGCTTGGATTAGCTTTCTTTTAAGGCTTCTGTAAGGTGCCCTAGTGCCCCTAACATTACCATAATTACAAACAAAATTGTACAAAGGAGCAGCATTACTTGCAAACTATTGATATGCTCTCAGCCTTAAAAAATATCAAGTGAAACAAGTTTTTCCTCTATTTGAGTTTTATTAAACATCTGCATTTAAGAAAGGCATGACTGTATATCTGTGAACAAGGAAAGATACGGGAATCTTAACATGAGGTTCTCAACCAGAACAGATGTTCAAACCCGACTCCTAAGGGACCATTTCCTTTGATCTCTACAGTGAGGCAGCCCTGTGTGGTGAGACACTGCCAGCTCCATCCCACCAGGGCTGCTCGACCAGCAATGCGAGAGCAGGGTCGCAGAGCTGTGCCCACCGCGCTCGGATCACGTCAGACCTGAGGTTGATGAGAAGTCACAGTTCGAACACCAACACGCCCAGCGGGGCCCCCTCCTGCAGAGCACATCGGGGCAGGACAATGCACCCACAGCAGTGCTGACTTGTTGAACCCCCAGCCACCAGGGAGTACTTCTGCCCACCCCTTTTTGGTATCCTGCAGTACATAGTCTGAAACTGCAACTACCGGTGTTGGGTGAAAGACGTGGCAGCAGGTATATTAAGAAAATAGGTACAATGAATAAAATAAAGGATAGCATATGATATAATGTGTACATACAAGCATCTTTCATTTTTTATCTGTGAAATGTGAATTAACTGCAGAATGCCAGGCCATTAGTCTAAAAGGCTATGTATGGCTGTCTTAGCCTACGTACGGTCAAAGGATTTGTGTGATGCATCATGGAGAAAGATTCTTCAGGAACCATTAGGGCTTTCCAGGTCTACTTGCTCTTGTGCATCAGCATCAGCCCGCAGCTAGGAATGCCAGAGAAGCGACTAATAAAATTGCCTGATCAGTCTCATAAGACCAACAGGAATGACTGTACTTCATGGTATGTACCTGAACTACAGAGACAAGAAAGGGACAGTGATGGGTGGGTGACAGAGGTGAGGGAGGGAGATTTTTTTTCTCACTTTTACAACAGCAGCAGATTTCAATGCAACGTAATTACTTTAATGATGCATATCTGTAGGTACCAAATTGCTCTTCTGATTTAAAAAGCTGGTCAGACAAGTGTTTGGCAGTCCTTTCATTCCCCAGTTTCAATTGTTGCTTATTCATCTATCAGCTCTCATTCCCTAAGCCGTTTCTGCCTTTGCTGAACCATGAATGAGTTCAGTCAGCCATCGTCAGATTCAAATTCATGAGACATTTCCTCTGATGAGCTGTTCCTGTGGATCCGGCCATCGCTTTTCATGCTGTGAAAAGTCTTCTTAAAGGCCTCCATCATGGCATGGGCCAGCTTCTTGGCCTCCAGCTTGCTCTCACACTCCACAGCGTGGCAGTCCATCTGGTAGGACAGGTCATCGTTGATCTCCCGATAGACCCAAGCGAAGATGTTTGGGCTGACATTGTGGTCAGCAGTGCAGTAGGCTATACGTGCTACCTGAAAGGTATCCATGTGGACTGTTGCCTCACCTTTGAGGTCCAGATGGTGCAGCCAGACTTGGAAAGGGCGAATTTCCAGAAGGGCGTTAGCTGGGTAAACATCCTCCGTGGTGAGCGTGTGCTTCTTCCACAATTCAATGACTGGTTTTTCTGTGCAGCCTGACAAAAATTGCATCCCTGTTGTGGAAACCTTACCCAAATATGTAACCTGCAAAGAAGAGCAAAGATAGGTGAAAACAGAGAGCAGACTCTGGTGGTACCTTCTGCCATCCCGAGGAGTTTCATCTGGAAAATAAAAGCACACATCCTCCCCCCGCAAACTCCCCGATTTCCACATCATTTTCAGTAAAACAGTTTTCAAACTGCTTTCCAAATATTTGCTTTTGCAGATGCTGACTTCATCATTCAAACCCAGAGATGAAAAAAATGCCCAAGTGTCTGAGTTCCAAGGCATTCGACTTTCTTCACCTCCCCTGGAAAGCCCAGCTTTAGAGCCCAAGACTACCCCTAAGCTCATCTTAGCAAGTGCAAATGCCATTGGAGCAGGTCCCAGGCAGCTGGGATGCAAACCACTTTCTTTTCCCTTCCTACTTTATTCAAATGATTTATTTGTATCATATTTCAAAAATTAGTATTAAGGAGATGGAGACATTCTCAGTTTGATAATGCAAGGCTGCAGGGGGTCAGAAAAGCATGATCACAGCAGAGGATTTTAAACGGTTTGAATATTTCTTTTCCAAAATGATCTTGTTTTTCCCCTACTTCTGCCACTTCTACTTAAGGATTAAGCCAGGAATAGCTCAAAGATGTTCAAAACTTTATCTCCGAGCAGGGCTGAGATATTTATTACATCAATTTCAGAAAATATGCTGTTAAAATATCTAATAATAAATCTACCTTAGTTCAATCACATAATCTCTCTGCTTTTCTGTCTAGTCATTTTGAGTAAATATCCTGTTATCCAATCAGCACAGGAAAGTAGGGTGGTTTTTAGTGCCTTTACAGCATTTTGTTCACCAACTATCAAATTCACTAGGAGGTCCACATCAAAATTCTGTATTAAACTTGTGCAGAAACACTCCCCAAAATCTATGCAGCTACTAATGAGGCTTCCTTCCACTTACAGCTGAATGGAAGATTATTTTATCTGGGAAAAGGGATTTTCTCTAGAAAAGACAGGTCAATACCATATAAAGACAATTATGCAGATTATTCTATTTATTGCTGTTTGTCAGGATAGTGCATACAAGAACAACTATATGAAAGCGAAATTGCTCCTCATTTATCTCTTGCAGCAGTAACTGCTTGAGACAGAATCTTTTACCTCTTGCTTAACATCTTATAACCTCCTCTACATTTTACTCAAGGCATTTGGAGGAAAAAAAGTAATCACATGCACTTTCCAAACTAAATTCTTCAAAATTCTGCATTAAACACATAGCATAGGTTATTTTTATGTTGTAAATGTGTTATGAAATGTACAGAAAAAACACAGAATTTCCACATTTAAGCACATTAAAAAAATCATAACCCCAAGAAATACAGGATGTGTAATCCATGCAAACACAATTTTCCACAAGAAAAATATTTTGCTGAAAGCTTCATACGTTTTGTTAAACTCAGAGACCTAAATTAAGCCATAATTAAGGAAAAAGCTTACAAAACTTTATTGGAAGTCTGTGTGGCTTAATCATGCCTGCCAAAAAAGCAATTTCATAGCACTGACATTTCAAAATGGGAAGTCTCATTCTTTGCCTATAAATATTCATGATTTGCACTGGGAATATGTTGAATCTTATAAAGCTTTCTATTTTTTTTTTTTTTTGAACAGTGGGAAACACAACAGCTAGAACAGTTAACAAGAAAAGACCTACCAGTGTTTTGCCTTATTTTATTTTATTAGTGATGAGAGTTGAATTCCCCAAAGTACTGTAGGAAAACTTAAAAGAAAATCTCAGAGCTCACAACGCCAACTAAACACATACAAACTGCACGTACAGGACCAAAGAGAAATGTGTCTGCAACATACTGGGGGGTGTTTCAACATGTACCCAAAGCCATATTGCTTTGAACGGAGCAAGATCATTGTGCAAATGTGCACATTCAATATATTCTCCAAAGGTTCGCTCAGCACTGTTTCATACTCGCAAGCCAGCTAACAAAAGACAAACACTGTAAACTGACATTTAGGGTCAAATTCAAAGCCCATTGCAGTATCAGAAGTCCTTCAGTAACTTCAAAGAGATTTGCATAAAGACTTTAAACCCTAAGGAACAGCAAAACAGCCTCTTGCTCATGCACTTTGTCACTGCCCAAATACAGCTTTGAATCCCTGGTAGCAGGAGAGAGCTGCCACCACTGCAACGTTTTGTTCCCCAGCTACTGTTTGGAGGAGAGCAGTGTATTCTGGAGACCTGAAGCGTCACCTGGAGACCGCAGAAATCAGCACCTCCCACGTGTGCACAACAGGGGATGCAGGGAATTGTTTCACTACTGGCTTGTCCTAAAGAGGAAGCTGATGATAGCTCCTGAGCTGCCCTGAGCAGCAGATGAGGATGGGGAGAGGGGAGGAAAGCAAAGGCAACTCCATCCCAGGCGGTCAGCGTTGGTGAGCTCTGGGCTGCAAAGTCACCCCAGCACACTCCATCAGCTTCTGAGCATGGGCAACTCCCAAGTGATGCTCAAACATCTCCAGCAGCCAAAGGGCAAGATCAGAGTAAGCTGTCACACAGCAGCATAAATTGAATTTAATGTTCTCCTCTGTCTCTCTGCAGCAGCTAACTGCAACCCCCTGTTGGCCATCAATCCATGTGTGGCCTGCTTAAGAGTGAAGTTACAAAAAATAATGGATTTTCCAAAAATAAAGTAGTTGTATTTTAAGAAAAAAAAGCAGAGGATTACTCTGTAAGGAGCCAATGCAAAAGTAACTAATAATAAGGATGGGATATTAGCTTGTTTACTAAAATGGGATATACTGGTCTGATTTGCTGTCCCAGTTCTGTCATGGTATAACTGTGTAGGAACCTTTGAGAAGTTGCTTCTTTTAACATCACTTTGAACTTCCATTATATAAATTTCATTTTCCTTTGAGGACATATCCATAAATATTTATAAGGTGCTTAGGCATTACCATAAGGATTCACAGGAAAAAATAAACAAAGCCTCAACTTTAGAGTTTCTCCTGCACTGTGTCTTACATAGAAACGTCTACACTGACTAGTCCTGTTACTTTTTGGTTTTTTAAATGAATGATCTTTTTTTCCTTTAGTTGAGATATGTCCATTTCACAAGAGTAGCATCACTGAAGCTCTTGGTGAAGAGAAATGTCTAACATTTCATCACAGCATGGTCCCCTGCTAAAACAGAACAGGGCTGGAGTGGATACAGAGTGGAGAGACACCCCCACTCTTTGACCCATGAAAAGGTCCTTCTCCCTGAGCTTGGAGTTACAAGGTTATTCCATAAGCAGTGCTCCCTACATTTTGGCTCCTACCTCGACACATCTCACAGCATACCCACCTTTGTTTAAGTGACCACAAACCACTGACCACACAACACCATTAGAGTGAAGCTATTACAGTACAACCATCTTTCTTTTCAATTTCCAAGTCTGCTAACCAAAGGTCAAAGAACAGATCACTCCTTTCATTATCAGATGGAAAAGAAAGCTATTTTGAGGCAAAAATTCCCACTGGTGGTCTTTCCCATCAAAATCATTATCAGTGTGAAGCCAGCAGGTATTATAAAAAACCCCTGAAAAACAAAACAGAATTTCATCTTTAATACTCATAAGAACCAGATGTGAAGGGCACAGAAAGACATTAGTAGTAGCACCAGTAGTGTCGCTAAAGTTGTTATTGTATGTACAAAAACACACTGAAGTGCCTGAGCAGAATCAACTGCACAGGTTTATGGACCAGAGAGTGATCATTGACAATGACAGGCAAAGCCACAGTGCAGGATGAAAGCCATATCTGTGATAATACAGTTCTGACCACCAGCAACAGCTCATCAGGACTAATGCTTTTCCTTCCTCTGAAACTCTGCAAGTCACTTAGCAACAAACATCAGGAAAACTACTTATTTGTGCAAGTGTGGCATGTCCTATAGCAAGTGTCATCCTATACACAGTGAGGCCAGGAGCTTTATTCCCTCCTCTCTAGGGCTGTTGAACGCTGGAAAGAGCTGCCCAGGGAAGTGGTGGAGTCACCATCCCTGGAAGTTTACAAGAAACAACCAGTCATGGTTGGCACATAATGCCATGGTTTAGTTGACAAAGTGGTGTTTGGCCAAAGGCTGGATTTGATGATGTTGGAGGTCTTTTTCAATCTTAATGATTCTCTGATTCCATGATTCTCATCTCAGTGCAAGGCAGAGGAGCTACAGGTTGGTTTTAGCAAGTAAATGATCAAGCTGTTGCAGCCTTTACTTGCTTTGGACACTGTATTTTAAGTGAGAAAATGAATGCAAATTCAGCTCAATGCCACTGTGTTAACCTTAAGCAGTGAAGGCATTTCCTATCATATCCTCTACCAGGGATAAGAGTATATTTATTTATGGCCCTTTCAGTCCTTTGGTTTGTGTGTTCCATCTGTCCCGCAAATTTCTGGAAGACACATACACCTCACAAAATCTTCTTGTTCATGTTAAAAATTATTCACATTCTTTCCAGCCTTTCTATGACAAATTTCATCCTCTAGCAAGCCACTGTCACCAACTATGACATAAAATACACTCAAGGCTTCAACTCTTCTATGCTTGCAAGCATTCAAACCTTTAGTAAAAGCTGAGATATTCTAAAGAGCTCCTTATTTCACCCTAGAGACTTGCCAACACCAGTGTCAGCATCTGACAAAATTGTCCTCAACTGAAAAATGCTGTGCCTTTGCCCTTTTCTATGCAGCTACACCCATCTGACACATAGAGACATCTCATGTCAAAGGACATGAGGAATAATTGATGTCATTTTTCATGCACTCTCCTGGAAACACAGAAACATCTGAGTATTTTGACATTGTTGTTTTCAGCCCCTTCAGTCCAATAATGTATAGTGAAAATGTCTTTTAATAACTATGTTCAAGAGCTTCCCAACTCTGAAAAGACTAGTAGAGCAGCTGCCACAGACATTTACACTTCTAGCACAGCATGATTTGTCAGAAATAATAAGGGGTTTTTTCTTTTCATACCCAACTCTTTTATTATCGATCTCACATTGTTCACTTACAATTCAGAGGAGATAAATATCGATCTGACCTCAGATCTGACTCCCAAATGGACCGTATGTACATACTGCTCCTATTCACAAGCCTGACTTGGGCACCTAGAGTTAGGCAGTCAAAAGACTTTTTCTCCTTCTGTTCCCTATTCCCAGCCCCTAGACTGTCAGTGCTCCAAGAAAGCAGATCCAAGCTGTAAAGACCCATAATTACTGCATTACAGGAGGACAGATGCTCTCTTGGCACAGGAGCTTGGCACAGGAACACGTACGCTCACAGGACTCTGGGCTTTCTCACTATTCAAGACCATGATCAAAAGACCATATGTAAAATTAACTCCTTGGTTATTTCTTTGATATAAGTATTTCTTCCCTACTAGATAAGGAGGGTCTTTGTCAGCAAAATCAACACAGAAAATGAAAAAATTTTAAAAATAGAGCACTGACTGTGAGCCAGCAGGTATTTACTCTGCATATTTGCAGTCCCCAGAGGATGCCCTGGAGGATCTTGAATCTCGTACAAATCTTAGTCGTGGATGACTGTCTCTTGTGTAGATCAGTGGTTTAAAATGAACATTCCCTTAGCCTCAAACCTAGTTGCAACTGATTATGTCTGATCAAGGCATTAAGATATTCCTCACTTAAAGGTGAGGCAAACAGAGGTAACAAGATATTTTCTTCCTGCAAACAGAATTTCTCCCGTGACACCTTCAGGATACGTGGCAAAGAAGAAAGTGACTGGAAGGGTCTGTGTTAAGATGCACAGGCATAGACCCTCTAGTCAGCAAGTAAACATCACAGAATCATGGAAACATCACGGTTGGAAGAGACCTTTAAGATCATCCAGTCCAACCATCCACTCAGCACCACCACTGTAACCCCTAAGCCACTAAACCACATTACCCAGCAACAGATCCAGACACCTCTTAAACACCTCCAGGGATGGCAACTCCATGACTTCCCTGGAAAACCTGTTCCAATGGATGAAGCTTGTCAGTTTGTCCCAGCCATGCAAGAACCACCAGCCTAAAGACTGCATACACTTGCAGAAGTTTTAAAGAGGAATACAGAGGAGATTTGAAGAAGTGAGCCAAAAGCAGGTTTGGGAGGACGTGTGCATGTCTTGTTTAAAATTGCTGCAGGAACACATACATGGAGATGCTCCCTGGGTTTGCTCCCTAGACTCCAGGCACATGTTGTTGAGGCCAAGACACAGCAAGATTCATCTCCACATCATTACAAGGTCTGGAAACCTAGGCAAAAAGCTGCTACTCAGGAAACCAGTGCTCAACTTCATTGCAATGACAGCATGCACAAAGTCCACAGTGGCATCTCCGAGCTGAGTGGTTGGGGAGAGTCAGGGCTCACCAAAGGGTCACAGATTTGATGGCTGAAACTGGTTTTTTATTTATCCCCAGTGGAGCTGGGATACGAGTGGGACAGGCCTGCAGCATGCTGCCCAACATCTTGGCAGAGCTTTCATGTCTGTAAAAGCAGATTTAGCTGTAGAGTCATTTTCAACATCTTTAATTAACACATCCAGCTCCAAGCACAGCAGGAGCGCTCTGTGCTGGACAGGGTACCTGTCTCACCACACCAGCTCAGCTCTCCTTGCCCTAAAGCACAGTGACTCAGCCTCAGGATGGCACCTTGGGATTTAGAGCCAAAAGCTGCTTTTTGGCTCTGAAGGAAAAACAAAAATATCCCAGACATTCCACTGGATCACTGAGCAAATACCATGAACTGCATTCAAGCAACGTTTGCTTAAGATCCAAAAAAATAACTCAGTCAAGTAAAAAGGCTGCACAGTTTCCCTCCACCTGTCACTGCTTCCTCACCCACACTACCCATGTCCAGCCAAAGCTTTGCAGCACAAACACGAGGGTCTTTGTGGGAACAGCAGGGCTCCTCAGCACACAGAAATACACCATAAACACAGTAATGTGGCTTACAGAAATATGTGAAGAACTGTTTTATTTTTGAGACAAAATTCAGAGGGAGAACAGACTGAGCTAGGCAACTATTTAATGGAAAATAACCATCAACTCTGATGGCTGCCCACTGGATTAGGAGGGGAAAAAAAGAGATCAGTAGTTAATGTCTGATTTATTCCAAGGAATCAAAGGATAGCTCCAGAAAAAGCTGGATGCGTCAGCACCTCTTCAGCAGTTAAGTCAAGAGCCAGCATCTGACTCCTTTTGTGGGACCAAAGCTGAACTTAAATCTTAAAACAATGCCACAATTCCCCCTTGAAAACAAAAATAATAAACAAGCCCAGCAAGAAATGCATTTGACTCTTTACATCTTCAGAACTCCTAAGGAAAAACAAATGTTGGGCAGCAGCTGCTCTGTCTGTCTCTGTCCCCACAGCCACGCTCACCATAGCCCTTTGCAGGTGCCTTTATTTTCCCTTGTGTTTCTCAGCTGTGACCATGCAGCAGATCCTGCCTTAGCTGTCCCCCCGGAAGGATTCAACCCACAAGTAAAGCATAAAGTGATAGCACAGAACAGTCACTCTGGATATGTTTCCCCACCTAAATGCCTCTGAAGGACACTAGCGCTTGGATTAGTTTTAGTCCATCATTGTTCTTTCAGGTTTTACAGCCTCCATCCTTCTCAGTAGCCGTAGCACATGAAGAAGAAGAAAGAGCTGGGGCACTGTGAAAATACCTTTTCTTGAAAAATGCTCTTTTCCAGTAGAAAGAAAAACATAATACCAATTTCAGTGTTGCTGCTTCTGCGGTTGCCTAGCAAAGCCCTTTAACATGGCAGCAAGTAGCACAGGTGAGTTACTGTGGTCCAGGGTGTGTGTCCCAATGTCCAGTCCAGGGCAGCATCTCAGGAATGGGGCTTTCCTGAATGGAGCTTACCTATGAAGAACCTCTCACTTCTCAACACTATCCTGGAGTGGACAAACACTCCAGGAACTGCAGACGATGGGCATCAAAGTGCAGGGCACATCTCTGAGATCCTGTCCCATCTCTGAGTAAGACAACCAAAAGCATACAGATATCTCAGAGCCCCTCTTCATGGCCAAATAAACCTCTCATCCTCACAGAGCAGAGCTCTGCCACGCCTTCCACTTATGGCAGCTGGGGAGGGGAACAGAAGACAAAAACCTCTGCAGAATGCCCACAGGAGTGGAAACCTCCTTATCCTATGCGATCAGCCCCATCACCAACACTAAGCCACATCACCTGAGGAGGACATGGGAAAACACATCACCATCTGGGAAGTTTAAGATTTAGTAAATAAATGCACTGGAAGAGAAAATATTTACCCTTGATGGCTTAATTTATAAGCCCTGAGAGGAAAAATGCCAACAAGAAAAAGCCCACTGAGTCCACAGGCCAAATAGCCAGTGTGGGGTACATAAGGCAGCAAGCCAAGCTCTCCTGGAAGACAATCCTGAGAAACACAATGATCCAAGCTTTTCACCTTTCATTACACCAGGCTGCTGCTCAGCAAGTCTCTTTATAAACTGCCCCAGGTATTAAACTACGGCCCCCAGTTAGACCTAAGAGCCAGTGACCAGCAGTGTCTGCCTCACTGGCAAAATGGTTAACCAAGCCCAAACAAAACCTCAGCAAGAGCCAGCTCCCTGCAGCCTCCCATTAGCAACAAAAAGATCGACTCTTGCACTTCATTCTCCACTGGACAGGAAGCTCTTTTTGTGGTTTGGCTTGCGGGGATGAATCTGAAATGAAATCAAGTGGAACTGGCAAACTGCAGTGAGCTTGCAGTCATAGACTCTTCAGTCCTGGTGTGAGTAGAAGATTTACACTGCACTATTTAAAACTCAAGAAATCAATTTCATTCTAGCAGCAATTTTAAAATGTTGTAGTGAAAGACATAACTGAATGAATAAATACATCCATCACACACAAACTCAGCAGGGCTGCTGGACACCCTATTGTACAAGTCAATGATTACTTTTATTTCCAAATATTTTCTTTATGTTGCTATTTAGATCACTTTCCTCCTTTGTCTCCTTTCATTGTCTCACATAACTTCCTCTCTGTGTACTCAGTTATCACTGGGTTGAAATTAATACTTGGATAAGCCAGTTCATTTCCCACTGTCCTTTGGGAGTGTCCACAGGCAAGGAGAGAGGTGGAGGCAGCCAGGAAAGTAAGAAAATCAACCCACACTGTAGCCACTATAGCAATTTCTTGAAGTTTCCTTCACACAAAGTCCTTCTAAAACCTTTCCTCTGATACCTCAAAACCTTCACACTGAGAACATCCCTTCTGCCGGGAGAATGTGGCATAAGTTTGCATGACCACCATCTCCCTGTAAATAGACACCTACCTTCATGTTTATGTTCAAGGCACACACAAACCTTTTTCACTACACATTCTTTATTCACGTGAGGTTGAAACCCAACATGGAAATCTGATTAAGCATCTCATCATGTTTCAAAAAGCTTTTTAGTCCTGGGCTCCTCACACCTGTTGTCTCATAGTAGAGGGAAGCAGTCCATGGACACAGAGGGGAGCAGACTGTTCACTTTTACTCTGGTTCCCTTCCTTTCCAACCCAGAGAAAATTCACGTTGGCACCAGACCTATAAAAACTTCGATTGTACCTCATGAAGCATGCGAAAAGGGAGTAAGGGAACAGTTACATACTTCAGTCACCTTTTCAACTGAGACACGTGTATTTTACATCCTCTCCAAGAATTTGGATACTGAAGTACCCCCAGAAAGCCATGCAGAATGCATGTTTTTCACTATCTTTTATGGGTAAGAGATCTGTCGTTAAGGTTCCCCTCTTTGTGCATTCCCCAGGAGATCCTTGTGTTTCCCCTTTAGTTCTTCCTTTCAAAAGAAGATGCCAAGCAATAAAACTGAACAAAACCTCTGTTACTAAGACATTCAGTTCTGGAGACCAAAAATCTCAACTCCACTTGCTTCCTGGCACAATTTGACAACACCTGAAATTAAGAGGAAAAGGGAAGGGAGCCAGCTTCGGGAACCACTGAAGATGACTACAGATTTGGATTGTATTTCAAAGGGAGTGTCAGGTCTACATTGCAGGAAGAACAGAACAACTGATAATAAAATTATTTCAATTTTTCCTCCCTCAAGTGCTGTAAGACCAGTACCATTCAAAAAAAAAAAAAAAAAAGGAAAAATTACAAAACAAACCACAGAGACTCCCAGAAGTGGCAGTACTTGCTCTTTCTGCTATCATTCACACACTGCAAATGAAACACATTCCCTGAAGAGTACAGGGGAACACAGAAATATCACCCCCATATAAATGTAATTGTATCCACATCCCGCAAAGTCTCCGATTAAAATACTCTGTCATTACTTTTACATCTCCTTCATGAATCATTATGTGAAATGAGTTCCATGAGTTAGCAAAACCCTCTGAGACTTTTCCAGCTCTCTCAAGTTTTAGCATCTCCAGGAAAAGTCTTATTTGGAGGCTGGAGAAGAAGAAATACAGTGCCCACACTGGGATGGAGCTCTCACACTGCAGCAATGAAAAACAGACCTTGCATATTTCAACTTAATAAAAAGCACTAAACACATTATGAAGAAGAAAATATAGTTAAACAACTCTTTTTATTGCTAAATGAGCTCTTAGATAAATATGCCTGATTTATCCTTTGTTTCTGTTATCAAATCCTGGATCCAGGCCGCAGCAACACAGGCTCTATACAGACAAGAAAGAATACAACCTCACTGCCTCTAAGGTTTATGACACTGTATTACAATTAAAGCAGAAATTTCCCACTCAATAATGCAACAGTATGTTGCTAAACCTTTAGTTTAGCAGACTAAACAAAAGGTTTCAATGGAATAAATACGTCCCAAAGAGTAAAATGATGGAAGACAATAGTACCATACAGTTTTTAATTTATTTCCAAAGCCATGGTTCACAGTGCCTGCAAGGTCCTCTTTTCACAGTGGATTTAGTGTTTGCCTGTGTCTTCAATATAGTCACTTTCCATTTAGATAATGATTTTCCAACCAGCACAAAAGGACCTGAAAGCAATCCCTAGTCCCTGTGAGTGAATTGAGTATTCATCAGGCTCTCTGGGCTCCAGAGATGCTCATCTCCTAAAAATTTCTCTCAGCATCAGGAGGTTTTTTTACAGTGTCACAGAGGGAGCCTCCTTCCTTTCCTGGGTAATTTAATCACAGTACCACCCTAGCGCCTCTCCCAGAAAAGTTACATTGCCTCCAACCCATTTTCTGGGCTGTAGTTCACCTCTAAGACAAGCCTACAAAGCAGCCAGAAATACAACCCTTAACCAGCTGAAGCAAAAACCGAGACACGGAGATTTCTATAGTGCTAATTTCAGCCACGATGAAAGGAAAGACTAAACCTAGGATGGGTGAGCCTGGAGCAGCACTCCAAAGTGGAGGACTGTCTGGAGGGAAGAAGGGGATGGGGCAAAGGTCCTCTTCTCTGGGGACAGCTCTACTTATCACTGCAGCAATCTATGTCCTCTATTACAGCAGCTTGCCCCCAGCATGATTCAAATGGCTGCAGCAGACTGATCACTATTCACACCAGTTGTACAGCAAGCTCCTAGGAGCTCCCTTCATATCCACAGTTCATCTCTCTGTATTGCAGAGGTCATGGCTTTTACAAAGGGCAGAAAATTCATTTTCATAATTTCCACTGGCCCCGAAGTTGACTTCGCAAAGGCAAAATCTATAGCAAATAGCCCTGCTGTTGATTGGTTTGATAAAGGACAAACTGGTGTCAATTTTAGAGATCTAAGGAAAAAAGAAACTACTTATGAAAATAATGAAATCCTTCACTGTTTTTCTTCACATTTACCATCTTTATGAAATAATGAATATAATAATCCTATTTTCTACCTTCCAGTTTGCAGTCCAGCAGTCCCTGGGATTACATGACCAAGCTGTAGGGAGCAGAGAGCCCACCAGGGGCTTTGCCACTGACATTCAGACACCTTTACCCCAGCTGCTGCTTAGCCTAACCAGGCACAGAGGGCCAGGTCTGGACAAAGCAACACTGACTCTGAAATGGCTCTTCAGCATGACAATGGAATCCAGCTTCCTAAAGGAATGAACCTTCCAGGATGCCTACGACATTTTCTTGAAGCAAAAGGTATTATATGAAGCACAGGCCATTCTGTAGCAAAATAAACTCAAGGAGGTCTCACCACCCAAAAAGCAACATATTGCTATACTATGACTGCAATATATAGATAGTAAAAATCTGAGAACTCTGATGATTGTTTCCCATATAAACAATTACTCTAACATTTTCCATTAACAAGGTGTTTCACAGCTCTGTAACAAGTAAAAACTCAGTCTCATTTATCACCATCCTAGAGTTACAATTTTCTATACAGTTATTAAAATTATTTAATAGAATAAGCAGATCTTTTAAGAGCTTAATAGTTCTTGATCATATCAAACTAAGAGTCCAACTAGTGCATAACACTTTCTCCAGTACTTTCCAGGATTAGACAAAAAGGAAGAATAAAGAAGAAGAAGAAGAAATAAGCAAAATGTCTGAACTGACAAAGCAATGGCCAAGACACAAATAAACTGCTCACAGGGGAAGGCTTCTCTTCCCCTGAGAGCAGGAACCAAATATTTCCAGGCATTTCAAGAAAGCCCATGGGTTTTGAGTGCTTGCCCCCTTTGCTTTGAGATATTGACAGAGAGATTTTCAAAAGAGCACAGACAGCAACACGTGTCAAGCATTTTAAGAAAAGCTGACCAATCTTTCAGTATCTAAACATGCAGGTAGAAATTTGTCAAGAGAAATTGGTGTGTGCATTAAAAAATAAAGAATTAGTCATCCTTTAAAGTTATGTAGCTTTCCCCATGTAGCCCAAAGCAAGCAGAAGCAAAATGCTCCTATTCCCAGGGAGCCTGATACAGCACTGGTAGGAGACACAGCTGCACTTTTACTCAAGGATTAGAGCCTTTGCTAAGTCTCTCCTAACACTCTCATTTCCTACCAATTATCTTGCTTAAGTGGTTTTAAATAGAAAATGACATATATTTTAGGTTAGTTATGCATAATGCTTAAATATGACAGCACAATAGAAAGCAAACAGCATTTTGGGTAAGAAAGAATTTATGCTGAAAATACAGATATTTACACTACAAGCACTCACTATATTATTTGTTTCCTATTATCTGCCTCTAGCCTTCCACTCTTTTCCTCTGCTGCTTCCTCATCAAAACAAAATGGTATCCCTTGTTGGGATGAAACCAAGCAGAAGATTCTTTAATTACAGTACAAACCCACAAGCAGCCTTAAAGTCCAAGCCATGTATGCAAAAATCAAATCTGAACAGACCAACTTAGCTATTCATGAGAGAGAACCATATTTACAAGAAAGTATACTGCATCTACAACAAATTCATGGGGGAAAAAAACCCACAACAACAAAAAACAAAACAAAACAAAATTTTAAAACAAGAAAAAACCAACAAAAACAAAACAACAACCACTAAAAAAAAAAAAAAAAAAAAAAAAAAAAAAAAAAAAAAAAAAAAAAAAAAAAAAAAAAAAAAAAAAAAAAAAAAAAAAAAAAAAAAAAAAAAAAAAAAAAAAAAAAAAAAAAAAAAAAAAAAAAAAAAAAAAAAAAAAAAAAAAAAAAAAAAAAAAAAAAAAAAAAAAAAAAAAAAAAAAAAAAAAAAAAAAAAAAAAAAAAAAAAAAAAAAAAAAAAAAAAAAAAAAAAAAAAAAAAAAAAAAAAAAAAAAAAAAAAAAAAAAAAAAAAAAAAAAAAAAAAAAAAAAAAAAAAAAAAAAAAAAAAAAAAAAAAAAAAAAAAAAAAAAAAAAAAAAAAAAAAAAAAAAAAAAAAAAAAAAAAAAAAAAAAAAAAAAAAAAAAAAAAAAAAAAAAAAAAAAAAAAAAAAAAAAAAAAAAAAAAAAAAAAAAAAAAAAAAAAAAAAAAAAAAAAAAAAAAAAAAAAAAAAAAAAAAAAAAAAAAAAAAAAAAAAAAAAAAAAAAAAAAAAAAAAAAAAAAAAAAAAAAAAAAAAAAAAAAAAAAAAAAAAAAAAAAAACCAAAAAACCACAACCCAAAAAAACCACCAAACCCAAAAAAACCCCAAAAAACCAAAAAAATGCAATCCAAACCCCACAATGTTTCTTACTCCAGGCAAGGGCAACCAGCACATGATGCTGCTTTGGAGGACCTTGTTTACCTTTTCAAAGGAGAAAAAGATGAAGTAAACCTTAGTCCCCTCCTGAAAAACCAAGTACTGTGGCAGAGAATATAGGTTATAATTTTTCTTCATGTTTTGTCATTAGTGAGGTCAGATATTTAATTTTTTAAAAGTAGCTATAAAACAACTGCCTCTCCCCTTCTCACAAAAGCACCAGAGAGATTATGAAAATCTCCATATTTAAATCAACTACAGCAAAAACAAGGCAGCCCCTCCCACAGCAGCGAGATCATGCAATATGCACTGGTGAACTGCAGCACAGCCCTTCTGGGGATGAACTTTTAACACCCAGAAATGGCATTAATGCATCTTATCGTAATGCCTGTCACAGCCTTAGGTTCCTGTGGTCCCAAATTGTTCAGCAGTGGAAACAGACAGCTTGGTCCCAAATTGTTCAGCAGTGGAAACAGACAGCTTTCTATCTGCATGCTTAAAGTGACACTGTGCTATTCTAACAGGCTATGACAGACATATATATGTACTACAAAATAACTCTATTGAATTATTTATAACACTTTTCTTCTTAAAGAAGCATTTAGCAAGCTGTATCATTAAAATATAACCAGCAGCTGCCTACATGTCCCTCTATATGCCAAATTCAGAGTTTAAGAGGAGGTGATGAATAGCATTACTGAGGGAAACTGCAAGGGCAATTTACGAGGGAGTAGTGCAATTAACAGAAACAGAAATAGGGCTCCAGCAGCCATGCTCAGAGTGCTACTCCTGCAAAAAGAGAGACAGCTTTCCAATGATTGCAGTCCTTGGGAGACTGCCTCATTCACAGCACAGTGCCATTAGAGAGGTGTCTCCCAGCACAGCAGGGAACAGGGGGAGCAGTGGCCTCACACCACCTACACAGCCCAGACTCTTGGCTCTATCAACATCCAAGAATAAGCAAATACAGAGGACAGGCATATATGAAGCAAGATAATTTCACTACTTTCTTGCATCTTCTTTCTTTTCTGCCTGCCATTTGCTCTCCTTCCTTCCTTTGAGCCCAGAAAAGTCCAATCCTGGCAATGGACAAGTGCCCCCCTCAGCACTGCCTGCACTGGCCGGGTGATGGAAGTAGGTGTGAGCAGCACCTGCTTGGGACTGAGCCCAGGCAGAGTGTGAAACCTATGGAAACTGCAGCAAGTGGGAACTTTATCTAGGGAAGACTGGAAATGTGTGGAACAGAGACAGAGTCATGACATGACCTGGAGAAAGCTCTTGAGGGATATGCAGCTGTTTTGAGGGGGAATTGCAAATGAGAGCACACCCGACACAGGCAAGTGCATGGATGTCCATGGATCGTGAATAAAGATACTCCTGGGCTCCTTATAGTCACTCAAATGTAGTTCACTTGATCATAAACCAATGACTAGAAAAAGCACTGTAAGGTTTACCCAGACATTTTTAATTTAAGATACCAGGATGAAATTTTAGAAGGTGAACAGAAGAAATTCCATGCTGTAGTCCAAAAAGTGCATCTCAAGGGTGGGTCACACAGTAGAGGATAGCAGCCAGAAAGGCTAATAAAAACAGAGAAGCTGTGAGATCCCAGCAGAACTGCCACCTGTGCTCTCTTGGAGGTGGTCCAAGAGGATGACAGCATGGTACCACAGGCCAAAGCAAAATCTACTCTCAATTATATCAGGCTGTTGCCCTATGGAAAAATACAAAACCAGCATGGCTAGGTTTAGCTAGAGGGAGCTTAAGAGAAGGCAAAAACCCCTTTGGCTACTACTTATAGATTGGGTTTGGACTTGTATTAAGAACTGCCTGGAACAGATCAGGAAACCAAACACTGCTCTTTGATGTAGACTCCAAACTGCTGTGGAGTTTCTTGTTAAAAGGAAAATGTTCTTTTCCTTTTATGCTTTAGGCAAAGAAGACATAACGTCCTTCACACTTTCCAGCTAACACTTAAAACTCTTACACAACACAATGTCAGGTATAACCAAAATCTAATTAAATCAAGGATGCAATGGCAAAAGCTGGCTTCGTTTTTCTCCAAGTCCAGCAACGAAGCTGCCACTTTCAAGCTCCTTTTTTTTTTTTTTTGAAAGGAAAATGAAGTAAGCACACTCTGTAAAAGAACAGAAGAGAAATTTGTATCCAAGAATGCCCAGCAAGTGTGGAAAAGGAGATAAAGCTCTGGACTTTGCCATATGGCACAATCATCTAAGGCCTGGAAAAATTCTTAAGGATCAACAAAAGACTATCACAAATCCTTCCCCATAAATGTCTAAAGACACACAAAGCAGCTTTCGTAACACTCAAAGACCTTGACTTAGGTACATGTACAGTCGTTCTCCTTTATCACTACGTAACCTGATAAGGAATGCAAAGTCTTGTAATCACAGTTTCTTCCAATTGCATATGCACTTCTCAGCAGATGATTCTCAGATGAACAAAGCCCTAATCACTCCTGAAGGACATTATCACATGCACAGCACTGCCAAAACACCAAACACCTCGTATTCTGAAATCACCGTGAATTCCTGGTTGAAAGGAGCTATAACTCTTTTCCAACAGATACAAGTTTGAAGTTACTAAGAAAATAGTGGGGTTTGTGGTGGGTTTTTTAAACTAAAGAAAGATAGACTGGTGTTCAACTCTTTAACAGCAAAGCAACAGAGAACAGGAACTCAGCAAGGTCATGAAGCAGAACTGACCTTGGGTTCCCAGTGCTCTATGTCAGCCCATGTGAATTTACTGGGCACTTAGGCAGCAGAGCACAGCAGTGGTCTTCCCTGCTCCCTTGGAGTGACTTCATACAAAACAGCTACAGCTTAAAGAAGAACAGAATTTTGATGTTCTTGAACAAGAGACGGTGTAAAAGCTGGTCAGAAGAAAACCAAGGGCAGAGCCAGGGGGCCCTGGTAACTTTGGTGAGGTAAAACACACATTCCTGCCAGTAAATGACACGGAGGGAAACTCTTCTCAGCAACCTTTTCAAAAGCTTTGAGTTCTATGATATGGTCTTGTTTGATCTATCATAACCAAGATAAGCTAATCATAAAATGACTTCAAGCAACTGCAAAGGCTGGTATTCCAGTTAATGACTAGAATACCAAGTAATCATAGGAAAATGTATCTGAGCTATTTCATCCTGCCCCAAGTTATTCCTAGGCACTGCCTAACAGGAAGGTTGTTTTGAGTTTTACCCACTCTGAACTTGGTCACAAGGATTTGTGATGTGGAAGAAACAAACACGATTTTAACCTGCGGCACAGAGCACAGGAAGCAGAAATATAGTGGCCAGCACAGTCTCCTGTGCACTGATGTCTGTCATTTGAAGCAATTCTTGATTTTAAATGATGAAGCCTTTTAGATGCTTACTCCCTCACCTCCATCTTCAGCAGCACAGTCCATGGTCACTCACATTAAAGGTTGTCCCATCTTTCAGCACCAGCTGGCTGAGCCTCAGTCACCAGGATAGCATGGAGCAGCTCCTGTTCCGTCAGAGGTGATTCTGGGGTCTGACCACCTCTTCCAGATCACGGGCAGAGAATCAGACCTTTTGTGTGTTTGTTTCTTAAGCAGATCCAGAGTGATCAAAGTTTGTAATAGCTCAGCATTTTATAACCAACCTATGCTAAATGCTAAAATGTGAATGTACGTTTCTCTGTGTGACTGTCAGAAACTAGCAATGAAAACTCAAAATAAAGTAGTGAAGGAATCCACCAATTTATATGGATAGAGTCTTAAAGGTTCTGAAATGTTTGGCTTAACTTCCTCAATGCCTCTTTCACTTTCATGAATAACTCATCACTGGAAGTCAGGTTCTAGAACAGGAACTCAAGAGAAATTAGTCATACATTTTCCTTGACAGTCTATTGCCACTTAGAAGGAAAATATAGTGTTTTCTTCATTTGTTAAGATAAAAATGAAGAATGGTTTCCCATCTTAAGCCTTTAGAGGATAGACTATTTGTGCTGCACTACTGTTAAACCTGTCTTATAATTCCACTACCGAGAAAAAGGAACACCACATTTACAAAATTATTGCAATTATCAGCCATTAAGGATGTGGCTTATAATGTAGTACAAATCCCTTATAAAATGTTATAACTTCAGCTGATGTTTAATTTTATCTCTATTAAGTAACAGCCTAGAAAGTAATGGCCTTCTTTGCAACTTGAGTACAAACCAGAAAGCACACTAAGATTTTGTTCTTGAAGTCTTTGCATAGTAATCCCTGAAGTATTTAATGTCACCCCACAGGTATCCATATACAGACACAGTCACGTGGAGGTGAACTTGCATAACTTAAAAAGAATCAAAGATTCCTGAAAATATCAAGTCAACAGAAAATAAAATTGACATTTGCAGGCAAAAAAACCAAAAAGTAAGAAAGCTGAAACTCTGAAATTTCAGTCCTGGTTTGACGTGGCCTCCCATCACAGGAAGCTGACATTTAAAAGACTGTTTAGACAAAGCTGGATGATGTCTGTGCCCAATGCCAATCTGTAGCCACACAATGTCACTGAAGCCGCAGTCATTTATCCCTCCTGTGGCTGTGTGATCACTACCAGACACAGCGTGAAACAAGAAACAATCAGCAGTGCATGGGATCAACTTTTCCCACTTTTTCAAACAGAGTCATTAAACTTAACAATGCTCTGTGACATACACAGCTCCAGAGGGAATCATAATTCTTTCTTAGCCGCAGAGATATCTCATCTTCATTAGGAACTAGAGTTGTATCAAGTGCATTTATTCAGAAATATTGCTAAAGTTCCAACAGCTGCCTTCACAGACACATATGCAAAACAGTAGGCTGGAATTACCCATTAATCTTACAAAAGAGAGTTAGGTTGATGTCACGTAGTTTGGAAAGTAATTATAGCATGAACTGGAAACTGTTCACAGTTATAAATATTGTTATAAACCATTCTAGATCCACAGAGTATGATGGATGACTTGGTATGACACTGAATAATGTTTTAAATATTGTATTGTTTAAATTCCAGTACAAAGCACCATATTCAAATTTCGGGTGACTCAAATTTGATTCACACCAAAGGTTTGCTCGACCTATAATATCTTAATTTAGAAGTATGGGTACAGACATTTGTCCACAAATGGTTTTGCCAAGAAGGTCAACATGATGTTTTATTTGAATTCTGCATGATTGAAAAACAAATCTTAGTCAAACTACTGGGACCTTTTGGTCCTGTAGACACAATGCAATCTCAAAGTCTTGAAATGAATCTTGGAAGCATCACTAAAGCTGGATGAAAAAGCTACCACTGCCCAAACCAAATTAGGTTATATCCAGCAATGGATGCAGCAGCTCGAACACCTGCCTTCAAGACCAACACTCTTCATAATGGCACCTTCTGGGGACAAAAATATTCTAGCTACCCAACCAAATACTACTTTCAATGGGTATTTTAAAAACTTCAGTCTGCCTTTGGCAACCCACTATTTTTAATGATTCCCCCTACTATTTTTCTGGAGTAAAAATGATGGAAATATTTTGGTTTATTTTTCCTGCTGCTTGACAGCTAATCAAATTTGATATTTATATTGTACTGGGATAATGAAATGTCAAGATATATATTACACCAGTATTTCTGAAGATAGTAATTTAACCTTCAGCAATCCAATTTGATTCAATGGTGTCTACATTCTTGCAAAATAATTGTATTTTAGATCTCTGAACCCTGATGGCAGAAATAAATGCTTCCCCTCTTAGATTGCTGGGTCTGGAGTGCCACTCGGTGGCCAAATACCAACACTCTTCTTGCAGCAAACACCTCCCTAACACCAGTCAAGCCATGTGGTAGAATCTAATTTTGGGATATAGCGGACTTGGAAACAGTCATTCTGCCTTTACTTACATGACAGCCTAACACAATGAGGAACATTTTTATTCCTCATATAAACTGGGGTCATGAAACCCTGGTGACAGTCAACACCTCCTCAGTGAGGCTGAGAACCTCCAACTCTACAAGCTGAATCTCTCATCTCTCAATTCAGAAAAAAAGCAGCTGTAACAAAGATGTCCCCTGTGCACGACACACAGAGAAGGATCTGCAGCTCATCCTTACCACTGGATAACTTCTATTTAATTTTTAAACCTAAACAATCAAGTTTCTTTACATAAACAAATATGCCTATTCTAAAGAAGGAATCAGAAACTAGGGCGTGGCAGGCAAATAGAACTTTATGAAGCTGGGAGCCCCTGTACCACTTGTACACTACCATCACAGGAGAATAAATTAGTATTTATTTAGTCACAGTATCTCATAACTCCAGGCCAGTGCTGAACTTGCATCACTCTGACCTGGCCAGTTTCAAGGACAAAGTACTTCCTGTACCATCAGAAAATCTCCACTTCCTCTTACTCAGCTGCCATCCAAACACTGAGATACAACAGGGATTTTTGTGTTCCTACTTGTTTTTATTACGACAGCAACAGCAGCCAGCAACAGCAACCAGCAACAGCAGTCACATTCAGCATAAACACCATACAGTCACCAGGTGGTTAAGAAAAGATGGAGAGAATTAGTTTATGCATGACCAACATCTTTCATCCACAAGCAGCAGCTCTGGCATGCAGAAGGTTCTTTGTATTATCGTTTTCTTAAACAAGAAGGTGACAAACAAACAGTGACAGCGTGCTGAAACCACTTCAACCTCACAGAGAGGAAGTGCTAGCAGGGTCATAAAGGATGTCAGCATTTTCATCAAATCAGCTACAAAGCCATCATCTGGTTTTGCCTTTAAAGTTATCAAAACTAGTATATTCCAAATACCTTTAAATCCCTGTGTTCTAATAAAAAATGTGGTCCAACTAGTGAACATCTGCAAGCAGACGCATTCTGTGTTATTCAGCACTTGAAAATGAAAAAAAGGGATATGATATGCTGGGAGCAGGTCACCTACACACCTGAGATATGAATTACACATCTGCGATGTGAACGACACACCTCAGATATGTGCCACAGCCACATTTCAGGGAGGCTGACATTCAACCTCTTCAAACTGGAGGAGGCCAGTGCTGGGCTGGGATGATCCCACAGAGCTCCCTGCCATGGGAACAAAAAGCTGTGCCAAAATGGTCAAGTGCTCAGTGAGGAGCACCAAGCTGAGCTCACCAGCTCCTCACACTTTTCACAGGACTTCAGTGAAGTGCTTAAGGACAGGAACCTACCACACGCTCTCTGTATAATAGAAAACATTGACTTTTGTGAATGACAATAAACAGAAGGCTCTTGAAAGGGCTTTACTCTCCAAAAGAACCCCTTAAATATTTACATTCTGATGGCTGATGTGCAGTAAGGACTGCTCACTGCTGAGGCAGCTGAGAGCTTGCCCACAGCACATGGCTGTGCCACATCTGTCCCAGCAGCAGCTCAGCTTGGGAAAACAGCATGCCACAGTCAAGCTGTTGCCTATTCTACCCCTCAAGTTCATTTGCAAACAAGCCACCTATATTCTTCCCTCCCAGGACACAGCCTCCCAGATCAGCCATCATCTCAAATGTCTCTGAGCAGCCCCCATCAGAGATTGGATGCAACTCTGTTCTCCCCACCACAGCCTTCTGGAAACAGCAGAAATAATTCACTGCAACAGACAGATCTTAAGTAGGGTTTTGTTGTTTTTTTTTTTCTCTAGGAACTAAAGATGGCAGTCAAAAGAAGCTGTTAATACAGCCCTTACATCCCTCCCAAAAGCAATTCGTATCTTGGTAAGCAAGAAACCTAAGACAAATAAAATGAAAATCCTGAAGGAATAAAATAGGGACATTTGAGTCATGTCTGTGACATGACCAAAGCTTCTACTAATTGCAAAACTGTGCTATGTCCATTCACCAGCCCATTTTCAGCTTTTCATTTAGATAGAGGCAGACATTTAGCATAAGCAAACAAAAATCCTGAAAATTCACAATAGGTGGTTCCTGTTCTGAGACAGCTCTAGTTTATAAATTTTTTTTTAATTGCTATTTAATGACTCATATCATGCAACTCTTTCCTCATTCCTAATGTCTGCTGCTGAAGTCTCCTCTAGAAAGATAATACTTGAATGCCTGAGGGAAAGTCAGAGAGAAAGATAACTGCAAAAAAAATCACGGCAGTCATCATTTCCTAAGTCTGCATTGAAACAGATAAGTTTCCATTGCCAAGATTAGTTCATACTCTCCAATATATGGAGAGATGGACAGATTTCTTTACATGGCATGATAGGATGAATCTTTCCATCAGATATATATGCAGACATATATGAAATAGCTTCTTTGAAATCAGCTGAGTTACTTTTGATTCACAGCCATTAATCTAAGGTCTGAAATGAGTTTGCCCTGTGACTTGGCAGCTGGAAAATCCAACTGATTGTCATTTTGAAAGGTGCATCTTCTTTTGAGATAAAGCCAAGAACTGTAAGCAGAAAAACATAAACCAGATGTTATCGTAGCATATCGTAGCATACAGACCCATTAGTTACTAATTTCATGCACAATAACCTGCTAAACCAAAGCTGTAACTGTCACAAATGGTGCTATCCCTATTTCATCATTACAGGTGATTTGATTCACCTTGGCTAAATATGAACCATACTGTAATTACTGAACAAAGTCATTAAGCCCAGATCTTCACTTCCATACATTCCCTAAAGAATGTAAAGCAGTCCTAAACATTCTGATATGGCCTGTTTTATGTCATAGCAATGAATATAGTCACCTCCTGCTCTAAAATGTTAACTAATAAATGTGTTTCCACAAGGGTGTATTATCTCATTGCTGGCCAACATCCCTGACAGCACAGGTAAGTGAAGATGTTTTATACAGCACATAATGGGAAATCAGAGATCTATCCTGTGAAAGTCAATAAACCCCACATGATTTCACAACTAGGTTTGCAAAGATTCCTCAGGGATTTCCCTGTAGAATCATGGCTAAGAAAACTGAGCATAGTATAAAACCAATACTAGAGTATTTTCCAAGTGGGCAGATGACTTAATTCAGGCTGTAACATTGCTATAACTTAGTAAAACATACACTGAAGTTAAGTGAAAATAGAAAGTCTTTTTTACATGAGCCTGCACCAGCTCTGCACAGCTTTTGACACCCAGCAGTGAACACTGCTATGACCAGGTAACATCCTCTCCTCGTGCCCCCAGCCCTGCACCAGGTGCCTCAGTGCTGTCCTCCCACACGTGCTCTGCAGCAGCACAGCAGAGCACAGCATCCACCTGCACTGGCTGCACAGCCACGAGCCTGGCTGCAAGGCACTCACCAGTGGATCACAGTGGGGACATATCCTCTAACCCTGTACCAGAGGGAGAGGGGCATTTCCCAGACAGCAACCTGCAGGAAAACTGTAAAGAGAGTTGCTTACCAGCAATTGCATACTGAAAGAAACTCTGCAGAAAGCAGAAAATATTTTCCATGTTTTCTATCCTCATGAGACTGAGAAGTCACACACAAAAATCTCTGGCTCCTACTGAGAGAAAATAACTGTGCTTGGTAGATAATGCCTTTAGAAAGAATTACAGAGAAATAGGAATACATTCTGCCACGAGCTGTGGTTGCAGCAGTTCATATTGAGGCTTGATGAACTCCCATAGGAAATGCATTGCAGAGGTGAGCCCCAGGCTTCCTCCTCTTCTTGCTGGGAAGAGTCAGCACGCAAGGACCACAGACCACATGCACTGCCTTCCTGATGCTCCACTCACAACCTACTCCCTATGCAGTATGGAAGGCAGCACAGACATCTGCTAAGATCAAGAGTTTTCCTACAGTCTAGTACCTGACATTTTAAAGTCCACCTTGGTTTGACTGTAGGTACCTACTTCCCCAGTGCCTGCTGTGACTTCCTATCCAGAGCAGTGACTGCTTAGATATGGAGAGAGAAAAAAGTATATCCCTCCCTCCTCCAAGCACCAGCTGATGCTGTCTGTCCTAAGCAGACAATTGAAGCTCTACCCATGCAAAGCCTCCAACAGCATAATTAAAGGATTCCTCAGCTAAGCAGGAAAGCAATTTATCCTTGCCATTATCAGAATGCCTCACAAATCTTCCAAGCACCCTTTAAATATCACTGGATTTGCACTGACAGAAAGAGCAATTGATTCCACGCTGGCAAAGGTGAAAAATTCAGGAACACATTAGACCGCAGTTAATACAGTAGAGACAGGGTGCCCTCAGGAACACCGTGGTCCTCTCTAGCTCCAGGGACAAAACCATCAATGCTTCCAAGCTAAGCTGCTGGAGGAGAGCTCCTTGAAGTGCAGGTCTTTCATCATGGATGCCTATTTGATAACTGCCAGCCCCTAAGGTAAATCATGGATTTCCATTTCAATTGATAAGCATCATTTATTGTGCATCAAAAGGACCCCTGTCAGGAGAAGGGATTAGAAAACCAGGAGGTGCCTCAAGAAGGCCTTGAAGCTTTCCCCTGATGAATTTCTTCTCCCAAATCTCAATCATTTCTCATTTCCATCTCCATAAACAACATTATTTTATCCACCAAGTTCTGCAAATTCAGGTAACTGGTACCAACTCTCCTTAGGTGGGGGAACTCTGCTTCAGGGTTAAATAATGTTTTGCCGGTTTTGTAATGTCATTACAAACCAAGGAAAACATTTGTGTTTGCTGTGACTTTGATGTGAAATACATTTAAATAAAGTCATTTAGGCTGAGCTTGGGGCAAAATTAAAAAACCCACATGGGACACAACCACACAGGAAAGCAAATTCACTGAGCTTTTCAGAAATCATTATAGAGATCCAAGAAGAAAAACCATTGTTAACTTACTGTAAGAATGGGTAAACTACAAAGACAACACTGAAACATTATAGCCAAAACATGTAATCATGAAAGAATTTAGGATTCTTCCTTGAGGCCGCTGCAGCCCAGGCCCCCAGTGGGTCTGTGCACAGAAGAAGGTCTGCCCTATTGTCTTCAGCAGGAGACTTTTGTATGGAAAAATTACTAACCAAAAGATTATTTCATGCCATTGAAACAGGTTTAAAATGTTTATATTTACATACAGACATATACACAAATATACATACATTTTTAAAAACCTTAAAAATCAGGCATTATAACAAATTTTCTCAATCATGAGAAGTAGAAAGGGTTCCCTGAACTGTTATCAAAACAATTGTCTAGAAATTAGAGAAAGTAATTTTCTAGAAATATGAAATATTTTTTTAATTACTTCGAGACTTCTTCCAGAATTCAGCTCATCTGTTAAGTACTCCTTCTTCCACTACTTTTCTTTTTTTCTAAATCTTATGAAAGAAAGATAACCTACCTCGTTTCTAACCCAGTGAGCTAGAAAGCCATCTGTGGCATATGTGACAACACCTATCCTGATAGGAGAAACCATATTCCTCTTCATCTTGAAATACAACAATAAAAATGCAAGTTGCCACACCCTTACTGTTCACTGCAGGACACCACCTCAGACCAAGAGGCCCCCCCCGCTCCAGCAGTGGTGGCAGCAGCAGCCAGCGGGCTGAGCACAGCTACCTGTCACCTTAGCAAAAGAGTGACCCAAAGAAGGGACCTACCTGCCTTCCCATCACTGCAGGTACCCCAGGAAGGGCTCATCTCAGCCTGCATCAAGAGTGAAGAGATCTGTGCCATTCAAATACGGTAGTTTTAAAGCTTTGGAGGGGTTTTAATACTTTCTGAGACTAGGAGAATGTTAAAATTAAATCTTAATTACTCTCAGTATTTAGTTTGGGAACTGCTTCTTAAATAAGGCAAACTTACAGTCAAGCCAACCAGATTTTGTTCTTTTGGATAACCCAATAGCATCATCCCAGTGATTTGGGATGAAGCAATTGCACTATTGTGATCCATGGCCATGCTTAAGCCACAGCTTGGGGAAATGAAACAAGAAGGAAAGAAACAAAAAGGAGAGTTCTAAATGTGGTTGCAGTTGGTTAGTTACCATGATCCAAAACTGAATGCCAAAGAACATAGAGAACTGACAGCTCATGTTTGCAACCTGCATCTTCCAGCAGTCAGAACATGTTGAAATAGAAGTAATACAAGGTACTCTAAAAGAAGCTATTCTGCAGGTTTGCATCACCATAGATCCATGCAGCCTGGAAACACTACCTCTTCTAGGTATATGATGGCCACTTATCCTGCAAAGCAAAAATCCAGAGCAAGAGAAAATGAAAGAAAATGCCCAAGAATAGGCAGAGATGCTCTGTCTGTGGGCAGCTCTCACTAGGGGCACAGTGAGTACCACGTATGTAACAGATGTAACAATAGTTAATCAAAGTCATAATTTTTCTAAAAATACCATAAAACCAAATCTGTTTTATTCTGAGCATTGTTAAAACATAACACAGTGGAAGATAAAGCAAAATAGAACTAACTCATAAAAAGGATCTAGAAATAGCAGTGTAATTCCATTTCAGAGCTTGATTCAGTTACTGTGGTTCAGTTTTTTCAGTTACTGTGCTGGAACAACTCCAGGTTTATACCATCCTGTCAGACTATAATTTGCTACCACATATATGAAATCTTCCTCTGAGTCAGTGCAAAGAAACTCTACAAAAAGCCTAAAGAAGTCCAAGAATCTCAGTACAACACAAGAGGCTCAAAGGGGAGTCCAGGAATCCTAAGTAAAAATATTTTGCTTTTTCCAAGTATGCACATGTGGAAAAATTGCCTCTGAAACAACGGCAGTTTGCAAAACATCAGCACACAGGAGTGCTGACGTTACCTCTCCATTCGACAGCAAAGCATTTGCAGCTGCCATACCATGTTCTGATCAGTCGGAAACCTGTCTGCTGCATTCCCTCCTCCTCTCCTGCACTTGGAGCAGAGGAAGAAGACAGTCATGACCCTTCTGTTAGCTTTTGGTTTTTCAGAGCACAGTACAACAGTCTTTCTTTAAAAAAAAAAAAAAAAAAAAAAAGCTTCTTGTTAAGAACCAAAACCTCCTTTTCTTGACAAACAATTACTTCTACCAAATGGCACAAAGACTTCCTCCTCCTTACTATGGTAGCTCCATAAAGCAAGCTGTATTTCAATCAGCATTTCCTGCCCAGACAGTATTTTTTCACTGAGCACTTCTCTCCCCTAAAAGACTGCCCAGCAAGAACTACCAAAAATTTAGTGTTTTAAAGAGGTTTTCAGGACCATGAGATATGATCTTAAAAACCTCCTGCTTCTGCCTCCGCAGTCTGTTTGGGTGCCAACCTTGGCAAGTACAGTATTCAGCAGGGACAGGCATGGAGACAAACAGCTCAGCCCTCCTGGCTGGTGTAAGCCAGGAAGAAATACCATAAGGTTCTCTGTAAAGCCCACATCAAGAGCTGCTCTCAGCCATGGACTGCATAGGCAGCCCCAGCTCTCTGAGCTGTGTTACTACAAGATGCTCTCACCCTCGGTACAACAGGACTGCAATGCTGCACCAAATGAGTGACCTTTAAAACAAATTTGGAAGGTCATGATGTTTCTTTGCTTCTAGTATGCATGTCCAGAAGCAGTAAAGGGCACTTTCACGGCTCTGGTCTCAATCTGAAAGCAAAATGGACAATCTCCAAAGGAGAGGTACAAGGAATGGCCTAGCAGCCATTTTAATCAAGCAAGAGTTTGTCAGAATACAGGAGCCGACCAAAATTCAGACATGTCAGACGTGAAGGGCATATTCTGCTCACCTCTAGCCCCTCGAGGCCTTACCCAACCCAATACCATGAAAGCCAAGTCAGGAAAAATTGAAGCAATGTGACAGTGTGGGTGCCCTTGCTGTCCATCCCTTGTTATTCCACTCATGAAAGCCATCTATAATTCAAAACACCCAGATGACAGCAAATCAAGAAACACAGCACAAGACAAAAGCAAAGGACAGCTTCTCAACTGAGACAGATGTGTGTAATAATAGCAGTAACAACAAGAGACTGTGTATATGGGCTCCAGGTTAACAGACTTCTCTGCAAACTCCTTCCTGCCACTATTTCTATTCTGTAGGACAGGAATATGAAATTATCCTGAAGGAAACAGTCATCTCGAAATGATGATGTTCTGTCTGTCATCATGTAGCTGCGGAGCCCTTTCCCTCCACATGGGCACTCAATAGCTACTCAACTACTGTTCTGCATTGTGTCTAAAGCCCTTGCACAAAAGGTTCGTACTTACGTAGAAAAGATTGGGTTTTGCTTCTATAAATCCTATATGTTTTACAGTTTTCCTTGTTCTTTCACCCTTCACCATCAGCTTGATTCCTTGCTGTGCTGCTTCAGACAAACGGCAGGGAAGCAGAGAAGGGTCTGGGTTTGGCTCCAATTCACCCTTTCCAGAGAAAAGAGTCTGAATGAAAACAGTTTGGGTCCTCCTGCAACAGGTGCTGTGGAGCTGATGTTGCAGGACTCCTACCAAAACAAGTTCTTTCCTGACCAGCCTGGCAACTTAGCAACAACAGGAATCATTACAATCCCCACAGCTTTCCACTTAGTAGAGATGTGTGTACCTATAAGGCTGCCCTCTGGGATCTCATGTTAGGAAGTGTATTACTGTACAAGTGACTTGCACAACGCTTTCATCTGGACCACTTATTTAAAACTCCTGTAATTACTCCTGCTACAACCCACTCAAAAAAAATGCAGCATTCACTGCAAAAGTGAATGAATTGTACAGTAGTGTCCCTCATTCACAAGTCTTACATACTGAAGTCTACAGCCAACATCCATGAAGAATCTTCTTCCCTTGCCTAATTCCAGACTTCTTGAAACTGCATTACTGAACTCATACACTGAACAAAAAAAACTATGTCTGCATGTGCAAAATAAAACCTTATTAAATTATTAGTCACGCAGAGCCTTAGGACATGGCAGAACAACATAACTTATTTGTAGCTGTTTCATAATTGGACCCTGCCTGTGATCCAAAGATGACACTTTGGGTCAGTGCTGGATGGCCGACTCCTTTCATGCACAGCACCGGGGCCACCACCATGCCGAATACAGCCCATGGCAGAGCAGGAGAACCATCCCACCATGTTCCCCTCAAGGGGCTGAGACAGCACCCCCTAATACTCTTGCCCCCAGGACAGTGACTGGGGTAAAAGCTACAGGGACTGTTTTCAAATATACTGGTTATTCATGGTCAGTGTATATTTACTTCTCTCATCTGCATGGAATTATCGCCCCTTTCAAAATTGAAACTTGGTACATTTTATTTCAAGATGACTTTACAAGGCCTTCTATGTGATATTCATTTCAACAGCCCTCTAATATTGCACAACAGTCATATGATCCAGTGTGTGTGTTTTATGAGACAGACATGACACATGAAAATTAAAAACAGGTTCCTTGTCTGGAATACAGAGAGGGACTGCAGGGGAAAAAGGAAAAAAACAATGGGAGTGTGTGCCCAGAGATCAGGGTGGAGGGAAAAGGGGAGGAAAAAACAGGATGAGACGTCAGAGTGGTGTCATCCTGCCCAGAGTGAAAACAGCTTTCATCAGTATGAAAGACAATTAATTTGCATAAATTTACTGCATAATACAATTGAACTGTGCTGTATTTCAGGACTGGCAGTAAGGATTGCTACGTCTATAACTTATATGCCTATGGTCATTTATCAATAATTTACAATATTCCCTTCCACAAGCAAGACTTTGTAATTGGCCTTGCATTTCAAATGATGTTTTCCGTAAGTATTACATTCAAGGAGAGATACAGAGAATCAGGTTTTAAATGCACAGGATTTAAAGTTTATTTTGTAACCCATAATCTAAGCACTCAGTAAGAATAAGGAGGTATTTGGTCAAGAGTATCCTTCTACGTGTTCTGCTAGTCACGAAGGATTCAGAGGTATTTCAAATACCTCCACCCTGATCTGAGTGCATCCCTCATTTAGACTCACCCTCCATACTGCATGACTGAACAGTTTACAAGATCACCAGCAGTTGGAGTCATTTTGATCTGTTTAACTTTGAATATATTTTTATTGCCATGTATGCATCATATACTATACTGGGAACAGCACAGGCAGAGCAGAACACCTCTGCCTCAGAAGAGTGCATAGCAGATGTAGTCTGAGCTTTTGCAGAGGTCACAGCAGGAAAAATCACTTTTACTTTGTCTGGCCTGACGTTACTGGCTGAGACAAAGGCTCCCACCCTCTTTTAACCAAGCGTACTTCCTTGGTCGAAGGGTTATAAAATGGGTAATTAAACAAAGTTAGGTAACACAGCAGGTGTTATATTTACAGCTATGTGAGCATGAACAGAAAGACCTGAGGTAATCAAATCTCACGCTTGAAGGATAAGAGGATTCATAAGATGATCACCAGCTGAGATCAGGATTTATCCCACATCCCTTAGACACCAAGCAATCAGCCAGGTGCACGTAAATGTCTTTTTGTTTATTTTTTAGTTTCTCCTTCCTCAAGGCATCCGCTGCTGGAGGTCAGATAGAGAACAGGATGATGATCCAGTCCATTTGTTTTACCCCATGTAAGCAAAATGCAAATGAGACATGTATCTCAGCCCATACAGGTAATAGGGAGGCAGGCCTGGACTAGCCAAAATGCTTGTACTTCTTCATGTCTCTCAAACACATACCGCAGGCTTACACGAACCCAAAAGCGCTCCTCCAAATATGTGAAAGATCCTTCACTTTTTCTGCCTCTCTCATTGGTAATATCTCCAGACAGAGTTAGCAACAGTCTTGAGATAAAAATATGTTCCATTAAATGGAGATAGACCATTTCTCCAATGGGTTCACCTCTGTGGGATCTTTTGGAACATGAATTTAAATTAATACCATCACAACCATATGTGTTTTATGACAACCTCTCTTGAAAAAAATGTTTTTAAACATAGATGTTGATTTTATGGGGAACTGAATGCCAAGAAGCAAATAAGTATAAAAATATATAAGAAAAGAACAAAAACATTTATTTTGAGTAAGAAAAGCCTTTGGAAAGGAACACCTAAGAGGCCATTTTTATAGCTTCTGTTCCACATGCTACTCAGGACACATGACACACAAACATCAACTGGCTCTTCTTTTATATGCAGTTACCCCATCTGTGGTTGCAAGGGAGTACTTGCACCAGTAAACCACTGCTATGCCTGCTGAGCCCCTCTGCACACACAAATATCAAAAAATAAACACGTACCACAAGAAGTATCTCATCACTGTGAATTTTCAAACTACCTTTCTCTGCTTTGCAGCTTCTTCTTTTACTAGCTTTAATGAGAAATTTGTTTGTTTCTTTTAATATTAAAAAAAAGCCAAGGCCAGCAATCTGCTGGTCAGAGGTATGCTATTTAAAGGATAAAAAAGGAAAAAACAAGCGCATCATAAAATGCAATAGCATCCTTCAGCCAAATCCAGCTAGTAACAGAATCAAAGGAATAGTCATCATGAACTTCAAACAGGACTAAAAATTGTATCTAAAATGATGGTTAAAAAAGCAGCTTTCAGACGATGAGAGAGCAGGGGAACTGACTGTATGAACAGGAAAACATACAAATAAACTGACTTAACTGACAACCAAGATCAGGACTAAACTGATTGCTTCATACTCTCCACTGCTGCTAGTGAAGATTATCACAGATAAGCAATCAATCTTGGTTCCATCTAAAGTAAATGACAGTGAAATAAAGGCAATAACTGATTTTCTTCATGGTTCTCTGCAAAGAAGAACAAAAGGGCCCCAAGATAATATTAATTCTGTGGGCTTAAAAAAAAATCCTTATAAGGTTTGGAATTTATTTTGGTTTTTTAAAAAACAAAATAATTTGGAAAATTGTTTGTTTGAGCCAATCTTTTGGAGAACTTGTTAAAGGACTTGAAAGCAACTTTTCCAGCCAATGCTACTTGCATTCCATATTGCGCAAAGCCCTGCAAAAACAGTCTTGATTTGCTTTGAGACAGGATCCCATTTTAGTTGTCTTGAAGGATGCTAAAAATATCACCTAGTAAACTGGACTTGTCCTTGTGTGCATACAACCTTTCTTGTTTATATCTGACTCCCAGGAAAAACATGAAGCCTGATTAAACTTTGTGCTTGTAGGCAAGGGTAAATATAATGTTGTCTGTTTTACCAAAGAAATTTAAAAGGGGTGGGAGGGAAGGACAGTGTCCAGTTCTGTCACCCCTACCTGTTGAAGTGAACCAGGTAAATCCATTCTGATTAACCAAAACTTTGAAAAAATTACGTAACTTCATTTCTCACCACAAGGAAACCATGAGGATTTACTCATGGTATCAATACCAGAGTTTTCTGCTATCTATCCAGTAGAGTCAAGCATAATCACTCTCCTAGTTTTTTTGTGTAGTCTCTACAAAATAATTCAGAGACAGATATAGAAAACGTGAAATCTAAACATAAGAGGTGGTTGGCACAGAAGATTTTAGGGGCTTCTAACACTGTGAAATCTTCAACCACCCTCATACCCATCTACTGCCTGAACCAGTTAGGGGTGTGCAAGGTAATTGGACCCAGGGAAAAGTCATGTTTATAGGCATCATTCTCACTTTATAAAGAGGATCAGAACAACAGTGGCCAACGCTATCTTACCTTTCTTTTATGTTTAGAAGGGAGAGAACGAAACACTGGATTAAGTTAGTATATATTAACTGTGAGGAATGCATGCTGTTTCAGGGGGTTTCATTTTCTACTAAGATCTCTGAATTTTACAGTTGGGAATAGCAGCCTGAGCCATAGCTTTTTTTTATATGCTGAACAAGAATCTTAAATATCTTATATACATTTTGATTATGTCAAACTGTTCCAGACATGAAAAGACCATGGCTTGCTTTGTGCTATACAGCAATGGCCACAATCATTTATATGATCTGGACTCTCAGCAAAAGAAATCCAAAACAGATTTCACTTGGTAGAATATGAACAATATGTTTCCTATATTACAAGAAATGTAGTTGGCTTTATATGCAACACTCCTCTCATCTTGGAGGAACTTACAATTGTGCTTTATATTGCAGTGAGAGGATATCAGAGCAATTCTACATGTTTAGTGCAGTTGCTGTGGAGTTATACTGCTCTAAAATGAATAAGGAATTTGCTTATAAATATACAGCACTCTATTAAAAACATCTTTTAATATCTGTATAATCAGGCAGCACTTTCACCATCACCTGGCACATGTTCCCTAATACATTTCACATTATTCAGCTCATCACTCTGGAAGAATTAATTGAAAAGATAGCCCTGAGATGTGAACCAACACACCAGCTTAACCAAATGCAGGGTTAAACCACAGGGCATCTCCGGCTCATTCACAATGATGATCCTCATTTATACCTCCTGTCAGCTGGAAATAAAGAAACACTTCGTATCTTGAGGCTACAGTCAGGCATGACTACAGGATAATTTGTCTATTTACTGTCTGATTTCCACAGCAGCAGGCGATACTAGGGAACTAGGCAGCTTTTTTCTATTGATTCCCTGCTTCATTTTTAACAACCTTCCTGGGGGGCAGGGGAAGAAAAAAATCCTCATTCCTCATCACCCTGGAATGTCAGAGAAAGACCCAGTGCTTTAGGGATGACATTTGTGACATCTTCCTCTCAACTACAGCCTGGAATCTCTCACACTTCCTCCCCACCCCATGTGACAGGGACTGACAACCCACGCACAATAAAGTCATGAAGAAAGGTACCAAGCTCTCACCTAAGGGTCTGATCGCACCACTGAGGAACTATTGGGCTAGCCACATATTTGCATGTTTTAATTGCACTTTCTTGGCCTTAAAGACTACAATGGAAAACAGGCAGCAGCTTGTTTTAAGTGGGTGCAAACTTCGGAGAAAGTAATGAAGGACATTTGCTCATTTCACACCCTGAGTCGAATTTAGCACACCTGCATTTTTGCATAGTCATGCTCTTAGAAGAAAAAACTTTTTTTTTTTTAAATCTAGTCTCTCCTTCTTTAAAAGAGAGCAAGGTTTTCTCTCATGTACTGGGAAATGTCATTCTTTGTCTATGCAGTAACACAAAAACATCAACAATGAACTTGAAGTAGAAAAGTCAATTATTGTACAAATTACTTAATCCTTTGTAGTTGTCCTTCATGTAATAAACAAATCTTATTTCTGTCCTATACACTATTTAAAGGCAGTGCTTTATGGGGGATATTCTAAAACACATCACATAACCTTTGCTGTACCTTGTATGTTGTTTTTTGCTTTCCCTCCTGAGAAAAGGTAGTGCTGCCTTGCAAAGACAGATAAGATGGGACAGAACTGATTCACTCTGCAGCTACAGATTAGTCACTTAAACCTCCCCAATTTCCAGTCTGCCCATGTGTATAATGGGGCAGCTCTGCCCAGGATTGTTAGGAGGATTAACTAAGTGGCACTGAAAGGCTTTGAGATCTGCTCAGCAAAAATTATTTCTATAAAAGTGCATGTGCATAAAGTGCTAATTGATGCCAGCTGGCCTTTCATCCTGGGCAGCAAAAGCAGCTTCTTACCACACACATTTCCTTTAGTGGGCACCAGCGGCATATTTTTTTTATTTCTAAATTCCTGGGGTTTGCCTTAAAACATACAAACCATTTGATTTTCAGGAATACTCCATTAGGAGATTGATACAGCAATGTATTTCAGAAATTACCTTGATTAACCTTGCACAGGCAATAAGTGTAAACATTTTAACACCTTTCAAACTGAGAAATGAGCCCCATTTGCAGTGCACAATTCTAGATTCAGCAATTTGCATCTTAGAGCGTGCAGTGCCCTGTTCATTTCCTAGAAAAACCTGACAATCAATTTACAATGGCACTTGAAGCAGAAAGCTGCTGTTCCTGAACTGGCCTTATATGACAAGGCAGCATCAAATGAAGATACATAAGTAATTATTTCTAATTTCATTTTCTCTCTGTGCTGCAAACAACTATGTTTTCTGGAGCCCCTCCCTCAGCTGCAGAAACTTGGAAATGCTCCACCTGCTTATGTTTGCTGATAGACGCCAGAGGAATTTTCACTTCATCTGTTTCACAGATGCTCAGACTCTTTTCTCAAGACAAATCATACAAAAATGTCTCAAAATTAATTAGCAGGACTTTAGTCGGCACGACTGTGTGGCTGCACATAAAGTAAAGCTCAGACAGCTCTTAAGAAATTGAAGCTCTGGAATGAGTGTCTGGGACCTTAACAGCACTTATTTAAATCTTCCTGTTTGACACATTTATAGTTTTTCATGTAGTCAAAAGGGCAAAGGGGTCGGTATGCAGAAAGCTGCTACAATGTGAGAAACATCATGAACTTCTATAACCTCTTGTACTTATAATGACATGAAGGTAATTGCTAATGGAGAACAAATATGCAATGTAATTCAAAGACAGAGGAAAAGTATGCAAAGATCTCTGTAATCATTGTCTCTGTGTCTCACTTCAAAATAAAATTCAGTACCTTACTGAGGAGCTACCTGAATAAAAAATAATCCTATGAAATGTGTTGCAATATTATCATATTTAATTGAAAGATGCCCCTCCTTTGGCCATTTGCCTGACAGTACAAACATCAAGTGGGGCTCTTGACCATGCCAAGCCTGCTCCTCCCTCCCTGCTCTTCACCATCCCCAGCAAGGTCCCCATCATGCAGCCGAGCCACAGGCAGAACATGAGGACTTGACTGCAAAATGAGGGCATGCTAACAAATCTAAAGAGACAGCAAGAGTGCCTCGTGATAGTTCACAAGGCTCACGCTACCAAGTCCGGGGGATAAATTACCTAAAATTCTCTGGTTGCACACTAGACTCTCTGGGAGTCCTCTAGTGCCACAGGGAAGGACCCAAATTGCAACCCTCTTGTCCAAAACGCTAGGAATTTAATTGCCACTGCATAAACTCTTGTTGAGCTTATTTCAAAGGGCCACAAGTCACCAATGTCTGACTTCAGGCCTATTGTCACATGCAAGTGTCCCTACAAGGGACAGGAAGGGGGATCTAAGGAATGCGATGGCTACTCTGGCCACCTCTCTACCCAAGGCCACACCAGAGAGCTTTTGCTTACTTAGGAAGGGCTACTTGCTGTTGGCTTCAGTTATCAACAGGACAAAGGCTCAGAAAAGCTGCAGGTGTGCACCCCATAGCCCGCAGGCACAGGCAGTTGCCCATTTTGGGGATGCTGAGACAGCTGGGAGCACACATGGGACCCTTGGGACTTGTCCCATACTGGCCCTCCACAGCCAGGGCCAGGGTCAGAACCCGCAGTCAGAGAGCAGTGGCCAGCAAGGGCCTTGAGGCCCAGGACAAAGCCAGACATGTCCTCACTCTCCTCCGTACCCAGATGGCAGCGGGGGGCACCTGGCCCTAAAGGATGGAGTCACTTGAATGTAGAGAACACACAAAAAACATCCCTGCTGCACTCAACATGGCCAACAGCTGCCAAGGAACAGCAGAAAGCCCCACTACAGCCCTGAGGCAGAGCCCAAGGAATGGCTTTGGGAGCTGACAGCCATGCTGGGCCGAGGGCAGCCCTGTAACCAACCGGTGTAGTCAGCATCCCCAGGGAGGTACACTGATATCCCAAATCTGTGGCCTGATCAATTCCTCTTTATTTATTTACTTATTTAACCCAGGCTCGCTTGCTTGGGACAGTACCTCATACGGAACCTGAAAAGTTGACACAACTGCAGCTGCCGAGCAGGACCAGGACACAGGAACCCCACCATGTGTTTTCCTGCCCATCTTTTACTTAACGACCCACAAACAAAGCAATTTTTAAAAGGCCACTTTTGCACCTTAGGTAGACATGCCCGAGAGCATTCAGTGGAGCACCACGGCAGCATGAGGCAGCGGCAGCTGTGCCCAAGGAGCTGGGGCTGGGCAGGAGGTCAGGCCAGCGAGTTCCTTGGGGGCTGTAGCCACTCAGAGAAGCTCCACGAGAGGCACCACCCTGCCAAGTAATGCTCAGGGGCTGCTGGGGTGCCATTCACAACCCCTGAGCTCACTTGGTGGAAGGGCCAGGAGCTGGGACGCACGGACACGCACAGGCAGCACGGCATGGGGCTGTCTCTGGAGATGTGCCTTCCACTCAGCCACTGACTGCTGCCCCACATTAAACTCCCTTCAGAGCACAGCTACAGCAATTGCCATACACCAGCCCCTTGCTCTGGGACAAGTGCCACCCTGAAGACGCATGCTGTCTGCATATAACTGCCAACATTGAACAAAAACCTATATAAGCAGATAAGGAAAGTCTCACAGAACAAAAACCTTAGAGCAGTTCATCAGTAAGTCACTGGTAATTAAAGTCATTCAGTTTATCCACACTATAAGGAAGTCCTGTAAACTGTTCCAAACTTAAATTACATATACAATATATTTCTTAGATGTGTATCATTTTCCCCATTTCGGAATGCAGAGTGCCACAATTTATTTGGCCTTGTATGAAAGCCTGCAAATGCAACTCAAGACAAAGGGTGAAAACACACCTTTAAATTACTATTACACTGTTTCATAAAAATCATTTCAAGAATTACTTAATATTTTTAACATTTCTGCCTAATAACAAATGACAAACAGCACTGGTTCCCATAGGCTGTATTCAATTACTTTGATTTTATTAAGAGACTGCTTTCAATCAGTAAGAACTCCAAGCCACATGTCAAACTAGAACGCCAGATTCTCAAATGATATAATTTACTATGGCAGTTCAGTTAAAGGAAGTGTGCCAATTTATACCATAGCAAAGCCAACCCAAAAACTGCATTCCATTAATGATAATTCCCATTGGGATTCTGGCCACTGTGGTTACATACAGCTGACAAAGCTGAAGTGTATTATTGCACCATTTGTAAGAATGTGTCAGACATCAGCACAGGGGAATTACTCCCAGCCTACAGAGAATTCAGTCAAAAAAGCAGTTTCCATAAAGAACTAAAACCAGTTTGTTTTCTGCTCATGCTGTTCCAAAGAACACTCAGAATCAACTTCAATGACATTCTCAAAATAATCACAACACATGCATATTATCTTACCTGATCTCATTTTCTGTTTTCCTTATCTCTCCCAATTTACTACTCAACTGTACAAGTCTTTAGGAAAACCTTTCTCTAATCTTGGAGAAATTAATTTAAATCTGTTTCTGACTTGAAACTTGCTTTCTCCCCTTTTGAAAAATAAATTGGGGGAGGCACAAACCCACAACAAACACTGAAATAAAACAAGTGTCCAAGGATGAAAAAAATCCCATCAAATTACTACTAATTGACAAATCTTTCTCAGCAAACAGGTCAGTGAATCTTCAGTGAACTTTATACAAGTACAGTTATAAAGAGACTTTTAACTTGCTCATCTTCCAAAATTTGCTCATTTAAGTTAGTTTCCTTCTACTTTAAATGTTTGTGTATGGACATCTATTAAATGTATGGTTATCTACATCTCAGGTTTGGGATTATAAAGTGCAGGTCAGTGCCATGCCATTTAAATCTTGAGAGCACTTTAATCAAAAGATCCTGTCATCCTGGCCTAGCTGATTAACTCAGTAATTCTTTTTCCTCACTGTGCTACACTCTAGCACTCAGAAAGCAACCCTAATATCTAACAGGCAAATAAACATCAGCTTCCAAAAAGGGATGGACCAGACCCTCGATGGATATTCTGTTCCATCAAAGTTAACAGGGCACTACCAATTCAACATTAGGTTTTCATTCACTGATAAAATGTGATAAACTTAATTCCAAGTTTACATTGCTGTGAAATTCAGTATTTTAGTTCTGTGGCAATATGTATCATTTAATAGGATCTTGCTGTGAAATGACTATAGGTGAATACCAGAGATTCTTGGGTTAGTAATACAAGGGACGGCCTTAACCTAGGAGTACTTACTCATTTTCCAAACCAGGATGTTTCCTTGGATTTTAGCCTTCTGATTTTGTTTGCATTTTTGTTATGGAGTCTTTCACGCATTTTATATAAACAAAGTAGTGTTTCTGTAACCATCTCTTGTTTTCATTCCGTTCTTGATAGAAGAAGTTTCTGATGGACTTCTACTTGAACCAGTGGAATTGGAGAGATCTCACTATCCAATCCATGGGGTTTCAGAGAAATGTATAAAAGGCAGTGAAAAATGAAAACCTTCCCTTTTTTTCTGTTCACATTCACTTTGTGTGTGTGTTCATTTCGTGTTCTCTAGTGACATCAGACTGTAAATTTTAAATTTGATCTGTCTCCTTTCTTCCTTTCTTTGAGGAAAAAAAAACCAAACAAAACACCCTCATGCTTCTGTTGCACCTGTTATCCCTATATAACCTAGAGTCTCAGAGAAGAAAGCTTATTGAATTACCCACCAGCCTGAAGTCAAATATTCACAGTAGTTTACAAAAAAGGTAACTGATCAGCAATACATAACATGCATCAGGACTTAAAGTTGCCCAGAAGCATTGTGATGATTATTGTTATGAACCTCTAATTAACTATGCAAAGAAAAAAAATCTTTTAATGAAATAAATAAAAGATGTTATTAGTCTCAGACACTGATGTCCAAATCCTGGAATGAAAAAATTTCTTTCTCTTCTGAGCCAATGTATTTATACATCACACTGCATTGCAGACTATATTGCCATAGTACAAAGAGAACAGGATTACTCCTGGAACTAATAGAAACAGAGGTGGCTCAAAGGACCTTCTTTTCTCTTATGACATAAAGCATTTTGGACTGCAACATTAATCTACATTCCAGCAGCCTATGCACCTATGGACATGGCCACTGGTACCTCATCTGCAGGAGAATGAATCTGTAATCCAATTTCAGCCTACTTGCTTGCCAATGTCATTTGCTCCAGTGGAAAGCTTTCAGCACAGAGGACCGGCCCCAAAATAAGTACTGCTGGGTTTGGGCATAGTACATCTGTAAGCAGAGATTACAAATTCCCAAGAAGGCTCATTGTTGGCTCAAACTAGTGTGAGTAGTGGGTACTCAGTGCCAAATGCAAATTTTGCAGTATTCTAATGGAAATCAAAGAAACAATATCCATGGCTTCAGGGGAAGAGCCACACAGAATACCTTCACAGAATAAGCACACATGCCTTTGTTGTGAAAAAGCACATCTGAAAAGATCTGCCAGCACCTCTCCCAGCACATTTCATGCTGGTGAGTGGGGAGGTGCCCATTGCAACAATACGAGGGAGCAACAACCGCAGAACCAGAAGTTTTTTGATTCTGTTAAAGAATAACTTCATATGCTATGAAGGAAGGGTGTCCCTCCTCCTAAGAGCCAGCTCACAGCAGGGTCCCTAATGTCCCAAGAGCCACGGAGGAGCAGCAGCTTCCTGTGTTCTCCAGCAACAAACCACAGCTCCATCCTTACGTTGCAAGAGCCGCACAAAGATGGAAATATTTCTCAAGGACACACTAGAACAAAACAATTGACAGTGACTGCAGCATCTGCTCAGCGTAACCAATATAATAAATTTCAATCTCATTTTAATTTTTATATGTCTAAAGCTATTAGGTCTTAGATATTTGAACTTTAATTATTATGGAAGCAATTAGTTCCTATGACCAGAAGGCTTTGCCTGAACAATTGCAATGAGCACCATATTTTCTACAGCATAGAAAAAAAAAAAATACCCTGACACATCTGTAGCTATCTAGGACCTTGCAAATGCCACTGTGCTTCACACTGGTGTCCTGGCTTTGTGCCAGATTGCAAAAGCTGGAAATTACTGGCATAAGCTATGTGACATTGAATATACGTGTAATTGAAGATTATCTCCTAAGGTATTCTGTAAATTTAGAAATTCAAAATTTAAATATTTCCTGCTGTAGAGAGATTAAATTGGTTCTGAATATTTAAATATTCTTTCAGAGAAAACTATTTTGGTACATTATCTCCTACAAAGACAGCTATAATTAAACAACAGCTCCAAGTACCCTGAAAAGTGTTATTTCTAAAACGGACAAAAAAACTTACATTTGTGTTTCAAGATATGGAAGTATTCTATGGAGCTTTGTATATCAAAGGAATTCCATTAATATATATTGCTTTTTAGTACCTTCATTCAATGCATTACTACTTAATAGAAGTATGCATTTTAATTTTCATCATCTTTTTCAAGTTTTTTTACACAAGTTTTCCCCTTGTGTATTTTATCCACAGCACAGTGTGCCCACACAGCCTTCCCCCGAGCTCTGGTGAGCTGATCTGACCTCTGCAAACAGGGCTGCTGGCAGAGAACAGCAGATGAACAGCAGGGGACAACAAAGTTGTTTTAGAAGGGGTTTGGGGATCTTCCTGGTTCAGAAATACTAGAGAAGTTCAAGTCGTACACAGTAAAGAGTAACTGAGCATTCACCTGCACACCGTGTCTGGCCTCCTCAGCACCTCACAAGCTTCCCAGTTGCTTCTACAAGCAAGGGTGTAAATTCAGGAATGGACAGTACTTGTTTTTAATCAAGGCACAAAGAGCATTTTTAATTCCTATATGTTGGCATTTTACACAGTGCTCTTTGAAGGCCAAATATTATCTCTTCCATAACTAAATGAAATATAAACTGTTTAGTGCCTTGTTTTACACTAAAAGATTTGACTTAGATTACTTCTGCTGATAAATACCATTTGCTAACAAAATCAAGGGCCGATGACTTCCAATTCAAGTTTTTGTTCAATCAAAGGCAACTCATAATGTCACAGCTCTGAAGCCAAAGGAAGTTCTAGATTCCAACCAACGGGATTTCTGTTTAAGTTAAAAACATTTTCCCAGGCTCCATATCATGCATTGTCACCCACTTTCTTCACTGGGACCCAATGCATCCACTACAAAGGCAGAACTACAGCAGTAAGAAGAAATGTAATGTACACAACGGTTGTGCAAGTGATAAAATATATCCAGCAAGGGGAGGAGCAAAGCATAACATGCCAATGGATACTGTGACTTTTTATACCCTTGCATTTTCAAGGGGATTTTAATGTTCAGGGGTTATTTTCTGCAGTCTACTGCCAAAGAAGATGGGCTTGGACACATATACATCTGAGCAAAGTCTGGCTAACCCAGTGCAACCTTTCTGCTCTTATTTCTTCATGCAAGACAAAGCAGTGCTGGGAATAGGTCTCTTCACAAAGCCTGGGACCCCGAGCCCCGCTCCGATGAACTGAGGAGACCCCCTCAACACAAACTGGCAGCACTGGGGCAGGGGGACCTCTCTTCCCAGGTGCCCGGTCTGTCTGCATGGTCTAGAGCAGCTGGGAGCCTTCCCATGCAGCCCAACAAGTAGGGATGACAGTCCTCCATTCCTCCCGGGAGTGTGCACACACACACAGCTATTTTCAGCGTATTTTCGCACATCTCTATGAAGCCCAACTCACTCCCTGATCTTCCCGACAATATGCCCTCCCTCTGGAAGCAAACCCAAGGGAAACACAGGGAGTGGGCCCTGCACCCAGGGTATTTCCAGCCCTTTTCTGGCCACAAACATGCAGGGCAACTCCCAGAAATCCTCCCTGTCGCCAGTGCTCTCCTCCAAGGTGGCGGTCTTATTCTTTTTATGGAGCTCTTTAAAATTATTTCAGAGACACTTTTTTAATGAAAATCCAAAAGGAAACCGAAGCAGGCAAAACTGATTTCTTCTAATTAATATACATATATTCAGAGCAATGTTGCTCCACTGTATGCAGAAAACAGACATATACTTTCTTCTATGAAGGTAGCTAAAGCAGAAATGTGAAGCTGACTGCAGTATATGACCATTTTTAGATGGGATGTAAGAACTTCCTGAATAACAAGATGTCCTTTACTTGAACCATGGCTTCAAAAATGTCACCAGTGCTAATGCTAAGGAAAAAACAAATACCACCAACATATCTGACAGGACATAAGACATAACTTCCACTGCTCTTGGTATACATTATTCTTACAATGCTACTTTTACAAGTAAGCAAATAAAAGTTATGCCAAAATATATCCAACACAGCAAAACTGAACACTGCAGAAGATACTATTTAAAGCAGGCTCAGTTAAAGATTAATTCAATTGCTTTAACCAATTTCTATTCTCCACCTAAGACTCCTGGACATCAGGAAATGAAGCATTACGATGCTTTAACAACCTTCTGCACTTGCATTTACCCTTCATATTTCTATTAGATCCTCTGCACCCATTTAAAGTATAAATTCTCACTGACATAAATGGATTTCCCATGCATGTAATTAAAAAAATCATATGCAAGAGAGACTCTTAAGCTGAGAGCAGCCAGTGTCAAACACCCTGCAGTGCGTGCTGCCTGAGGGCTGCTGCTGTCCTGCACAGCTCATCCCACTTCACTGACAGTGGAGCCCACAGCAAAACTCTCAGCAGCTTCATAGGTACAGGAACTTACCATATGGGCATGTTTTGAAATAGAAATGAGCACATGCAACTCTCCATTTTCAATGTTAGAACAAGATTCAGCCAATAAAGTCACGTTTCAAGGTTTCTGCAAGCAGTTTACTCTTCCACAACTTCAGGATTGATCTTTTTTTTTTTCCTTTCATTTCTGTAACACTAAATAAATAAAAAGTAAAAAAAAAAACACTTCATCTTTATATAGAACACTTGTTGGGTTATTAGTTTATTTGATGCACTTCACCTTTGGAAAACACATCATTAAAGCCTCTGTATCTCTCACCAACCAGCACTATATCTAAATATAGTGAAGCTGCTAAGTTTTGCCCCATGCAAGAGTTCATGTGTGTCCTTTTGGTTCATTTTATGAGGGGAGAAAGAAGCAGAAAAACAATCTCTCAGTTCACAACACAAAATAAGTAATGCTTAAGGATAACACTAGAAGGCCTTTAGTAAAGCAAGAAGAAATAAAGCTCTGTGCTTCTGACCCAAATTACACATGGTGGAAAACAGCGGGCTGGGGAGTGATGGTACAATTAGCTTTTCTCACTTGTTTAATTTGCTTCTTTATTAAAGTTAATGGTCATCTTAATATTACAGGCCTACAAAATGGTAATGAAGACCAGGCAGCTAGCGGGACTTGTATTTATAATTGCACTTAAAACAATCATCCTTGACCATTCAATGGATGCAAAAAGAGCACTTTTATTAAGTTTTATAAGGATAAAGTGAGGTGGTTTTAAGAGTATGTGCAGCTTCCAATCAGCTATGGTTTCAGTAGCTGAAAGAGCAATAAACGTTCAATGGGAAAAGGCTTTTTGAACTATTTGTGGAAATTTAAGTAAAACACAAGACTTTTAACTACCCATTTACGTCATCTGGATTTTACCATCCCAGAAAGACTATGGATACATTTTCAGACATTTTGAGTCAATAGGACATAAAACCAGTAAAGAGCCCCATGGTCTCTGCGTACTGATATGAGAGACAGTGTTCTTGTTGCATTTTGTCTGATTCAGTATGAAGACACACAGAACCAACCCGTGACAGTAGCACAATTACAGGGCAGCAGAGGGAAGCCACTCATCCACGCTTCAGTGATCCAGAGCAAAAACCTAGGGGGTGGGGAGCAACGAAGGGGAAGAGGAATGAGGCTGGAATTGCCACTACCAAAGCCATGCTGTATGGGCCGTTTGAAGCTGGGAGGATGGCTCATCAATTCAGACATTTTTAGCAATTTAGAATGCTGAATGGCCCCCAGGCCCAGCAGATGGGGAGCATGCTGTGCCCCTGAATGCTCAAGTGGTAACAGATTTGGCCACCACCACGGCTGAGCTAATTAGGATAGGACACCAGTGGAAGAGGTTGCATAGGCCAGAAATGCTGGAGAAGACAGCTTGGTAAAATCTGGTCTAGAGGGGGAAAAGTAACAACATTATAAGTTCTAAAAATGCAATGACCAATAAAAGCAACAACACAGCATTACTAAGTTTGCTATAGAGGCATGGAGGGTAGAGTAGAAATGGGGTATTTTGCAAATATGTGGTAAGACAGTCCTGCTGCAAGGCCTTTGCAATCAAAATTAACAAGGCAGAAAACCAAAACCAGTCAGTAATATCTGAGAAGACATTATTCCTAAATGACTCTCTTACACAAGGAATTAGAATCAGGCCTAGCAGGGCAATTTTAAGACAATGTCTCATTTCTTTAATATGTATCCCAATGAGAAACATTGTAATTCCAAAGATCATAATTAAATCTCAATCAATATTACTCTCTATTCATCCTATAAGCTTATTATGAGCTTTTCCCTTGCAGACCAAGCTTCCAGTCTCTGCTACACTGCTGTACATACTATTGCTCAAAATGTGAGAATTTCACATGCATGGAGATTGATTAGTAGGGCCCACAGGTGATGGAATTGTCTCTAATGGTGAAAGCTACTGTTGAGAAAAGAAGAAAAATGGGGGAAAGACAGAGACAAAGAGAAAATGAAACTTATTGGCAGTAGCCAGCAAAGCCAGGAGAAGAGCAAGGACAACAGGCTGTGGCTTTGCTGAAGGGGCCAGAGCACCTGCCTGCTGTGTGGGCAACCACAGGTCAGGGCCTCTCAGGCACTGCCCAGCTGTCCCAGAAAACACCCCAAATCCAGTTCATAGGTTGACATACATGCACCAGCATCAGGTGTGCCCCAGAGTTATACCAGTCAAGCTTGGTGTCCAACACTGACACTACACTGGTGCCACAGAAGCCCAGCTGTGGCCTTGACCTCACTGTCTCACAAGCCTGCAGCAAGCTTAGTACAGGAAGCACTTTCTTTCTGCCTCAGGAGTCAAGCTATTAAGCTACTCTGAAAGACCAAACTCCATTTATTTATGTTACTTCTTGTCTACTTTTAGATCTCTATCCATATATGCAAGACTTGGTTTTAAAACACCATTACCACACAAATGCCATTTATACAAATTGTTAAACAAGACTTTCATCCATCTTAAACTAAGATACACCATGGAAGTTTCCACATCATACCTTCCACAAGGCCTGAATTAATAAGCTCACCAAGTCAATCCAATAAGGCAGGCAAGCAACAAGTCTTATCACTAAAATATATTTTCCCATTTCATAAAAGCTTACTCTTAAATTATTTGCACTGTTTATGCTCCTCTCGGCCTCCTGGGCTGCTGAGAAAAGCTTGTCCACTGGTGGGAACTGGAGGAAAAAAGATTGACTGACCCAGGCAAGCTACTGATTATTCAGCACTGACTTCACTTTGAAGAGTATTCCAATAAAAAAGAAAAAATTGAAACCTACTACACCACTTTAAAAATTTCAGACAGCATTTTTAACCTCTGTCCTTTTGCATTACTGCATCAGTGCCTGGAAAAGCTACAGCAGGAGAGAGAGAGAGTCATTTAGGCAGCTCCCTTCATGCCACCACCATGGCTCAAAGGGACAGAAATCAAGAAACGTTAGAATCAATATAAGCCAATTTGGACATTAAGGAAGAATAAACCACACAGAACTTAAACAAGATCTGTTAAAAGGCATGGAGAAAGCAGACATTTCTGAGTAGAGAGTAACTTATTTTCTGGAGTTACTCCAGATTTTGCATTTCCATCTGGTGGTACTTAGTGTTGTGGTCAATGACAAAGAGGTTTCCAGCTCAAACACAGGAGTGCCCATTTGACAGGAAAGACCTACAAGCAGGACAGCCACAGTCTAATTGAAATTCTTGGAATCTGAGCAAGAATGAATGCTTTTTCATATACACACATCTAAATCACACTCATACCCAAATGGAAAACATGCTCTACTAAAATAAAATCAAATCAAACCTGGGAATAAAACTGTGGTCCAGCTACTAACAAAAGATTTATTCTCACTCTTTTTTGTCTTTCCTCAGGAATGGGTGGTTTAGCTTAAGCTGAGACTTACCATTTGCAGGTATACAATATGCCAGCTGGGTTTTTTCATTCTTTGGAACAGCTGCCAACCTTAGCCCTTGGTGATCCAGCCACACCCATTGCAGGGAAGAGGCAGGATGCACACAGGTCCTCAACTGTGTCTCCCAGAGAAATGGCAGCTCTCTGGGCACTGCATCCCACTGCCTCGGCATCCTCAGCTGAAGGAGGACGAGAAGCTGCACCTCCTCTGGGGCCAGAGACCTGCCTCTCAGCTACTGTACACTGTGGTTCAAACAAAGTAGATAATAGCCCAGGAAAAAGCACAGAGGCTGAGTACTTTATTGTACCCAGAAATCCTGCTCTGGTTTGGGCTGTCTGCTGCGTGGGGCTGCACCAGCCCAATCCCAGGGTGCATGGCTGGCACTCCCCATTTGCAAACAGGGCTGGTGGCGAAAGGAGGTGAGAAGGGGGTGAGAAGGTGCCCCTTGGGAACTACAGACTCCGAGTCAACCTGTCTGACTGAGCAAGCAGCACTGCAAGCTCCCAAATACGTGCACCTAAAGCTCTGTGCTGCAAATCAGTGTTAACACTATCCATTTCTCCTGCCTGGGGAAACCATGCCCATAAGTCTAGAGGGTAGGAAGGACAAGCACATGCAACCCAAGCAGGCAGCTATAGATGTGCAGTTACAGAAGGAATGAGTCTTAAGTCTTCTGCTATAAGTAAAAAATATATTTTAGAAACCATGATGGCAAGAAAGTTGCATCAGATGTGGAACTGGACAAGAAAGAAAAGCTTTCTGACTTTTTTCAGTTGTTTAACTTTCCAGATTTGGTGGGAGTTCCCTCTAGATTACTTCAAACTAGATATATCCCTGCTATTCCTAAAACCATCCCATTGAATTACTAAATGAGATTAGATCTAAGCGAAAAAGTTTTGTTTCTTCAAGATTCAGCACCTAACTGCAAATGAAAGCAAAGAGAAGCCTGCCTTGTGATCCAAGGACAAGTAAAAGAGCAATCACATCAGAAAACCAATGCCCAGACCTCTGAACAGCAAAGCAACTGCATGTGTCAAGTTCCCATAACAAGATGGTGCCAGCTGAGGCTTATGTTAAAACTCTGCAATAAAATTAGATGTCTGGAGCCTCTGTCAGAAGAATGATGCTATCTCATTAATGGGATTACATAGAAAAATTGGAAGGATTTCAGTCAAGGGGAATAAAATTATTAAGGATCAAAAGAGCATGACTCATGAAAGCAAGTAGAAACTGGATGCTGTGCTCTTGCCTGAAAAGCCCAAGTCTCAGAACGAGACAGGCCTGGTGGCACCAGCATCACCAGAGCATCTCCTCCCTTACACCCGGAATAACAGGAATAGATCAGAACTCCCAGAGCAAAAGCTCATATTATAAAATTCTAGCTTTTTTATGGCAATACTATTATTGTATCACTCAGCAAAAAACTAATAATCAGAGGGGAAAGAGGACAGGAAAGTTAATTACCTATAAACAGCTGGCAAGAAGAACACATTTAGTCAGGAAAAAAGAGGTTGTGACTACAGATACTGGGTAAAATTGAAGCCTTTCACTTAGTAACAGGAGAGGCTTTCTTAGCCACAGGAACAACATACATGTGGAATCATCTTTCTAAGGCAAGTACTGAAAATCACCAAGAGCTGAGTCACCTGAAGGGGGCCTGGCCACTACCCCAAAACCACCATCATTAGATGCCAATACTGACAGGAGGTAAACTAGCTAAGGGGAAGGGGAGGAGAAACTGTTCAGGAAAGAAAAGGAGAGTGTTGTGGTAGCAGATGTTCCCTAGTCAGCACTACTATGTTATACTGCAGGAAAAGTAAATGAATAAATAAAAGAGATCTAAATATAAAATGAGATTCTCTTCACTGATGGGTTCAACATCTCTCTGCAATTCATCTTTTCCAATTGAAGGACTGTAAGTTGAATAAAAAGCTTCATTTAAATTCTATACACATTCACAAAGATAAACTGATTTCAGAAAGCATTATTATGCCTGACCTCTCTCACTGGGGTGAAAGCCAGATACTTTGTGAACCATTTTGGTCATAGCTAATATTCCCTAAAAATTCATTAGATGCCAACATAAGGAACAAAAAGCATCACCATGGAAGAGCACATGCTGCAACCTACCACACAAAGCATTTTAGGGTCTCTTCCCCTGCATTCCTCTGCATCAGCATGGGGCAGCTCTGCTTCAACACCCAACAGCAGAGTCCTGTTCCTGGATATTGTGACAGGCAAAGAGTCAAACACTTGGGAAGTGACACTTCCCAAGAAGAAATTTTGCTGAGGAAGTGCCAGACCTGGAGGTGCCCAAGTACAGTATGCCAACAGAAGCAGGGGAACACACAATTTCTTGTGAAGAAAGCAGTGTCTTCCAGACCCACCTCTCTCACATCAGATCCCCCAAGGAAGAGCGTGTGTGCATCCATTTGTGCACACACACCGGCAGGGAAGGGCTTTGGGATATTTACTTGCACTTTGGATGTTCTCCAGTACATGTAGCATCAAGCAACAGCTCTTCTTGAGTCAATACTTTACAGAGCAGGGGAGTCTGAAGCCCAGTTCTCTCCATTTTCACTAAGACCCTCGAGGGTAGCTGGATACTCCCTACAACTGGCAGCCAGGCTGGGTGAGGGGAATCTGTTGCCAAGCCCCAGCTGGCAGCACAGGCCAAACTGGTACCCAGCTCAGTCTTCAAGGCTGCCCATGGCTCTGCAAGGCCAAGTGAGCTCTGTGATCAAGGAAAATGACTCCAAGAAAAGATGCAAACAGAGGAGATTGGTTTCCTATTTTTATATGGTTTCTTACCACAGAAGAATACACTCGAGGCTCTTAAGCCATTAAATTTTCGAAAGAGGAATAGCTTTTGAAGAAGCTCTGCTTTGATGTAACTGGGCAAATTGATCTTGTTGCTTCACCAAATCATGACATAAGTCTCCTGTCCCACCTTTTTCCTTTTTTATCTTAAAAGCCCCAAACAAACAAAGAAAAAAACCCCAAGCAAACTAACCTTGAGTTTTAAGACACAATACCAGCCCTTACAGAAATAATGTGTTTACAATAAGCAGTGTTCTTCATAGGCTATTAGAAATCCTCCACAATTTGCATTGTGACACATAACCCAAACCTTTTCCTCCTGAAGCCCAAAATTTCTGGTCAGAAATGCTCAATGACTTTTTTGATTCAGAAACTTTATAGTAACAGTAGCAGTTAATGGAATTTCCAGAACAACAGCAATGACCACGTTGGTTACTTTGAGCTCTTTAGAGTTCTCACAAACACATAGGACCCCTCTCCACAGTGGTCTCATTCCTTCAGTTTATACTTCTGAGTACCTTGCATCCAGTGTGAGTCCGGGTCTTCATGAGGGGAGTTGTGGTGCACAGCTCAATGGCTTCTGGTTCATGGAAGATCACTGTCGGGAGAGGCTCTTTACGAAGAGTTAGGACATTCAACTTAGTCTTTAACATGGTCTGAAAGTGCTAAACAGAAAAAGAAAAGAGATTACCTCCAGTTTGAGGGCAAAAAAATGAATTAATAGCTGGATATGTCTGCATGTTTCACTCACTGTTCAATGCCTTGCAAGCTTTCCTGGGGAGAGTTAACAAATTCTATAACCTGAGAGCATTCTTTACTATCAGCAATGTGGAGACTGTTTTTAATTTAAAAATATATACACACACAGGTCCTTGCTGTTCAGGTCTGTGCTTTACATGAAGAGAGTGTCTATTCAACATTTTTTATACACAGGTGTGTATACAACGGGGATGAATCAACTATTTAGATACTATGCTGGTTTTCTGTGGATATTTGTCGATATGAATATTCGTCGATATGTAGTATTAATTAGAAACAAACTTGCTATTAATTCATAAATACTTTATCATGTGCCAACTGAAAGCCTATCAATATGCTTTTATAACCATTTAGTCCTCAGTTCATCAGTGTTTAGGTCTAATAATTGTTATGATACTGGAACTACAGTACTTCAAACACTCTTAGAAATATGTTCAAGACATATATACTAACAGTCTGTGAAAACAGTACTTGTTTACCTATTTCACACATGAAGTTACATCCTGTTAACAGCAATACTTTAGGACCTCTGTGGTATTTCTGCAAGCATTCAAGTTTTTATCCCAGTGAAGCACTCATATCATTTTTCATCTGCTCATCTTACATGTTACCCCATTCACTCTCCCAAACACAGCTTCATCAAAAAAGTACTCCATTTAAGATGATTAAACAGGAAAGAATATTCTTTGACATGTTTCTGAAGACAACAGAGCTCTTTGACAGCTAGGATTACTAAACTGACTGAGAAAACCTACTTCATTTTACCTTTAGGTTGCAATTAACAGGCTTTTATTTGGAGTTTCCTAGGCCTCTCCATTAAGTTGCTAGCAAAGGCTGAAGAGCAGCTAAAAAGCCATGAGAAGTACAAAGCAAGCTGAAGGTTTGAGATGCTATGTTTGAAGCAGCATCACTGAATACCAGATGCAGTGCTGGGCTTGCTGGTGCCACTGACTAACTGCTGTCTACTACAGCTTGACTTGCTTTTATCTACAGGCTCAGGGTCTGCTACCGTGCTGCTGAGGTTGTATTTCTGGAGGAGAAAATATGCAGAAGGCAGAGGGTGCTGGAGCTCAGGTCCAGCCATGCACAGGTCACTGTGATTTCCCCTGCGACCGATCCCTTTTCAAGCCTGGAGAAATGCTGCCTCCAGGGCTTTCTGCTCATATCTTGTGCATGCAGGGGATGGGAGAGGAAGGCAGAGATGGAAAAAAAAAAAAAGTAGTATTAACCTCACATTGTACTGTTTTCCAAGTGAGCCAATTTTGAATCAACAGAGATAATGGTTGTGAAATAATCAGGTTAAAGAACCTGTCCTAGCATTTAACTTTTCCCTCCCTTGAGTGCTGAAAGAGCTCTATATCCACAAATTATCTGTTTACAGGGCTTCTCCAGTGAAGAATGGTGCTTCCATTAGACAACAGATGTAAAAAACTCCATTTAGCCCTTCTGAGTAGTGAGCTTGGACCTGCAAAATGGTTGTTCTCCTCTGCTGACATCTTTATAAACTTCAATGGGACTACTGACAGAAAGAGCACAATTTGACCAAAATTAAGAAAACGGTGGCAATGATCTCTTTTTTTTCACGTCATAACAACCACATATACAATCTTAAACAAGGAAAAGCCTACTCTGTGCCTTACAAAGGCAATTCAATACTGAATGAGCAGCAAGTTGGAGCGGTTGGGTGCCAAAAACACTAGAGCACAATTGGCAGCAAACAGCTGATTAGTTGCCAGAGAAGTGCAGAAAGGATTGGGGGTGGACACAGAAATAGCCTTTTGCTTTGGCCCACAGGGCTAATGCAGACCACGCTGTGTTCCCTGCACAGGTCATGTGATAGCTGCCATAAGAAAATCAAATCTCTGCCAGGAGACATCACGCAGGGAGCCCCCAAATAAGCACGTTATTTAAGCACATGCCTAGCTTTCACTATGTGAGCAGTCCCAGTAAAGCACACGTGGGTAGTCAATGGGATTATTCATGTGCTTTAAGCCAAGAACAGGACAAAGTGCTTCACTGAACCCATTTCTTGGGTTTCCACTCCAAACTGGCATCTCCTGCAGAAACTGTTGGCAAAAGGTGACCTGTAAGAGTAGCCAATGTATTTTTTGAGAAGAGGCATTCACTCTCCACTGCTGTGAACTCAAAATATTTCTTTAAAGTGCTTTAAATTCACAAAGTTCTTGAAAAGCATGACTTTGGCAATGCCGTGAGAAAAGTTTCAGGGAACATTATACCATTCATATTTCATGTGCCAGAACCACTAGGTTCATTTGGTGGCTCTTATACTGAAATCATCATCATCAGATTTTCTTAGCTGGCATGATCATACCAACAGGTCAAAACTACACATCACTCATTCTTTATCCATTTAGATGGTGCTACTGGTAGGACTTTATATTTGAAAGAAATGCAAGGAGCAACATAACAGCAAGCAAATGGCAGTAAGTTTAAAAATACCTTGAGCAAATGAAAATACCTTAAATGCCAAAGAAAGCATCAGACCTGTAATTAGCATTGTATTTTTCCTATTTGCTGAACATTGTATTATTCAGAGCAAAATTTAAGTAATGCTGCCAATAACACTGGACAATTATCTTAATTCAAACCCACAGTGTTGCTTATTCAAGGACTCAAGTTCCATCAGTTTATTTTGTTTAGTTTACCCATTTTAATGGCATCCTTTCTCACTGCAGATGAAAATCAAATCGTGCATAACTGGTAGCCCAAACCCAAACCAGGCTAAGACTGTCATTAGAGAGGTACTGCCTCCTGCCTCCCTGGTGACCCTCAAACTGATCCCTATTTCAATGAAAATCCTGCCATCACTCTTAGCTACCGGTTAATTGAACATAAGAATCAAGGACTTCTAAATTGTTTAATATTTTGTTATCAGCTCAACACTCACACATTAGGTCTAGACTAACTAGTTCACAACATTCAACTTGAAAATTTTACATGCTACATATTTAGTTCAAGCACAATTTCTGTTGCTGTTAAAACTAAAAATTAACAGCATTCGGGTTTTGTTTTAGTTTGTCAGCAAAAATACAGTCACTTCCAGAACTCAGGCCAAATATCTTGGAGAAAATAACTATGATTCCATGCAAGGAAACATGACTTGGAGGAGAAAATTACGCCCTGAAATTTGTAATAATAATACTCTTCATCTTCAGGTCTTGACAAAACAGTCATTGCTGTTCACAGTACTGAGTATTCAGCAGCCAAGCCTAGTGGATCTTTTAATTTTCATGATGGAAATAAAGGCCCAAATTCAAATATCTAAGAAAGGGTTATATATTGGATTGGAATATAAAAATAAATTTCAAGGAAGAGGGGACTGTAACTCATTGTAATCTGTAATCCAGCAACAGGAGATGAGAAAACAAATGCATTTTATGGCTAACTGGGTTGCAGCATGGTGAAGAAAAGTCATCAGCACTTTAGCCCTCATCCCCCATTCTCTCTTAACATCAGCATTACAATCAACACATGACTGCATAAACTGGCATCACATTTCCTGAAGACCTGTACTTGGCCGATTTTGTCAAAGGTGCACATTGAATCTGAACGCAAAGATGACAGAACGTTAACTTATGAAAAAGAGTTATTCTGAAAGTTCAAAGACTCTGAAAGAGGGATCTGCCAAAACAAGAAGCAGTCCTCTGGGCAATTCATCCTTCTACAGCACCTACAAAGGAATTCCCAGATGAAATCCATATTAGTGCATCAGCAAAAGATCAATCCCAGGGAAATTCAAAAATAATCTCTATAATTTACTATTTCAGCACCAGTACCTCTCTACTTCTGAAACCCATTTAGTTCTGGAATGAACCCAGAACTTTTCAATACCATCCTACAACAGGACAAAGCAGCCTAGGAGAGGAAAGACACAACCAAGCGAATTGAACTTCAAGAGAATTTTACAAAGCCCGAATGTTCCTTTTCGCCTGTTCCCAGTCGAATTTGACTACCATCATATCCAGTCTGTAGATAGATACAAGACGAGATGACAACACAATAGACCTTTAGCACTATGGTTACCCCACGAGAGACATAAGCGCAGCTGTGAGCTGAGGACCACCCAACCCCAAGCCTCCAGCTTTTCAGCAAGAAAAGAAAGAATTCTGATCTGTATGAAAACTGATCCACTTCAAGGCTTTGTTTTGTTTAAAGCCAATCTGTCCAGTACGAATAAATGCCATATCTGATCCATTTCTTGTTAAACAAATACTGCTAATACAGTTTAAATGCTTTCCCTCCCCCACATTAAACTATACTCTGTTTTATTTATTTATCCTTTACTAGCAGTTCATATAAACATTGTACTGAACACTACAACAAAACCCTCTGCAGAAGGGATGGAAGCAATTTATCATGATAAAGTCAGAAATCATCCCATCAGCAGCCTGCTCAGTAACACAAAATTGACTGGCATGCACAAACCCAAGACCATGTCACAACTCTGCTCAAGCAGACCCATCTTAAGTAACCTTCTAGAAACCAATCCAGCTCCAAAAATCTGGTTATTAAAAGCATATCTCATCTAGCATCAGAAGACCTATATTTTGCCAGCCTATTGAAACAAATTCATTCAATCTTTTTCAAGTAACAGATGCTATTTATGTGAAAAATTATATGTCTGAATTTATGTCTCTCAATCCAAAAGAAATGCCAACAATACAGAAGTGGTAAGACAGGCTTGCCTGCAGGCACCCTGTGATACATTTTGTAAGTAGAGGAGCTCGGACAGGCCCATGGCACTGCTTGGCATGAGTCAGTGGGCTGAGTCCCAAGGATCTTGGGACAAAGCATCTGGGAAATGGTGATCTACAAAACAAAATCAAATAACAACCAAAAAAACCAAAAGCGAACCAACCAAACTTGTCTCCCCTTTCCACATGTCCAATGACCACGCATGGTTGCAAATTAGAGACCAAACCACCTCTTCCTCCCTCATGTCCCCTGCTCCTCCCACTCTACCCAGCAGACAGCACAGGAGAGAGAAGGAGTGGCAGAGAGAGCTTGGGCATAGAAAGGAGTAATCTGCATTCGACGGGATAAGCTCTAATCTGTATGACAGGACAACAAGAAGATGGCATCAAAGCAAGCAGGACATTAGACTGGGGAAAGGAAAGCACCAGGAAAGGCAGCACTACAAGCAAAGCTGCCACACAGGGCCCCTCCTGGACTTCTCCTGCCATTACTAATAAGGGAGCTGAGGATAAAGCTCTGGTGGAAAAACCTGTAATATACAGAAATAATAGATACATGAAAGGAAAGGGGACACAAGACTGCAGATAGAAAAGCATAGGAAAACAAAATCAGCTTGAGTGTCAAAAAGCCTTCCAGCAAAGATGTTACTGGATCTTTGCATGCAAGCACTGAAAATTATTCCATCTCACGCTAATACCAGCTTCTTGGAAATATTCTTTTTCCTGTGGTCGCAAGGCATATCTCTTAAAAACAAACAACTATCAAACTCTCATAAATAGAACCTGTCCTCCCTATCAATAGCTGTGATCACACAGCTGCCTGTATGACGATGCTCACATTGCCTTGTTTTCTTACAAGTTTAAAGAATTTCTGTTTCCTCACAATTTAATTCATGTGAAACGTTTTGTTCTCAGACCCTGTGTACTTTGAGTTTGCTCTGGCTGAATGCCCCCGTTCTGTTGCCAAGCTTATGCGATTCCGATCAGCAGGATTGCTGCCCAAACAAAACACAGTCCCAGATACAAACACCCTCCAAACTGCAGGGAACTTCAGAGCCAGATGAGAATTTCATGACTGATCCTCTAACATCTCTCTATCGTCAGTCAAACTAAACTCCAACCTAAACAAATCTAAGTATACAGGATATGCAGAGACCAAGTTCCCAGTTTAGTCATAACTGCTCAGAACCTAAAGCCTCACCATAGAGATTCACATCACAATAGGAATGAAGGAGTCAATATTTCAGGACACCCATAATCATGAAAATAAAATAAGACCTCCCTAAGACATGAGTGGAGCAGGAAAAAAGTCACAGTACCACAATAAAAAGTTCTTTCATTAGTTTTTGCATTACAGTGCTTAAATTCCCAGGCTATTATTTCAGTGGAAATTAGGCATGTTGGATGGAAGATGAACGTCCAAATATATCTGTTTGTATTTGGGCTTTTACAGTCTTTTATCTACTGATGACTGTTAAAGGTATTTTGAAATAAGCTGTCGTTTCCAATGTCTGCTGTTCATGGCATATCTATTTTATAACAGAACATTTTTTTAGCATCAATAGAAATAAAGCATAAAAATGTTCACCAATATATCAAGAAAGCTGCTCTCATAAATAACTACTACCAAAATTTTGATCCCAGAAATCACTGTTAACTCTTAAATTCTAATAACTTTGTCACAACTGAACTAGTTCTGGAATTTTAAACTAGATTACAGTTTCAACGATACCAGAATTTCTCAGTGGAAGCAGAAGAATTTATCAGCTCCAGCACTTTCCAGAACAAATAGCAGTCAAAATACGAGTCCAAGACAAGGGAAATGCTTTTTTTAAAAAAAGAAAAAGTAGAAATAAATTAAGAAATAGGAGCTGACAAGAAAAGAAAGAACAAAATAGAACATGCAGCAGCATAGATACATCAAGTTCATTCACTTTGATTTTGAGCTGACCCCTTAGCTGCTTTCCAACATATTTTTCTCCTAACATGAGTTTCCAGTACATGTACTATTTGGTATAGTTGGCCCAATATTAAAACAATGGAATCCTGCAGCATGAAGGCGGCTGTTGCTTTTTCAATTTGCTCTTGGAGGCTTTCCAATAATTTCTGTGTCAGAGGATGCTTTAAAAAGTTCTTTCTCCTCACTCTGTGCCTGGCACAACAAGCCCATCTCAAACAATACCTGCCAGACAGCAACTGCATTCTCCAACGCAGCCCTTTCAAAACCAGCATTTCACTCTGTCACTCTTCCCCTTCATTATTTGCAATAAATCAATAACTTGGTAAGCAGTTATGTAGTTCAGTGACATCCCTCTTGCCTTGCTAAGACTTGTTTTCTGAGACAGGGATACGGACTGGGTGACAAAGGCACCTGCTACAAACAAGGAATCTGCCCTGATTATTTGCTAGAACATTTTGTTTAAGACTATGGAAAAACAAAGGATACAAATTCTTGACCAAAAAGGTTATGTATTGCTTAAATATAAATTAAATTAATTTCTGGTCTAATGAATTATTGTATTTACATCTGCAAAATAATGAGAATCCTTTCCTTCCTCTAAAGCTATTTTATCACTGAGGCCTTTGATGCTAATTTATAGCCTTGTCTTTTCCAGGTCAGAACCACCCCCAAGATTTAAGTCTGGCATTCCTGAGGGTCTCTGAGAAGGGGTCCTCCTATTTCCCATGGACACAAGCCATTGCCAGGGGAATGGACCTGCATCTTTAGCAAGTCGGCCTTTTTGGAAAGCCTTCATCAGGGTGTACCCCTCAGCCCTTGCAAGGGGTGAAGAAAGAAGCCTGGTGGCTTTAGTCTTCCCTCCCTCCACACATCCTCCTGAGCACCAGCAGTACATGTCCCACAGCATGCCCATGCTGTGTTTGCCCAGCACTACTGTCCCATCACAAGGAAACTTCCCCAGCCCTGACTACACTCACATTTCATCTCCTGCAATACTAATCCTTTCCTGCCTCCAACAGCAAATTATTCATAGTGGGGGAACTCTGCCAGGATTTATAGCTATACAAACCTTTGAGCAGACGATGCAGAATATAGACAAAAATTGGGTCCCACTGCAGTGCAGATACATAGCCACTACCCCAGGGCAACTTCACACAACAGGTCTTTCCACTTCTTTAAGCCGTGAATAAAAGTAGTACACTAGAGAGCCTGTATCAGAAATAAGGGAGTCTACAGAAGGTGATCAAAAATACCTTTCTACAAAGTGTCTCATTAATTCAGCAGAACTTTATAGAGTTGGATAATTGACAGGATTTGCACCAAGAAACCTTTACAAAAGAAAAATCAAACCAACTCATTTACATTCCTGTTTCTCCTGCAACTACCTTACTTGTTAAGCTGAGCCAAAGCAGCCAGATGCAAAATTACTCTGCTTTGTCCACTTCAGAATGACAGAATGAGTCACATAAAATGGCTGAGGATGGTGCTCCCCTTTGTTGAGGCCAGCAGAGCCTGTGGGCAGGACAGCCCTCCAATATCCACATCCTCCAGATATAAAGGTTAAATCACCATAGTGTTTTCAAGGTTTTTCCAAAAGTAATTAATCTTTTCTGATGCTTCCATTTTTCTGGTTTTCAAAGGACAATTCCTTAACGCTTGACGAGAGGGAGATTAAGCTTCTGACTTCTTGCAATTTAGTCATTCAAACTTGCAGATATTCAGAAACTCCAGCTTCTCTATAAAACCCCAGTTTCTTCCTCTTTACTTGCCAGCAAAGTTCAGATAATTTTGCAGAAGCTTAACTAATCCCTCGGCTGAGTATTAAGTTTCAAAACGCTAGTGGTTATACATATATATACATATCTACAGTTCTTAGAACAAAGAGGGGGGAAAAAACCAAGGAAGAAAAAGCAAATCCCTTCAGAAATGAAATAAAATATGCACCATGAGATTCAACCAGATGCCCTTATCCCCTCAAGGCATGGTTAATATACTATCTGCCAGTACATATGGGACCAATTAAAAAGAGCTAACTCCTCACACAGGCACTGCAGCGTCACTCTGGAGGAACCCACAATCCATTAAACAAACTCATTCCAAGTAATTCCATTCTGGAAACACGTGCTCATTCATAACCAAATCCCAGTCTTTAGGAATCTCATATGCCACGAAAAAACAACCCTGCCAGATATCTCTGGCAAAACAGTCTGAAGTTCAACAGGAACAGAACTACCCTCGTCTTCACTGCTGCTTTGCATGTGCTACTACATGCACCTCTATGAGAAATTACTACCACTTTTTAAAGAAGTAACTGTCTTGGTCTAACAATTCAACATTGCCAATGAAATTAAGCGCACTGAATGATGGAAATATTAAACTGTCTGATTAAACAAAATGGAAAAGTTCAAAAATATCCAAACGTTCCCTTCCAGCACAACCAGTAGGATTGAAAGACTTCAGGCCTGTACAAGGACCATCATGCAACCTCTTTACATTGTGAAAGCTACTTCCTCTGTTTCCAGTAATTATACTCTCACTTTTGTCCAATCTGCTCCAAACTTTGTTCAACACAGCAATGACTTACAAGTTTCTACACTCAAGAGAGCTACAGAATAAAGAATTCCACTCAGCAACAAAGAGGAACATCCTTATTCTCAGTACAATCTCAACTTTCCTCCCCCCTCCACTGATTGCTCACTACCACAAACACAATCCATTCTCGGCCACTTTACAACCTAAATAATTTTGTATTGAAAAAACCTGTGTTTTCAAGTTTGGGCTCAACTTCGAGAAATGAAGTTGCAAAAGAAACAGGAATGTAGATGAGAGGGTTGTTTGGTTATTATTATTAAATGTTTGTTCATTATTATTAAATGTTTGTTCATGCAAACCCTGTCAATTATTGCAAGCAATATTTTAACATCTTTTGAGCTTAGGGCAAATGAAATAATACAGAACATCAAGATCCAAGGAAAGGGACCTGGGATGTTAAAGCCCTGAGCTTCTTGAGATGCAGACCTGTAATACAAGATGGAAGTATTCTGAATACCCACTACATTTACAGTCCTCTGTCTGCCTGTATCAGGCAGCAAGTTAAACAGATGTGAAAGAACCAACAAAATTAAAATAAATTAACTGCCTGCCCAGCATTTCCCCACTGTCTTCCTCCTTTGCCCCATTCAATCTAACTTCGAAGCATTAGTCATGCAGTTAGTTATTCCAGAAACCCTCAAAGCACACAGAGCTGTAATTCTGCAGGAGATGTTAACAAGGTGGCTTTTATCAAACTTGATGCAGCCAAAATCTAAATTATTTACCCTGAAAGAGAAGGGAATAAAAGAATTTAGGGGCCTCTGATAAAATATTAAAGTATTGAATCCTGTGAATACCTATTAGTCATTCCTCTGGGGAAAAAAGTACCAAGACAAATATTTCTTTTAATAAAAAAAAAGGCATATATTTGGCTGAAAGAAATTACTCAACTCTGATGCAAAATGTTTGAGCAGCTTTACAAATTCAGTCCTCTATAATTACACTGAGACTGCTAAAAATTCCACTTCCATAACCACCACCACAAATAAGTGTCAAAATAAATCCAGTAGATTATCATGCAAAAATGTGTCTTCTTAATCTTGAGATAATGCTTTTTATAGCATGCCTTTCTGCCCAGATTTGCAGCTGTTGTTATTTGCATTCTGACCACTAAGCACAAGGGTCATCAATCTTATAATTCTTTTTTTTCATTAAATTCTTCATGCTGCAGCCCTGCTGATGCCTTCTCACCTCTGCTTATCTAAGGTATTTGCATATAGAATGGCCATACAGACCTTTAAAAGATCTCCAAGCCATACTAAGTGATGTCAAGGACAATAATTTAGCCAAAAGAAAAAAAAAATTTAGAGGTAAATTGTAAATATGAGGCAGATGGATGAATGTACACAGAGATTCAATATGAATCTCCAGTGACACTTCTCTATGGGTCAGCTGCAATTTTGCAATGAAGAAGAATTCACAGAAGACTTTAAGGGAATCTTTCAAGTTCCGTGGTCTCTTCCACAAATACTTTTAGGAAAAAGTAACTCTCTAGCTCCCAGTGTTTATTGCAGTTTCTTACGTTTGGAAAGCAAGAATTGTTTAGAAAGCAATTAAAGTGAACAGCAGTCCATGGCTGGGACGATCAAGACCAACCAGTCTGATGGAGCACTATCCTCAGAAGGGAACCCCTGTGATCAACAGAGCTACCCAGCACCCAGGGCACAACGTGACAGCTCCACAAGACTTGTGCCTCGCCACCACACACTTCCATCAGAGCTTCACTGCAGTGCTGAAATCCCGAACACTGCCCACTGCAAAGCTGCTCTGCCTACACCCCAGTCAGGAACGTTCAGCACAAAACGTTCCTCGTGGGCACAAAATAAGGCTTTGCCTCTAGATCTCCACTTGGGAAGTCAAAAGGCAGGCAGAGCTGAACACTCAAAATGAACATTTCTCTTGCTGACGGGTAATTCTGAGCTCGATGACAGATGGCTGTTTTCCTGCTTTCCAAGCATTACCATTATTTAAAGGAAAGTCTGTAAAAATGTTTGTACTGTTGGTAAGTTACTTGGGAGACGACCACAAGTAAAATATTTTCATTTTTAAAAAAAGTATGTCATTTCAGTCCAGAAGCAAAGCTTGAAACAGATAACCTCAAAAGTGGAAAGTCTTGGACTTGTTAACTGAAGTCACAGATTTTCAGAGTGGACTTCATGTCAATTAATCACCACTAGTTCCCCTCCGACAGACCAACCTTTAATCCAACTACACTATTTTTAGTTTGAGATGGCTTGAGGAACAGAAGGTATCCTTGTTTGATTTTTTTCAATTTTGGATCCCAGGTTGTCTGACTGGAACAGGTTTTCAGATGACATTAGGAAAACCTCTGAAAGAACATCAGTCAAGTTTTGCATGCACATCTATTTGCACAAGCCAGTTCTACAGTTTTACAAGACAATCAGCTACATAAACATCTGTCTGCTCTGTTCCCAGCAGCTGATGAGTGAAGGAGATCTTTGATCACTCAACAAAGCCAGTTCCCTCCTGGGTACAATTCAGCAACCACCACAATTCAAGGGTTCCAAGTTTTGCTTTTTCTCTGTCCTGAAGCGCTTGTTGGCTATCATGTGCATCTCAGTGTCATCCACAGCACAACACAGAAAATCAGAGGTTGAAGCTACAGCAACTCCCAGCAGAAACAGGAATTCAAACTACCGCCACTGTCTGTTGCTCAAGCCAGGGGAGTTTATACAGTGTACACAGGGTTTTGATTGTCACACAACAAAAAAATGTATGACAAAGGCATCTGCTAAAACACAGGGATTTTTTTTAATTATTAATTTGTTTTAAATACAGGTTAGAAATAATTTGAAAACCATGACATTACACAAAGTGTTCCTTCACTTTTATAAAGATTAAAAGAGGAACAGCTTCAACCAGCACATGAAACAGGGTTATGTGTTATGATCTATTTTCCCTGTAGCATCTGTAGAAAGCTGATTAGTTCCAACTCATGCTCTACAACATGAGCACTTCCACTTTCATGTTTTATCACCATTATAGTCAGATATTAAAAGACTCTGGTGGCTATCACTGATGTTCTCAACCTGGCAGAGTAAAGCCATTCCTGAAGGAGATTTGGGATTGCCTTTTCAGCTTAAACAGCACAGAAATCACAAATGCAGTTTACTGTGAAGCTGCCAATATTTAATAGTGTTTAATGGTGCAGTATCTGAGTGGGAAAAGGGCACAAGCATCTGTCTAGAGAACAAATTGGTTAATCAGCTTTCATCGAGTTTCCCTCTTTGCCTTCCTCCCTGAATGTGTGCTGCTGTGTTGGAGTAACATGCAGCTTGGGGGCTATTTATTTGCTGAAATACCATCTCAGAGATGATTCTGGGGAAGAAATGGGAGGTAATTCTGAAAACAGAGGCAGCAACATGCACACCATTGAAGAAATAACATAGGCAGGACACGGGGGTATATCTCAGTGATAACTTGGCAGAGCTACCTGTGGCAAGGCCAGCCACCTGCCTGAGGTTGCATGGAACACCCCGAGGTGTTGCTGCCCTGTAGCACGTTAGGCTGTAGCTACAACAGCCTAACCTGCTACAACAGGTAGTAGCTACAACACAGCTGCTTCCTCATCAATTGTCACAGAGGGTGGCTACCCTTCCATTTCTTTAGCTGTAAGTGTGCATGCATAGCAGAAGCAATGAGCAATGCCAGGTTCATTTTGGCCCAGACCATTTGGTTTGGGAAGATATTCTTCTCCAGTTCAGCACATGAAGCGCTCTGGCTTCAGCCTCTTTTCTATTTGGCACACAATCAAACCGTACTTAGAGGAAATCCAATCCTTATATAAAAGTTACATCTCAATATATTGTGACTCACCTCTTTTCCCTATCCCCATTCAAAGGGAGAGAGCTCTGCATGGCTTCCAAAGAAATTCCCATTTAAACATTACTTTCCATCTGTACATTTTTCAACTACCAAAACTGCACTTGGTATGAAAAAAAGAACAGCAAAGAAGCAAGGTTGTCTTACTGTATTATATTCACTTAATAATCATAAGCAATTTCTCAGAGAAGTCCTCCAGGCACAGTTTTAATGTTTAAGGAATTCTTGCTTCATTTTAACCATCCACTGATGCGGAGCTGATAACCCAGCTCATTAAAAAGTACAGGGCACTATTTCAAGAAATGTCATAATTTATCAGACAGAGTTAAGTCACACTGCACATAGCAGCCTGGATGCACACCACCAACTACCTCTGACACTCTGAATCCAGTTCTGAAATCCAGCTCTGAAGTCCCTGTGCTTTAGGCTCAGCTGTCCCTGTTGCATGAAGTCGCAGAAGAAAGCTTCCTGCTACAGTGTCACCTTCTACCACAGTTTTTAAAGAGGCTTAGCAACATTTAAAAATGCATGAATCTCACTTGAGTGACAACACATTTAACCAGCTATAAAACTCATTACAGGAAGGATGGTTGGAGACAAGATAAATGTGGCAAACATTTCTTTTTAAACTTCAGCATGGAAAAGTCCCACATTATTTTGGCTAAGGAGTCCAAAACAGTGACAAAGCTCTCACTTTGTCCTGCTGGACATCAGTTGTTGGTCAGTTGATTTTTTTGTATCAGTGATTAGATCTGACATCTTGACTTTGCAAATATAACAGGCAGTGCAAGGAATGATTACCTGGCACGAGGTTCAATTTAGCCCTCAAATGACTCTTTCGAGGGACTGTGTTTCAATTCTCCCAAGTGCTCCCAACACACTATCGATCTTTGGACTTATGTAAGATGGTAATAAACCTTCTCCCCTGCCCATCAGAAAGTATTCTTTCAAGAAAACGGGCATCAGAAAAAAGCAGTAAACCCTTCCCAAGCCCTCATCAGGAAGGTGTGTATTTGGGACTACACAACATATTGGAAACCAAGTGGTGACTTTATCAGTAAATTCAAGTGGCTCTGTTGAACTAGGTGCTACACCCAAGGTAGACACTGCAAAACCAGAGTAACTTCCTGATCCAGTCTGACTCCGCAAACATCACACAGCTCTGCTTAAGGATTTACGTTGCTTTCTGGAAGAAAACCTTATTTTTAAACTAAGGCCCACTAAAAGAAGATTAACTGCCCTTAAAAAGTACTTAACCACCTCTTTGCTTGTTATCAAGTGGCCCATACATATCTATCAGATGAGCACTGTTGATAATAATGCATTAAATAAACACTTCTGCTTAAGATACATAAGTTTACTTACGAGTAGTTTGAGACACACAAATATCTACAGCTTATTCAGTTCAAGAATCCTCTGCTCTCAAAATGTCCATTCAGCAGCCCTGCCAGATACTGTTTCACAATACTACAGGCTCACTTATTCATAAACAATCATTAACATTCTTGACATAAATCCATAGCGTACAACAAATCCCAGCTATGATAGTGTTTTACTACATTTGCTGTGCCCATCATGAATGGGAGTTCTGTTTTCACTAAAAGAACCACTCTCAACAAATAAAAGGCAAATTATTCTCTGCAAGAAAACCACCAGGATGAAATGCCTATGCATGGATTACAAACTAATTATCAAGTTCATACAGTAATAAACATGTATTCGGTTAGTGAAAAGGGCTGCCAGAATTTATGCAAGAAATTTTCTTCCTAGAACTCTAATAACAAAGAAACTCTGATGGTAAAACACACCATTACAGGCTTTTATATTTTCCTCAGGAAACCTTTTATACATCCCCATTTCTCCACAGATGGGCACAAGAATCATCTGTGAAGACCCTTCGTAAGCCTCAGCTTTCACTCACTGCCAGGAGTTTATTTACAGCCTTGGATCAGAGGGTTTCAGCCAAGCCCAAATGATCAAGGACCATTTTTACATATCTACACCACAAATTAAATTAGACTAATTAAAATGAATGGAACAGCTTAACGAATGCATCAGGACAAGGCTTCTTGTTCTCTCTGAATACACTCCCTATAGATGACAGCAAAGGACAATATTTCCCCAAAAAAACACAGTCCACAGGTGAATCCTCTGCAGGTACCCCAAAAAGGCTCTACCATGCAGGTAGCATCCTCCCCATGTTGAGGGGCTTAGAGGGCATGGCAAGATGGGAATCCCTGCTTGGAGCTGGTCCACAGAAGGGGGGGATGCTCCCACAGCACCTCCCAGGACAAATCACACAGCATCCAGCCATCAGCAGTGGCCAGCCATTGGCAAAGCTGTGGATATCCCAAGGTTAAACCCTCTACCCTCAGTTCACTAATACCCTCCTCGCCATATTTAAAGAATTAATCGCCTCTCTGAATGGCCATATTTAAGTAATTAAAAAAANGAGGATAGTTAAGTTACTATTGATGCTCTTGGCAGATGAGAAATATGCTCACAAGAGCTGGACTTCTCCCTGGACTGATAAACATAAAGCAGACTGCCTTCTGTGCCGGCTGCCAGCTCAGCCCGGGGAATAAAAGATGTTTTCAATTCCGGAAAAGATACATGTGCATTGAAACACTGAACACTCAGCAAGGCCTCTGTCCCTTACTCACAGTACACAGGCCTGTGGGTGCCGGGGGCTGCTCGCAGTATGTAAAAATACACACATGGCAAAGTTTTGCAGAAATTAGACCTTTGTTATTGTAAATACATGCAGATTTTCATAGTAATTACATTACAGCATTTTCAAGGGGCATGACTCCTCTTTTTATTATTTCCATTGGCATGGCTTTTCCATTTCAGCTTGCTTTAGTTCCAGTTCTGTGATAATTTCATGGCAGTACACTCATGTGTGGAAATATACAGCATAAATGGCTCATGGTCTTTAGGTCCTACTGCTGAGGGGCGTTCTGCAACTCAGGAGAGCAGGTTTACAGGACCTATTTATGGGCCTCACTCTGTACCCAGCCTTTGAAAACATTTCAGATCTATTTTTGCCAGAGAACACAGCTACTGAAAAACCACTGGGGTTGTCCAATCTGGCTTTTGCTATCACAGAGCTCACCATCCCTAAAGTTCTTGCTTTCACCCCTGATCTCCTAAAGTTGTAAAATATCTGTTAGCATGGAAACCATCACAGCTGAAAGACTTCAAGGGATGAATAAATGTAGGAATCTTCTCATTCGCCTCCAGGTTTTCTGAGCATCTCAATCACAGTTTCAGATGTTGTCCGCAACAGTAACAGATAAAGCCTAACTCTAAAAAAGCAACAATTTAAGACAGAAAATCACATGTAATCACACATCTATCGTAAATGAGACACTACAGAAATCCCAGACTATGGAGGTCAGACTAAAGTGATACATGATTTGAAAGAAGGCAAACAGCTCTGCCGGGAATCAGCAAGGAAACCAGACAAGTTAAGCAGTCATTTGCAGTATGACACAACAACCAAATGACACTGAAACCTCAGTGTCAAGCCACCCAAGAAAACATCCACGCTGCAGAGCAGCCCAGGAAGCCCCTGCTTAGGAAACACCACACGACTTTGCTGAGTGGTGCTGGGAAACAGCAGGAGTGGAAACAACTAAGTACTGGAAAACTCAGAGGATACTCATGATCTGGAATAATTTCATCCTCCTGAGTTACAGGTAGCTCAGAGAGCTTGCAGAGCAGCTTCCTAAGAGGGAGTGATGCCAGTGGAATGCCACCCACAGAGTGTCAAAAGTCCCTGTGCTGGCCCATGGAGAACTGCAACAGGCAAAGCCAGGAGCCCACAGCAAAAATCCTGAATTAACAGGGAGGCTGAGCAGAAATCCTGCGGACATACGTGTTTGCCAGCTCTGATTGCCCATTTTTGGGAAATATCAGTATCTCCAACCCCTAATCTCCTTTGCTGACCAGTAACAGCACAAAAAACATTAAGCTCTGCAAACAAACACCTGCACAGCACCTGGTACTGCTAACAGCTCTTCACTAACCTGGTTTAGAAACCGAAATAAACACTACACTTTCATTTCCAAAGGCAAAAGCTGGTCATCCAAACCTGTCTGTCACTGGGTGTGCTCCGAAACACATCTCATACTAAACCCCAGCTTGCAATTGCACAAAGCACACCCCACTCATGGGGCTCCACTGACCAACCACTTATCTCCTTCAATATACAAGTGCTGTATTTTGCCCACTGATCTAGTTCCTGAAAAAGAAAAAGGAAAACAAAGGCATGATCCCCTGGCTCTTGATCCAGCAGCAAAATTGTCAGTATTTTAACATATATTTTCAAACAGGAGCAAAGCCAAGCCTGAATCCTCAGATTATCCTTTGCAAAACCCCAGCCACTGCATTAGCAAACAAAAAGATCAAATCAGTTGGCTCAGACAGACTGTAACTTCTGTACCTATATTTATTAACACTAGGTACATAAAACTGAGGAAAAGAAGTGCTAGAAAAACACACAGTGATGTTAACCACAATGGCAAACTGAATGTACTGATCTTTTCCTCCAGCCAGGAAACATTTCCAAGCTGTTTCTTTTACAGCTAGTCACTGGGTAGGAAAGGCTTTTTAGACAGAAAAATATTTTCTTTTCCAGAAGACACCATAAAACCCAGGCACAGAGCACAGTATATGTTTTGATGAGAATTAATTACTTGTTTACTGTGGTAGTTCATTACACAGCTAATCCCCACACATTGTCTAAACAACTTATTTCCTCCAGTGAGTGAGGAAAGGTCAACAGAAACAAAACAGTTTTGCTTTTTTAAAAGAAGATGATGCAGGGCACTGGCAACACATCTGCAGGATGTAAAAAGCTGAAGAGCAACATTAGAGGACATACTCTGAGCACCTTCCAGTTTTTTCTAAGGAAAGGTATTCCAGAAGGAAATGCTACCAAATATAATGGAACTGAGATGTTCCAGTATACAAAAATATTGTTCTAAACCAAGAGCTATTAATTCTTAAGAGCTGTGGGCTGTAGTTTATCATTAGCATCTAGAAGTGAAGGATGGTTATAAGTCAATTCAATTTCTCCCCAGTGACTAAATCATGCACTAGCTAAATCATTTATTAATGTCAAAGGGTGACAGTTTTCAATTAAGATAATGAGATTCTAGAGGCTCTGGCCATCTGAACCCTGTTCATGAATTTTCTTGCCAATTAAAAAAAAACCAAAACAAAACAACAAAACACAAAAGGAATCAGTCTGACAAACTGATTTTACTTAAACTTGGTATTAACAATTTAGCATTAATCCTACTACATATCTGCTAGATACATTGCAAGAATAAATATTTATACTAGTAACCAGATGCTCTTAGGCATTAATACAGGGTTAAGAAGATGTTAATTGAATCACAGACATTGGAAACTGAAATCATCTTGCTCCCCTTGTGACTCTTCAGCTCCTCAGGCAAGGCCCCAGCCTTTGTCTGTACAGCACCTCGGCAAATGGACACACAGCATCCAAGGTGTGGCTGCTCTAGGAGAAGAGGGCAAAACAGTCAAGGGGAGAAAATCAAGAAACTACTCACTCGCATAGCAGGAGTGGGCAGCCTCCCCAAGAACCAAAGTGCCCTGCTGATCTTGGGTCAGGTCCAAATGAGGACACATCCCTCCAGTAGCAAACACTGCCCAGGAGTGGAGATATGTATTTCACATCTTTCTAAGTATGACCCCTGTAAGACAGCATCCTACCCATTAGACCCTTTGTTGTTAACTTCAATGGAGTATCTATAATGTAAGTGCTGGTAGCAACAACCATTATCCTTTTTAGCCATATCACACCTACTGTTCAAAATAAACCTTTATATTGACCCACTAGTTTTCAGAAAAGGAAAAACAAAAAAATCAAAAGAAACCATAAAGAACAACAATTACACAGCGAAAGTTAAGATAAGCCTCTCAGGGTAAAACTTCAAACTCCCACAGAAGTTCAGTAAAGTCAAGTCAGAAAAGTAACTCCACATTAGACGTTACTAAGCACTGGCCAGACTCCATGCTTTCTCTCTTTATTTTACTGACAATTAGCTGGCAAGAGACAATGATTAGCTAAAAAAAAGCCACACTCCCTTTTGACCTCCAGGTGTACAAAGTAGAACAGCATCAAGTATTTGCTAAAGCAAACCCTGGATGTGTAGGCAGTGTGCAGTAAGGCATCAAGCAGCCCCAGCAGCAAGTCACCACACAGTGCTTACAGCACAAACTCTCACTATGGAGCCCATTAGCTCCTGGTCAGATCTATCAAGGCAGGCACTGAGTGTCATGGCAGTCTCAGGCAGGCACCTGCCTCCAGATCCTTTTCCAAAGCCTTGTTCCAAGGTTGGACCTGTACAAACTACCTCATACACGAGAATTTACAGAAGACAAGATTACAGCATATTTCTGTAGAATGGTGAGTGCTGCCAGCTCAACTCCCTGCTCCGCCGCAGATCTGGACTTCACCATCTCTGTCTGCAGTTCATACCCATACTCAGGAAGAATTAGAAGGGCCAAAGACTGCAACAACAATGCCAAGTATTGTGAATCACCCAGGCAAAGCAAGGGGTTTTACTCTGGTGCAGGCAGCTCTGTTCACCAGGGGAATGTCACCGTACAGCACACAGGATCCAGTCACCTTGGCATTGCTGGCACTGCAATCACCTCCTTCCCAGCGGAAAAACTGATTACATTTATCAGGTGATGATTTACTTGAAAGTCATTCCTCCTCACCTCCAATAGGTGGACAAATTGTGCTGTGTCAGTTTGTTCCTATTACAAAATAGTCCCCGATTCCCCTGGAGAGCTCCCAACAGCTCTGTTTGCTCCCTGGCCAGTCCATCCCACTGGCGTTGCAAAGAGAGCCTTTACCTGCTCTTTTAGTCAGAGAGTTCCAATTAAAGGGCTTTAAAAAACCTCTATCCTAAATAAAACTACTGCAGCCTGATGAGACCTACTAACTGGAATACTACAAAGACTAACGTTTCTGGAACCTCTGTTGCACAGCCAAAACCACTCTGCACTGAGGTCTCTGCATCACAACTGCAATTGTTCGCAGTGACTAACCTTGTTATATAGAACTCCTCAAATTTACATTACTTTACAACCAGTATGGGAAGTCATATATGGTACTGGCATGGCAGTGTAAGGACTAGGTCATTTAAAGCAAATACCAAATTACAGAGCTCAGTGGAGACTAGATTTAAAAAGCTCCCAAAAAAAGTGTTTAAAAATTAAGAAAAAAAAATTTTAAATCACCAGATAGATTTCTGGGAAATGAGGAGGAATATGACTGCACTTTCCTATTGCACATGTATGGATTTGAAAGTAAGAAAATGTTGGGAACAATAGTTTTTTTCCCAGGATGAGGCAGACTGCTCTCTAGCTTCAGCTCTGTAATGACAGTTGCTGGATAAGAAACATTTATTTGTTACAGAGAAATGTTGAAAAAAAATAAAAAGCAAAGTGGGCATTTTACACCCTTTGAAGAAAAAAATACATGACATTTTCACAAGAAAACGTGAAAATAAGAAAATATCTCAGAAAAAGACTGGATCCACAAATAAGAAATACAGGTTTTGGCTGAAAACAGAAAATATTTCCTGAGGCTCTGAGGTGTGTCAGTCTCCTGGCTGTGCCGGGCAACGACTGCAGCCACCACAAAGCACCAGGGCTGGTGATGCTCTGAGCCTGCTGCCGGGCAGCTGCCACGGCCCTGCTCCAACCCTTCTGTGAGGGACCCACACTCCCTTTTTCCCCCCACAGAGGGGAGGAACTGGGTGGCTGTGAGGCAAATTAACATTCCCATAAGTATTCTGTAAGGCGGTTTTCCCGCCAGCCCAAAGCGAGCGGGCGGTGCACTCGCTGCGTGACAGACACTCCTCTGGCGGATACAGAGCAGCCCCTTATCCAAACAGCACTAGGGCCTGGTCCAGGATGACCTCAATAGCACAGGCTTTCCAAAAAGAGTCATACAGAAACACTTAATTCAGCTCTCCTAGACATTAAGTCTTGTCTCATATAGCTACTCTTAAAAAAAAAAAATAAAATAAAAAAAATCAAGTAAAATTTGGACTTTTAAAAATACATGAAGTTTCTTCTCAATCATAATAAAACAAACATAGGGTAACTCACTGGCATTAGTATTGGCACTTAGATTTATACCAACACTCTCAAAATCTGAATTTGGACCAAAAACAAAACCCACATATAGACAAGGGCAAAGTTTATCCCCAAGCGAACAAAATAACATCTCTTGTAGACATTAATGGCTTCTGAAACTCTCTAGCTTGATACAACATCAGTGATTTAAATGCCAAACCACATTCATTCTGTTTATCTTGGGAAGCTCCACATCCATGTAAGAACACCCTCAGAGCATAACAGAGGAATGAAAGGTCACGCTGTTACTTCCAGAACCAGTACAGAAAACTTAAACAAGGTATGGGCATTTCCCTGGTCAGTGCTGCCCACTGCAGATGGCTATTTTTCTAATATCATATAAGCAGCATGAATAACTTCTGAGATAAAAAAATAAAAAACTCAACTTGAAAAAAACAATATAAATACCCTCTGAAAGTCATTTAAACCAACCAGAAATGAGTTATTTCAGTGCAAGATTTCTGCAAACAATTTCCTGGGCCACACCAGGCTGTTCATGGACCTCTCAGGTCCTCAGTTGATGACCTGCTCCTCCTACCCCCAGAAGCTCTACATCACTATAAAGCACTTAACTTCACCCAAAGCCTCTTTAAATTCTGTCTTTCTGAAAAACACATGTAGATACTTTAATCTGTACAGACCTCACTGCCCCACACAGCTGGACCCTGCTCTGCCCTGATGGAGCACAGTTCCAGGCTCAAAAAACTTGTCGAGCTTGTCCAGCCACAGGGTGCAAACCCTAAGACGCAGCTCTGAATATCTCTTTCCAGGTGAAGATCTGTCCATGACTCATTTCAGCTCACACTTGTAGCTCAGCGTCTCTTCAAATGTCACTTTTCCTTAGGGGAGATGAGCTCCACCACTGCTGCAGCCTGAAATTTGTCAGCATTTTAAACGTGAGCAGGATGGGGGAGAATGGCTTCAGGAAAAGAATTATTAAGCACTGACAAAGCAGAATTTATAACTAGAATAAGTGAATATTTTTCACTGTCTTGAAGTGCCAGAGCTTTTCACTACCCTTGATTACAAAAGGCAGTCATCTTATTCATTTAGAGACGGGTTTCAGGCTGGCCATAATGCCCAGACAGGCTGCCTTGTGCCTTTGCAGACCCTGCAGCAAGCCTGGTATTTCTGACAGAGCTATTTCCTACACGAGGCAGCCCCACTTCCCACTGGACACCCCCAAGGACATAATCTGAATTCCATGCATGATGGTCACTAAGGAAAACAAAATCCCAAGTCTTCACAGCAGGTTAAGTCTTGGGAGCTGTGTGTCCTGCTCCCAAGCCAGAAGCTGCAGGACTGTGAAGGGCAGGCGCAAGGAGTCATACGTGACCTCAAAAACAACAAGAAAAAGAACTGACTATTGCAGCATCCATCTGTGGGAAAAGGCATCAGGAGAACCTACCTGTGCTTCTGTAACCTTTCAAATTGTTCAACTCATCCTTCCATAGCAACTCTGTATTTTAGAGGTACGAGATTAAAGCACTGCCCTTTGAAAATGTTGTATGTCCCAGCACCAAGCTTCAGGTTCTTTAACGAAAAAAAGAGCCTCTAAACACCAGATCAAAACAAAAGTCAATTACAAACAAAGTCATCCTAACATTCCTTATAAACCACGGAATAGTTACACTGCCATCTCAAATGCCAAGATAATGGATTCAAAGGCCTATCCCTATGCATGGAGATAACACTGCCTAAATCTGAGTGATTTAACACTCGTTTATCAACGTGAACTGTCCGATCTCATAGAAAGTAACATCCCTTCTGCAGACTTCAGCACTGATGCTCCATCAACAAGCATGTGACAGAGAGGGTTCCACTTCCCCCATCATCCCAACCATGTATCCCAACAGGCAGTGTTGCCGAGGGGAGCCAGGGTCACAGATCCACAGCTCCCAGGGCAGCTCAGCTCAGGAAGGGTGAACCTGAACCCAGCTCAAGACCTGGCCAGCCCCTATGCCTTGTCCTTGGCTGGAGGATCTCGGCACTTTGAGTGTCTCAGCAATCACTGATGGGTTTTTCCTCTGTTACCTACCAGAGAAAACAAGCACCCAGCAGTCTTTAGCAGCACTGCACATCCCTCCAGCAGCTCATTTTAGCAGGAGGCACCAAAGCTGTCTTTACTATTAGGATTTTCTCAAACACACAGTACCAAGCTCAATAGGCCCTTTCAGCCACACTATCAAGAGGGGCAACATAAAATTTTCAAAATATTCTTCCTTCTAATTCTAATCCAAACAACAGAGCACAGCTGTGAAAACTCAAGCCTGTACAGATCCACACTGTACAGGCTCCTTCTTAAAAGCACTGGGACAGGATTCAAGCTTCTAGATTTTCTGATTCAAATTTATAGTCAGGCACAGAAAATTCCCAGGGACAAGGGAAAAAAGAAAAATGCTTAAGTTGACAGTTTTCTGAAAGATGAAAAAAAATTCACTGCTGTCTTCTGCTGACACACTGTGCAGCGAGCTGGGACAGAGGTCCACACTATGCCCTGACAACCAGGCAGCTCAGGGAGCTGCCAACTGGTGTTTATATTAGTTCCAAAAGGTACTTTTCTGGTCAAAAACTAGAAAAAACATAATAAACTCCATATGGAAAAGCTAAAATTGGGCAAAAGGTTCTGTTAAATAAATAGCCTCAAATGAAGGGAAAAAGGATTAAAACTCTGTTTTTGAAGTCTGATGTATTTTTTTTTCTAACAATTTTGCTGCTTGTCTTTTCAGTCTCCAGCTCAGAGCCAAAGCCAGAATGACCAGCACACCATAACACAACTCATAGTGCTCCTCACCCCAGCAGAAGGAAATATTACAAAACCAAGGACAAAATGCCTTAACATGACACTAGAAACGAAGTTCAGCATACTAATTTGGATGGGACAGTTTTGATTAATAGTAACAGAAATTTGGTTTGCCTGTTTTTCTTAACCACAATGACAGGGAAGGAGGGATGGGTGATTTCTCTCCCCAGGAAACTACTGTTTTCAGGTCAACTGACAACTGATCAGTGTCACCATGATCAGTCCAGAAAGCACAGATTAATCCTGACAGCAGGAAAGCTGGTCCCCAGCTACAGGAAGGCCACAGAGCAGCCGAGACTCACTCTGTAGAGCCTCTCCCTGTATCCAACCCTCCTTCCTGTCCCTCAACATCCAGGGCTCAGGGAGGGAAAGGAGAGCTAGAAACCTGCAGGTTCAAATTATGTGTTTGATGTTGCCACCATCACCACAGAGGTCTCTTGCCCTTGGCCCCTCCCTCACAGACCTCACAAATGCCTCTTATCCTTCCTTCCAGCCAGTAGAATTACTCAGGAAGCTGGATAGCAGAAAGAATTGTTCATTTTAAATGAGACTATACAAACCCTCTGGATCTCCTGTAACAGCTGGGTTTCCTGCCCTTCTCTACAGTCACCAGCCTCAACGTTGGTACTGACCCCAGTGAAGTTGGGATCAGATCCCACTGCAAGATCTTCAGAGCAGTTACTTCACCAGTGGGACTAGACTGAACATCAGTTCTCATCTCCAGACACCCAATGAGTGGATAAGTTTTCACAAGAGCACAGTCCACCAGGTAAAACACTCTCTGGAACAGACTGGCCCTAAAGAGAGCTGAATACAGCCAGCTGAAGACTTGTAAACTTACTCCAGGGTCATTCTGAAAGCTTTACATGAGACATATGGAATAATCATCTCTCAAAGCCAGAGGGAGCTTGGCATGGCAAGAAAGAGGTGGTCACAAATCTGAGCTTCAGGACACTTAATTACATTTCTATCTGCTCTCAGTGTTCTTGGCAGTTCCCATCAAATACATCTGCAGAAAATGTTTTCACGTGAGGAGACATTTGAAAATTCTCTGGCATAACACAGATCCAAGGCCACAAAGGGTGATGGTGCAAGGACTCAAACTGCCCCAGTGCTATCCCAAACCCAGCAGCACTGTGCTCATAGCTCCGTCAGTAAAACTCACCAGCAGCAACCCAGGTTAGAAATGTTCCTGCTCACACTGCCTGGAAGCAAAACCAGCCATTAATCTGTGAAAGGGACATTTATTTAAATGGTCCCAATGAAAACAGGTATGGAGGTTTTTCAAAGACCAACATCCCACCACCAAACTGCCAAGGTGTCAGTGCAACAAGACCAACTTAGTCATTCTGAGGCTATGTATAATTTTGTTGATGCAACATCATTAAAAGAATATTAAATACCTGGCAATACAAAACTTTATATTTTTCCTTCAGAATTTTTGCAAAGATTTATATTTGCCACTCCATATTTTCAATATTTTAGCAGGAAAAACAAATCATGAAACCGTTCTAATAGGTCTTCTCAGGACACTTGTACAATCACCCACATTTAACACCTTTGGTCAAAGCGTTCTGAGGCACTTAGTCAGAAACAGCTCAGAAAACTTAACACTGTTACCTGTAACTTTTCCAGCTATTATCTGAAGTGCAAATAAGTTCAATTACTATACATGAAAGCACTACAGGAAAAAAAAAAAAGTTGTAAATAGTAAACATTGTTTAAAGGCACTTTTCAGCTACACATTTATCTGTCTCTGGGTAACCAGACTCTCCTCTTGCCTGCACAGAGCCACATCAGAAACACAGTAATGCTGTAAGGGGGAGGACTAATGCCCAACACCTCAGCACCGACCCAAGGCGTGTCTGCTGAGAACACAGCCATGCTTGGAAGGAAATCTGCACACACCACTGCTGACTGTCCTGCTGGATGACAACAAGGACGCAGAAAATCTGAAACAGGCACTCAAAATTCCAAACTACTTTGAATGCTTTGGTTTGCCTTTCTTCAAGGAAATCAATGCTTAATTTTTTTTGTCTTGGTCATCCAAAAGGCTGGCAGTTTCATAAACAGAAACTAGTAGTACACTATAAATGAACCCTGAAGATCATTCCCCAGGGGGCTTTCCACAAGGCACTCACTGATTTTGATTTTCTTTTGGTCATAGAATGCTTCCCAAAATTAACATTTTTCCAGAGCCATTCATTTTCTACAAAGAATAAATAATGTAGAAAAAAAGGAACTGCCTGAGCTAAGTGGTGCCAGATGAGCCTGCTGGAATCACGGGGCTTTGTTTTAAAGATTCCTGACTGCTGTAAAGTCACAGCAAACTAGTGCAAAAACTCTGATGCCTTGAAAGATATCCCAAAGCTACATAGTGCCAAAACACCGGGCTGTAAGACTTCAGACATTTGCAGCCACATGACTCAGGCTTAAATTTCAAATACTTTTCACTTTTTCCTTCTAATATAAATTTAATGAAACCAGAGTTCAGTAGTAGGATCAGTCCTGCTATACATGTCTTGCAGCAGTTTCTGCCTGGACAGCTGTTTGTGTGCTTACAACTCACTTGTGTTTGGTTTAGAAAGGTTTTCCGTATGTTTTTAAAAACTGGACAACTATTGTTTCAAGTGACTGTATGCAACATATGCATACATATATATATATATATATATATATGCAACACATAAGCATCTGAACACTGAAAAGGATTAGAAGCTCATTTTGAAAGCACCAGTAGCACCTAAAACCACATTACCTCTGAACATGCAAACATCTGCCACCAAACCACAGTGGCCGTGATCACCTTGAAGCCATCACACATGTGTAAGTCTACCCAGAGTTGGCTTTTCTTAACTGAAAGATCTTTTCAATGCTCCTGATATGGGAAAGGCATTTGATGTGCATACTAGTGGTAGTGGATGCATGTAATATATATTAATTTAGCAACAGAGTCTATGATCACAAAATTTAAAAGTCTAGAAGTAGATTGAAGATGCAAGGTTACAGGTACATTAACAAATTCCTGTAAAACAAGCAATATGTTTATGAAGCCTTGAAAAACAGTGCTCACAGCCCAGCCCGAAGGTGAGCACCAACATCCCAATACTGCTGCTTTCCCTTTTTCCACTTCCATTAATAGCTACACTGTTGTTTTACTGCTGTATCTTAATGATGTGGAGGTACATTACACCAGCAACTCAAAGGCTGTGGTAAAGCAACCTTACACAATCTTATTTCTCATGGACTTCAGAGGACTGCACAAGTTACATGATGGCAGAATTAAGCCCTGGGGTTCAGGAAATCAAACTTGCCCCAGTAAAGGACTTGAAGCTTCCTGCCCTTCATCACTCGCTTCACTTCATCTCACCCACCCACAGCTCTCCTGCACAGTATTTCACAGCACATTAGGAGAGATGTGGAACGCTACTTTATGAAAGAAATAAATTCTAACGATATGAGAATATACTGCAGCCATCCATTATTAAATCCTTGCCTAAAAATGGCCTCAAACGGTGGGTTTTAATAAGAATATTGCATTTCCAGATGAGTAGAGAATCACTGAAGTCCAATTGTGAACACTTGGCTATCTGCACACCCATATGAAGCCAAGCAGTGTCCAGCCCAAAGCTCCATGACATGGCACCCATCTGTTCCCCTCTGCCTGACCCCCACTCATGTGAGCCCAGCCCCTGTACCACCCACAGAAGCAGGGTGAGACCTTCTCCAAAAAGAGGGCTCATGAGTGTGACACAGCTCGGGGACGCCTGGCAACACAGCACAAGGCTGGGCAGCACCAGCACTGCTGCACCTCTGCTCCAGGGGAAAAGCCATTTGAACATGGTGATCCCAATTACCCACATGTGTCAAGAGAAGCAGGGATACTTATAAACAGGGCTTATAAACAGCAAGACCTCGGAAACTATGCATCCACTGGGATTTATTGTCTAGAAACAATGTCTGGCATCAAGCTTCCAGGAAAATTTAGGTTACACAGCAAATAGCAACCACCTCTCAGGCAGGCACACAAAACCGTGAGAACACCTTGCTTGGTTTCAAACACCACTTCAGAGTCCCCATGGGAGCATCACTGAGACCATCAGCTCCAAAATCCCAGCTGTACTGCCAAGGACTGCTGAACCAGGCACAAAGGGTACATTTGGAAATAATTTTAAAGAAAGATTTCACAATATTTTCAGCATCATTTCAGCAAGTGCCACTGCCACAAACAGTAAGCTACAAATCAGTGCACACTGCTTATAACCATTGATAAGGTCTGCTGCAAAGACGGCAATGAAAACCACACCAGGCAGGTACAGAGAGCTCCAGACTGGAGTCTCCACATTCCCAGCAGGGAGAATGACCTTTAAATACCTGAAGCAACCTTTGTTGCTGCTCCAGAGGCAACTGGGAGGTACACACATGTTCCATATGTTCACCTGCACTTTACTGAACACAAGCCAGGAATGCCACCACAGAAATTAGAAGGGAAAAAGTCTCCCATACAGACACAGTCCCAGATCATCTCTCTTACATTAAGTGTGAATAATGCTAATCCTCCATTACGTGCAAAATCATGATCTTCTTACCACATCAGAGACTCACTGATCCCTGTGGTATATTCCTGCAACATCCTAGCTGTATGATTTTACATATAACTACCTGTCCCACTAACTTTGGAAAAAACAGATGAAACATCAGTGTTGCTATAGGTGAAAGCATCATAAAAAGTCAAAGGAAAGCAACAGCAAAAGAAAAAGCAGGCTTCACTGTATTATCTTTTTAAGAAGAAACCTCAATATCTACATTTTTCTAGCTTATTCTTATAATCCATTTAATTCAATTCTGCGTATCTTCCAGAAACAGAGAGGCTTCTTCATTAAACAGCAGCATAACAGGAAAAGCTTCCATCAGAGGGAAGTAAAGAACAGGCTGACAAAAAAAATTCCCAAAACAAAACAAAAACCAAACCCAAATCAAAAAACAAGCAATCACAACTTATTCCAGCAAAGCCAGAAACCAAGGCTCTGGGAAGGGGGGCACATTTTAGCAGCAGATTAAGCTTTCAGCAGTAAGTGGCCACAACAGCAGTGAGGACAAGTCCAGCTCATGCCCCAGCTCACTGCGTTCTGTAACCCAGCTGCTGATGACACTTCATTCCTATTGCGTATGCGTGAGCTTTGCTGCTGACCTCACTACTGGAATTGTACCCATCCCGTCAATGCCAAAAACTTCAGCACAAACTATGAAACTTGACAGGACCGAACACATTTGGAACAGAAGCAGACTTTGCATGAACGGCAACAGACCAGGAATGTGCAGTCTTGTCATGCACTGTGTGGGACTGGGAAAGGAGGCCCATGAGCAATAGAGGACCATGGCACACTTTGTCAGAACGTGGCAGGAGCCTTCACACCGTGGTGGTCGCTGCCATTTAAGTCAAACATACACATCTTGCCTTAGCACTGAGGGCAGGACTGACCCATACCAACAAGCATCCACTTCCAAAGGCAGTTCATACTTTCCCTTACTGAACCAGGCCAAAAGAAATATTCTGAGAGATGAAAATATTTTCTTTGCCGTTTTACTTAGTACAGAGCTACACCACTGACTAACAACAGACCTGCACTTCATCACAGCTGGGTATTGACACAAGATACATCTGGGTCAAAACTAAGCCACATACCATGCACACATTAGAACATCAAGAAAGCTGGGCCACCTCCACACTTTCTGCACCCATACATCACCCTGATGTAAAAGACAGGGCTGCGTCTGCCATTATACATCCCCCAAATATCCAACAGTAGTGACCTGGCATAACCTGTAATCCCACAATACATTAACAGAGACCATAAGACGTCATCTGTTCTACCCAGTGACCACATACCACCCTGCTATAACCAAAATCCCACGCCTTGTGCCCTCACAACAATTGCTTGTCAGCCAGGGAGAGAGCTTATGATGTCAGGGACAAGCAGAGGGTCCCCCTTCAACACCCCCATTGCACCAACATTTGTTTCATAACAGCTATGTGGCAGGAGAGACGGAACCTGGGACAAAGAGAGTAACATGGGACACCTGAAACTAAATTAAGATGTTGAGGGGGAGGAAAAAGGAAAAAAAGATGCATTTATACCCTGCACAAGCTCTCCTCGGGGGGCCAGGCAGCGCTGCCAGCAGTTCTGGACAGGCTGGTGATTCACAACATGTCAAGGGGAGATCAGACTACTTGAAAGGACCAGGCTTCAAGGGTTGTTTGAAGAAAAGAATTTCAGAGGGGTTGGGAATATTAGATAGTCTATTGCCCATGTAACTCTAGCTCATATGTATATGAATTAGGATTAAGATTTCAGTTACAGGATCTCATCCTAGCTACCCCAGCATCCTTCCCCTCACTGCATTAATTTTGTCCACAATTCACTGTATTGTTATTTAACCCCTTCTGTGAACACAGAATTATTATGGGCTTCTTGTGACTTTTCCAAGAAGACTTTTCCTTTCTCCCCATTTCAGAGCTGGCACAAGTCCAAAGCATCATTTACTTCTGCAATTTTGGATCCCCCTGATTTCTTTACGTTTTAGAGCACCTACAGCAACTCATGCACTTCCCCAGAAACTCCTGTTGGCAAAAAGCGCATTTACAGGCACTCAGCGTTTTGATCAGGTTAGGATGCCTGGAGACTCCTGCCAGAGGCAACCAACAGTAGGTTTGCACAGAGTTAGTGGCTACTGCTGAGAACTTCGGTGCTTGTGGCTCCCCTTCAAGAACAGGCTCCCCTTGCTACAGGCTTGGGTTCTGCTACAGCAGGTAAGTGAGAGGCCCAGTGATCATCCCCCCTCCAGATAGCCCTGGTTCCCACAGCACTCAGCCATTCCCACCCACTCCCTAGGGCCAGACCCCTAACAGTGCTCAGGATACAGCTAAACAAGGTTACACTCACAAGCTTATACTGCAAAACACAAGCATTTAGTTCTCTGTAGCCTTGCATGCTCTTGTAGGCAGTATCAAATATTTGTCATAATAGTACCTTGTTATCTCAACACCTCCCTAATTCCACAAAGGGGACACAAAGCCATTCTGTACAATCCAGACCAGCACAACACTACTAACCTCAGTTTTCCCTTTCTCCTTCCCTTCCCTCACCTTCTCCTTTGTCACCAGCCACTGGGTGCAGCCTCACCTGAGGTCTGTCCCTCGCAGCAGCATCTCCCCAGGGCACACCCCTGCCTCCACAGCGCCCAAGACCATTAACTCCTTCACACAGGGCATCCTGCCACTTGGGCTTAACAGGGAGGTTTCTGACTAACACAGCAAAAGAAGTAACTAATAATACACGCACATAGTTTTACCCCGGAATCCATCAACTGTGTATGTGGTACGTCATTCTTATCCACTAAAAATCAAGCATCTTATCGTAAAGAAAAGTGCAGATTTTTCAGACCAGGAATTATTCCCATTACTGGCTGGTGGAGATTAAAGCTCACGGATCTCTCAGCTTGGCTCTACTATCAACTCCAATCAAACTGCTGAATTTTCCGCTTGATGATATCAAAGCAAATTCTCAGTTTGAATTGCAAAAATAGTAATAACCTTTTCTTGTCATCTGCTGTGCCTATTGATTCTTACTTAAGATGTCCAGTTCTCTCTCACTAGACACTTGCTCTGGAAAACTACACGAAACCGACGCGGTGAAACTACAAAGTGAGTTTTATTTCATCTCGCTCTCTGCCCGTCTCGGATTTCCCCGGACTCTGCAACGCGCACAAGGCTCAGGAACAACGGCAGAGGCGGCACGGCGCACCCGAGCGCCGCCTGAGGCTGCGCCAAGGGGGGACCCCGGTGACCCTGACACATCCCGACCTCCGGCTGCGGGGGTGGCAAAGGACTCCCCCGGGATTCCGCATCCCCCCGCGCCGCTCCGCGGGATCCTCTCGCTGCCGCGGGTCAGGCGGGGCCGGGTCAGGGGTGCCCCTCACCCGCGGGGGCGGCGGAGAAGCCCCTGAGCGCCGCGTCCCCCGCCGAGCCCCGCAGCCGGCACCGAACCTCGCCGGGAGCGCCGGAGCCGCCGGGGCAGCGACAGCCGGGATGCCGCCGGGGCAGCGTCCCTCCGCTGTGCGTGTGCGCTGTGTGCGCTGTGTGCGCTGTGTGCGCGTCCCGTGTCCCCGCACACCCACCCTCCGCGCCGGCGGGGGCAGAAGTTGCCACAAACTCCCGGTACAGGGGTGATGCTCCGCCGGTCCCGCTGCCACCCCAGAGCCGCGCGGCCCCGCCGCCCCCTCAGGCTCGGACCCCGGCCGCCCCCCCTACCT